>JAMXBD010001581.1:0-338557 GCA_024138025.1 Combretum micranthum
TTTTCTAGCAACCATTTCTAGCATCTACAATAATGTGGATAAAAAGGTGACAGATAAGATGTTGTTGTGAGAGATATGAGAGATAGTGCTACAGCTGAAATTTTGGACTTGATGGAGTAGCTTGAAGATATTTTTGTGGATTGTGAAGAACATCTAGAGGCTTAAAAAGAACAAGAGTCAAGCGAGCAGGAGTTAGTTTATCTTTTGGGTAAGGATTCAAAACTTGATTTAGATAAATCAATTGAAACAACTTCAAGAATCTCGTCTGCACCCACTTGAGGAGAGATAGGAGTCGCTTTAATTGAAGATGAAACAAACTTGTTTGTCTTGGTGATCTATTGTTAAAAACCTAAAACTCCTTGATTCCATCTGATATATATTGTCTGGGAGAAAGTTCGAATGAATCAAACTTTTCTTTTACCAGCTTGTTTATGAAAACATAAAGATTTGATTTTGAAATTTCACCTGGACCCTCAAATCTTAGTAAAAAATCTTCTTCTTCACTCTCTGAACTTGAATCAACCCTTGCTCCTTCATGAATCTTAAAATCTCCTCTTGTTCTATGAACATATTTCTTTTGTCCTTTTTAGGCATAGGTTCTTTTTCAGATCTGTGTTTCTAAACCTTATCTTTTTTCTCACCTTTTGTAGTTTTCTCTGCAGTTGTGTCGGTCTTCCCTATTTCTAGTCAACATTTTTCCTATGTTTCTTATGCAAATAGATTGCACCATCAATTGAGTACCAAAATTTCTTGTAAGGTCTAATTTGCATGTGATTGAGACTCTTTTCTCCTATCATTTTCAAACTGATTGGAAATTTGACTTTAGATGGAAATTTGATTTTCTTAAACTTAAATAGTTCCATCAATAGATTTTTATACATCTTAAAATCTTTGTCTTTTCACATTCTTTTGATAATCCTTTTTGGCAAATCAATTTTTATTCCTTTCATCATTGCTAAAAATATCAATCTATCTTCTTTTGTTATTGTCATAATACTTCCTCTTTTTGGAAGTATACCTTCACGGACAGCTTTACGTAACAATCTCACTAGCAATTGAAACTCATGAATGAACACATCATTATCAGGAAACTCGCTAATACCACCAGTAAGAATCAAGAAAATTCTTTTTAGAGAAACATAAACATTATCATCCTTAAAATTTTTCAAGCCAAAACACTTTATCAAATCACTACAATTGATGTTAAGGATCATCCCTTGGATAGATGATCTTAGGCTATCTCCATCAATATATATGAGATTTCAATAAAATTCTCCTACCATTTCTCCTACAACTTTTTATGTTAAACTGCACAATTTTGTACATCCTAACTTATCCAGCTATTCATTCCAGTAAAATCCATTTTTTTTTTTAAATACTGGAAATCAATAAATGAACAATTATGGATTTTTACTTGTTTTGATGAAATCCTAGAGATTGTATCCTTATTGTCATTCGTTCTTTACTTGTTTGGTTTCGACTGTTCTTCAGGAATTCTTGGATTCTGTTTGCTTTTCCTTTGGATTTGTCTTATCGAAGGTTCTAGAGATGACTCTAGTTTCTTGTCAAATGACTCCATTGTAATTTCTTTAGCTTTCTTGTTTGTTCTTTGAGGGTTTTTCTTTGGTTTCTTAGTTGTTTGACCATAATCTTGAAGAAGTTTTGACTTTATCTCCCTAACCCAAGGGGATAGAGATTGAGAACTTTGGGACAAGGGTTGTTCAGAGTCTGTGGATCCATCCATGATGGAAATGGGTTTAGAAGATGTAATGATTTTGAATTTTTTATTCGAAAGGCGTTGAGATTTTCTTAGTGTCATGGTGTTTCTTAGGTTGAAAAGATTGTGAAAAACTAAGAGAATGATTAAAGAGAAATAAAGAATTTGAAAAGACATTAGATTTTTCATTTATATATAAACGCCAAAAAAAACAAATGCATGGAATTTCATATCCAATCAGATTACGTAATTTAAAAGAATATTAATAAAAATGATGACATAAATCAATCTCATTTATGATATTTTCAAAACGAGTCTTTTCAGGTTTTATAAATATATCTACAAATTGATTGTCTGTCGATACATATTCTATAACAATATTGCAATTGTTAACATGATCTCTTATAAAGTGATATTGAATTTCTATGTGCTTTGAAGTAGAATGTTATATAGGATTTTTTGCTAAGTTAATTGCAATTGTGTTATCACATTTAATAGATATGTTTATATGATAAACCATAATCTTATAATTGTTGTTTAATCCAAAGCATTTGAGCATAACACTTATCAACATAGGCATATTCAACTTCGGCTGCATATAGGACAACTGAATTTTGTTTCTTAGAAGACCAAGAAATTAGGTTGTCACCAAAGAATTGACAAGTACCTGATGTACTTTTTTCATCTATTTTGCATCCTATATAATCAACATTTGAATATCCCAAGAGTTCGGAATTTTTATTTTTAGGATACCAAATTTTTAATTTAGTAATATTAGATAGATACTTGAAAATTCTTTTAACAGCTGATAAAGGTGTCTTAGTTGGTGAACTTTGAAATCTATCACATAAGCACACACTAAAAAGAATATTAAGTCTTGATGTCATTAAGTATAGTAAAGAACCAATAAGACTTCGATATAATTTTTCATTTACCTTTTTTCCATTTGCATCAAGATCTAACCCTATTGAAGTACTCATGAGTATAGTAGCTCCTTTACACCATTCATATCCAAATTTCTTTCGGATTTTTCTAATGTACTTCTCTTGATGGATAAAAATTCCTTCTTTGGTTTGTTTAATTTGAAGTCCAAGAAAGAATATCAATTCACCCATCAATGACATTTTAAATTCTGCACGTATATTCTTTGCAAAATCTTGACAATATATTTCATTAGTAGATCCAAAAATTATATCAATCACATATATTTACACAACCAAAATATCTTGATCATATATCTTTAAAAACAGGGTTGTGTCAACAGTTCCTCTTTGAAAACTTTATGAGATTAAAAATTGACTTAATCTTTCATACCATACCTTTGGAGCTTGTTTCAAACTATATAAAGCTTAGTTAAGTTTGAAAACATAATCACTTTTGAAAGGATTTTCAAAACAAAGACATTTTCAACATATACTTCTTCATCGATTAAATCGTTTAAAAAAGTACTTTTTACATCCACTTGGAAAACTTTAAAATTTTTATAACATGCATACGCAAGCATCAAACAAATTGCTTCTAATATAGCAACAGATACATATGTTTCATCAAAGTCAATTCCTTCTTCTTATGAATATCCTTTAGTTTCTAATCTTGCTTTATTTATAATTATTTGCCATTTTCATCTAACTTATTTTTAAATACCCATTTAGTTCCAATTATAGATTTTCCTTTAGGTTTAGGCACTAAATTCCATACATTACTTCTTTGAAATTGATGCACATACGGATAAGTTCCATCCAACTTCAAATTAAAAAAAAAACTTAAATATCGGAGAACTAAATCTATTTTTTTTTTCCATATTCGCTCATACATTAGAAGGTTGAAGTACAAATAATTCATAGCATGAATTGTCGCAGCGTTAAAACATTTGATAAAAAGATTTCGATATAACCCCATGAATATTAACCAACTTTAATGGAGCATATGAGTATATTGCCCAGATATACCCATTTTCTCGGAGCTAGGTTTTCGACATACTTATTTGAATTGATTTGGAATGAAATCGATCAGTTCTAAACAAACGAACCTTTTGTAAAGCCTTATGGATAATCTTTCTTTATTCAAACAAGGTTCTGCAAAATTCTCTTATTCACTTTACTTTATCTAAACAACATTATGTAAAAGCTTTTAGATAGACTAATACTTAATCGTTTAACTGCACACTTAAAAATTTGATTAGTTCTTTTCTTATTTTGTTATCATCAAAACTTTCTTTTAGAGAATAAAAGAGTATTTTACCTAAAATACTAAAACAATAAATGTTTGTGTAATAGATTAATTTAAACTTTTATAACAATAGATATGACAAAAATAAAGTACTAAAAAAAATTAAAGAGATAAGGAAAGAAGATATAAGCCCAGATTTAACGCAGAGTTTGGCTTACTTCCTATTATCTATGATCATCCAAATCGCCTCCTACTAAAAGACTTCTCACACTTTATTAATCTCAATCAAACGAGCTTAAGTAGAGTAGTACACAAGTTTATAATACTCAGGAAATAAAAATATTTCTTTCTCTTTTATGATGATCTTTTATAGATAAAAAAATACAAGAATAGACAACTGATTTGATTTTCTCTCTCCTTATAGATTTTGTCAATTAACGAATAAGATACAAAAACAATGAGATAATTTTCTGATTTGTTTGTTCGCAAATAAAAGTTCTTAAAATACTTATACTTCACTTCTTTGAATCTCCAAGGACGGTATTTATACATCTCAAATATTTAAATGTTCGTTAGAGATATTGTCTTAAAATTGTCAAGTATTAAATGCGTGTAACAACTCTTTTATGTCACATTGGCTTGTATTTTAAAACCGTCGCACCTGAGTTCTTGTTGCACTTAAAACTTGTCGCACCTTGATTTTGAACCTGTCTCACATTGAATTTGAACCTGTCGTGACTTAAGCCTATTGCACATTGAATTTGAACCTCGATCAAATCTTTACTCAACGTGCCTTGATTTGAACTTGTCGAGCCTTGGATTTAACCTTGTCGTGCCTTAATAAGTGGTCTTGTCGAGCCCTCGATGAAAACCACAGTCAAGGCTGTGCTGAGAGATTTATACCTGCTTCTTGGTTCATTTTGCACCTACACAAACTTTAGAGAGTAGCATACACACAACACACAACACACACACACACACACACACACACACACACCACACACAAACACAAACATATTGTTATTCATCCAAATTGTCTAAGTGCAGTTTGACACAATTGGGTAGTTGATTGTTAACTAATTGTCTCATCAAAATTCACATTGAATATATAAGTTTAATATGGGATAACTGCAAAATGCCCCTTAACCTTTTTACCTAACTGCAGATTTACCCATTGAACTTTAATGTGCACTTTTAGACTCCTTAAACTTTTAACATTTGACATAATTAATGACAATTATTATTTTTCATGAAATATCTCGAGTTCAACTAGGTTAATTAAGAAAGTGTGAATTAAAACAGTGTAAAAATATGGAAAAATTTAAACCAAATTAGAATCTAAACTAGAAATTTGAGCTAGATAATTTAACTAAGTTGATTAAGTAAATTATATAGTATGGCTAGGTGAATTAGCAAATTCAAGATAATAATTAATTTCAAATGAAAATAAAGATTAAACCACATTAATTTCTTATTTCATAATACCAAATAAATAAAACCAAACCCAAATATCAATTTAGTGGTCCACATAAATTACAATTTTCCAATTTTCCTAATTTTCACAAATTTCTATACATTCAATACATAAATTTCTCAACACCTTAAATTTTGATCAAGTATTCATTTCAATCACCTTAGTTACTAAATTAATTTTATCATCTTCAATTTTTCTAAATTAAATCCCTAAATTTATCTAGCTATTTTTCGAAGGCCATTTAACTCCTAATTACATTCAAGGCCTTAACTAAATTGCCAACTCATCCCACTAACTAATCTAGTCCTAAACTCCCCTAAAAACCTTCTAGAACCGAACACATCACCAATCTAATCCAAAACAATTTCCAACAAAATTTTTCACTCAAAACTGTCCATCTAACAACTCACCAAGCTCTAGAACCTTCCTTAAAGTGTCACCTAATGTCCTTATCCTTTATCACTTGTCTTTTTCCAAATAAACCCTAAGAAAACTCTATGTGGCACCTCCTATAGCTCAAAATCCAGCAGAAAAATAATTTACATTTCACTCTTAAAATAAACCCTAAAACATCACAAAACTAATCTTCATGTCAAAGATCTACAAGGCACAATATCCTCTATACATTACCTATTCTTTTATCTACCCCAAACATTAATAGTCTTTACTTTTCTTTTTGAAATCTAGGTGATATTCAAGAGGGAATGGGATATGAGGTGAAATGAGCTTTATCAACTTCCTATGAGTAGAGTAGTGAAGGGTTTGGTCTCATATTCCTATTACAAGTAAGTATTTTGATTAATTTATGTAATAATAAAATGTATTAGCAAAATAGGATATAATAGTAGAAATACAGAAAATAAAACATATGATTTAGATAAAATGCCCTGTATTAATTAACTTAAGCGAAATATGTTGATTTCGATATTTTTTTTGCTGATTTATTAAGTTGGCCATATAAATATGATCAATATGGAATGGTAGGGTATATTATGTTTTGATGTTTTTTATGTGACTTTTCAAATAATTTATAATATTCAAATTGAATAAATAGGTTATTATTTATGTTGGACAAAAATCAATGACCTAGGAACATAAACACTATGATATTAGTTAGTGTATCAAACATATTTATTTTTAGGCAAATTTCATGAAAATTATAGTTTACCATTTTATGATTAAATAGGCTAAAATGACCTAAACGGGCTTGAATAGTAAAAATAAGACCAATGTGACGTAAATAATTTGAAATGGGCCAATATGGTAAAAATACCTTCAAAATATAGCCTATACCTAACTTTTTGCTTTATGGGCTTAAATTTCAAATACGGGCCCAATACATTTACCTATTCCAATTGAGCCTATTTCAAAATATTTAAGTCTGTTATTAATTCCAAGTATTGAAATACCTGAACTCAAATTCTTTCTTTGGGCCCAAAAGCCCTAAAATGTCCTTAATGCTAAGTAGGAAATTAGAAGGTTCAACAGCATAACTAGGGTCTTAATCAAATTCCAATTCGGTTCGAACACAATTCTTAGATTATATAACCAATATGACTCCAATTAGATCTATTTTAAAATAAAGTCCAATTCCACCTTACTTAATAACCACACTTCTTAATGGGCTCAATTATTAAACTTTAAAGCCCACAACCCTAAAAAGTGAAACACTTAAATAACTTCTTATTGGGCCTAACATACAATCCCTAAAAGCCCAATATATTTAAATAATAAATTTAATTTCTAAATTCTGGGGGTTTAGTCTAAATCATTAAAGCTTAGATACCCTAAATGGACCTAATACAATTATAACTCAAGGCCCTTATACTACATAAGACCTTAAATTGATTACTTAACATAAATATGAATCATTAGTTTGTATATTCAATTCTTATACAAATTAATCTTTATGGAATAGATATTCGATCAACCTATTGTTTTGTGTGTGATTGTTTATCATCGACTGATTTGTTATTAGGTACATAATGACTTGTGTATTACTTGTTAAGACCGGCATTCTAGAATGAATTAATACTTAAAGATGACATAATTAATTGTGTGAGTATGCGTCCGTCATTTAATTTGATTTGAGGAGTGACAATCTTGCTAAGTGGTACCAAATAGTAGTTAGGTACTTAGGGCATTGTTGGTAGCTGAGCGGGTAGTTAATAGGGTAAACGGTATTGGGATATCTATATAGACTCGAAGAGAAGTAATGTGATCTGATTTGCATTTATAGGGCAGGTTAAGTCGAATTATAGTATGGATCAAGATATACAGATGCGTAATGGTTATGAACCTTAGACAAGGCTATTATTAGATGTTCCTTAAAAAGATATAGTATTCAGACTATCTACATCAACTCTCTGAGTAATTGCTACTACTCAAGATCCCCAGATTCTCATGACTTATTGTCTAGAGTGTGAGTGCTCTCGTGTTGTTTGAATCGCCTTAAATAATAATCTTAAACTATTTGTTGTAGCATTGCATGTAGTCTAGGTGCATATATCATATCGTGTGTGATTGCATTGCTATGTACTGGGCTTCAGTTCATTCGTTTTTTTTTCAGGTGTTAGTGATTTTGACTTTGATGCTTATGCGTATCTTGGGTTTTGGATGGAACGGTACAAGCTTGACAAGCATAGTGGCTAGGAATGTGGAATTGTGTGTTTTTCATAAATAAAAGTTGTAGTTATCTTTTCAAACTTGTAATTTTCTTTTGAGGGTTTGGTTTATGCCTATGGTTGTAAAATGCTTTATTGAATACCTTGTACTTGTACTTTATTTATCCACCTTTGATACATTGTTATATTTCCACTACTTAATTAAATATTTTTCAAAATATAATTAAATGATTTCGAAATATAAAATTGGATAGCAAATGATCACGATAAACAAACAGTTTAAGATAGCGTTAACGTATAATGCCCGAGTATTATACGTGGCAGAACTAGACACGCCTTGACCCTTTTGGGCCATGACATTCCATATGTACTTTAAAAGTTTGGAGGGTAAATCTACACATAGATAAGTATTTAGGGAGATAAATTTGCATGTAGGTGAAATTCGATGGTTAGTCCATAATTCCTCCCATTTTATTTTAATGGAAAATGTTAATTGTCCTTAATTATAACAATTTCAAAAAGTTTAAAGGATCATCCAAGAATATATTTTGAAATTTTAGAAGATGAATTTCACACTGAGGTAATAGTTTAAGGGAATAATTGCAATTTTGCCAAATAACTATTTGTGGCAGGAATGAGAATGGTAATATTTCGACATGATCTTATGACAAAACTTCAATGTGTTGGTTATATTTCTTGACTGTGTTTATGAGTTAAGATACAAAGCTAGTTCTCATTCTTCAATCATGTGTTTATATTACGAATTAATCATGGGTTTTTGAATGTTGGGCGATAGAGTTGAGGGTGGCAGGCTTAATGTTGACCAATTTAATGCTTTCTTTGATGAGAAATACTTTAGCAATATATAGTATAATTTAATTTTACCAAATGATTAAGTTATTAAAAAAAAAAAACTAGGAAGTCTTGTTAATTTTTTAATGTAAAAGAAAATGGCTATCAAAGTTTTCCTTTTCTTTCTTTCTTTTTTTTTTTTTTGTTTCGAGAGGGGGATACGACATTGATCCCTTTTACTTGAGAGACTAGGGATGAGGCCCAATGTTGTGGACTAGGATCGGCTCGGTTGGTTCGATTTAGTTTAACCCAAACCAACATAAAAGTGAGCCAGTTCATGCATTTTGCTTTGATTTGCATCGAATTTGATCGACACGATTGGATCAAGATCTAGTCAAACCAATCTGAGGAAAAAAAAAAAAACTTACTAGATTCATAATATATAATAAATTTATAAAATATAATCATTATATTATGCTTTATTCTCTTTTAAGGTATATGTCTTGTATGAATTTAATAGTTAATAGATGGATTTCATTAAAATATAGTTCAATTGAGTGATAACATATACATTTATTTTTCGTAATTAAATGTGCCTTATATATTTATTTTTATTGACTTAGGTTCACCATCAATTTTGACTAGAGGTGGGCAAAGCGGGTAAACGGGCCGGGCCGTTTTGGCCTGCTTTTAAATGGGCATATATTTTTACGTCCAGACCCCGCCTCATGAGCTAAACAGGTTAGCTCCCGGGCAAAAGTTAATTTTTTTTAATTTTTAATTTTTAATTTGTAATATTAGTTTATGTGAAAATTAGAATTATTTATATATTTTAAGGTTTTATATATAATAACGACTAACTTTATTACTATTTTTATTATTTATATATATAAATAAGTTTTTAAAATGATTTATTATTACGTTTAAATCAATAAATATGTCTTTTAAAAAATGTATAGTACTTGTAATACATGTATCCATTATTCTTCTTCCATAACATACATTAATAATCACTAAAATTTTATATTATTATATTTTTTAAACTTCTCATCTTCTTGTTGTTGTTTTATGGGCCAACCCAACCCAACCCAACCTGTGGGTTAAACGAGCTGGGCCAATTCGTCCTGCTTTTAAATGGGTAAAACATTTTTTTGCAGTAACTGGCTTTTTTAAGCGGGTTGATGGGTTGGCTCGTAGGCCGCAACCTATATTTCCAGCTCTAGTTTTGACTCTATTTGATCACTGACTCCTAACATAATCAGGTCAAACCTCGATTAGTAATCGACAATATCGGTGATGTATTAGACTGCAAGATTATTTGCAAGTAACAAAGTATGTTGAATAACTAATAGAAATCAAAGAAGATGTAGGAAAATACAAGTAATCAATTAGTCAGCTTTTTTTTAGGAAAGTGTAATTTTTTTTTTATTTTCTAGAATTAAACCTATACAGCTAATATTCCTTTTTGGTTAAGAGACCCACATAAATGTGGGATTTGACTTGATTAGTTTCCTAAATTGATGCTAAGGATGCTTGGTATAAATTTGACCCCTGTACATGTTATTTCATGAAATATATATGATTCATTCTTCTAAATTCTAAGATGGTATCAGAGCTTTAGGATTTTTCTAGGAAATTGTAACCTCTGTCTTTCATACTATGTTTTACTCTATTTTCTGCCACAAGTTATATAGTCGATAGTTTCTAACCTTCATTGCTGGAATCTTTTCTACCCCCTTTCCCTGTTTGTTTCCTTTGTTAATTAGCCTAAATTGCTGGTTGTTTCTACTCTTGTGAATTTTTTTCAAGTAGAACTTTCTTTAAGTTGTAATTTTTTTGTATTTTTTAGATAATACATCTTCTACCCATGGGAGGCCAAGCAAGAAGTAGTGGATAGGTCCACATAGCTGGAAACCACACGGTGAAATTGCACCATAGGTGGCAAGTAGCCTTAACCAAGAGGAGATTGAAAGGCCGAGGTCTCTTATCAACAAGCTTGAATGGCCTTGGTACTTGTTTTCCGGCATATTCAGGTAAATTTCCTTTTTCCTTTAAGCCAAATGCCTCATGTATAGCCTTTACTAACTCCTAGATCATGGATTCAGGAGCCACTAACCATATGACCTATTCATTCAATTATTTCATGACCCATACCCCATATCCTAGTAGTAGGAAAATAGCCATAGTCAATGGATCTTTAACAATTGTGGCTGGTGTAAGGAATGTCAAGATTAATCCATCATTAACCTTGAGAAATGTTTTTCATGTCCCTAAATTATCTACAAATCTTGTTTCTAGACAAAAACTCACGCAAGAATTGTCTTATAATGTTTTTTTTTTTCACACTAGTTATTGTATATTTCCAGAATGGATTCAAGGAAGAGGATTAGACGTGCTGGGGAACGAACTAACCTCTACTACCTTGAAGGACTAAGTCGGTCGAATATGATAAAGAGCATATTACCTCATTCTTTCATATCCAAGTCAATTTCATCAAATAAAGAGAAAATTCTTCTTCACCATTATTGGTTAACCGTCATTTAGGATAATTAAGATTGTGTTTCCCTCATTGTTTACAAGCTTGAATGTTGGAGATTTTCATTATGAAGCGTTGAACTTGCTAAACATAAGCGTATAATTTTTTTGATTAGCAATTAAAAAAAAAGTTCTGTTCCTTTCTATCTTATTCATAACGATACTTGCAGTCCATCTCCTGTTTCTAATGTTTTTGGGGCAAGATGGTTTGTTTTTTTCATTAATGATTATACTCACGTTACTAGGCTTTTCTTGCTTAAACACAAGTCTGATATTGGTACCATACTTCTAAATTTTTGTTCTATGATAAAAAACCAATTTGGGGCTAATATAAAAAGATTTAGGTCAGATAATGTCAGGAATTACTTCAATCAAATTCTTAACCCATATTTTCAAAAATAGGGAATAATTCACGAGTCATCTTGTATTAATACCCCATAACAAAATGAGATAGCTGAAAGAAAAAACGGTTATCTACTTGAAAAAACCTAAGCCTTGTTATTTCGTAAACACATGCCTAAGACTTTTTTGGGGGGAAGCTATACTCATGGCCTCTCATCTCATAAATTGATTATAGGTCATGCTTTTTCTATATATCCTTTTTAAAACTCTTTTTAATCTCTCTTTAAATTCCTTTAAATGCATAGATATTAACCGGCTAGTGTACTGGGTACATGTAGAGTAATAAAATTTTGGTAAATACCAAATCATATCCACAGAGAGTGACGACTAGCTCTCAACTGAATTGATCGTAATTGTAGCTAGGCCAAATAAAAAGGAATTTTTTTTTGGGTTTTTGGATATAAGACTAATGTATAAAGAACTAAGATTTTCAACACCTGTAATTGATTTAGGTTAAGAGCCAACAAATCTGAAAATCAATTGAAAGTATGCTATGACTACAGATATCCTTGCAAATCTAAATTGTCAATGGGTTTAGTTTTTCAATCAATCAAGCATCAGATAACAACACCTTTTCCCAAAGAGAGCAATTACCATAATTAACCAATCAATATTCCTTATTCCTAGGAAAGTGATCAATTGACTATTATTTTTTTATTTACTAAACCCTAATTGAATTCAAATCCATATGTCTATGTGATACGTAATCCTGATTAGATAATCATAGAATCGATTAGAAAAGAATTTTTTAATTACAATCCTAATCTATCATGAATTCCAGAATCAATCGAAAATACATGATTTGTGAAATAACATCAACAACATGAACACATACAAGGAATCAATCAACAACAGATAAAAATCAATCAAATGATTCATATCAACATCTCAAAACCCTAATCAAGATTGAAAGAAACAAGTATCAAGCACCATCCATAAAATGACTATGAGAAAAGAACAAAATTACCTTGTTAAAAAATCATGTTGTTAAATTCAAATTCAAATTCGAATTCAAATGATGTTTTCAACTTGATCTCGGCATGGAATCCTCCATCAAAATAAAAGGATAAAAACTTTCTACTCTCTAAGGCCTAATCTATATCTAAGAGTAAGGAAAAATGTGTCTAATTTTGTGCCTAAGGTTCCTCTCCTTTACAATAAGATCCAATAAGAGAATATATATAAAAAATTATAGGAAACATAGGCTGGCGATCAAGGTCAGCGGTCTATTTTTAATTCATCTGGCCTTCGTTGTAGAAATTAATTTCCAAGAGCATTGTTGAATGTACGTTGGCTCAAGGTCAGTAGCCTTGAACCTCCCAATAGCTAACCTTTAATGAAAAAATTGTTTCTAAATCAATAAGGCTGGCAGCTTTGGAGGCAATGTAGATGTATGTAAATTTCATGGAAATTTTTTACTTTAATCTAATTGTAATTTTTCAAAACTTACAATATGAAAATTGTATATCTTCTCTCCTCTTTTAATATGATCTTGAATCATATTAAACGAAGCTCGTATTAGAGAAATATGTCGAATTTACTAAAACAATGTCGAGCTATAAATCTTAGTGATATTTTGCACGTATAGTAACTTCAAAATGATTTTTAATCTCCATTCTTTCATAATTAGTCAAAACTTAAAACATGAATATTGTAGACATCTTATCTTTCCATAGAATTTTGAATCACGTCAAAAGGAGATAAGATGAGAGAAATATCTATAATTTACCAAAATCTATCATTTTCTAAAACTTGGGCACCATCACTCTAAGAGTAGTGAATTCACGGCATATTTTGACTTTGATACATTCCGATTTTTCCACACCCAAAACATGAAAATTGAAGATCTCTATCTTGTCTTTCAATAACATTTTAAATCATCTCTATAGGAGCTTGGATGAGAGAGATACATCGACTTCATAAAACAGCGCCAAAACTGTCCTAATATGCTTGCATGACCGGCTTACATTCTTCTTGTCTCCAATTTTGCATCAAACTTCTCCCAATTGCTTGGATAAGACCAGAATTATCAAAATAAACATACTTAAGTACCATTATCTTATGATTTCTATAAAATCAATAATAGTTAAGCATGATTTGTTCAATGAAAAGTGAGTAAAATTGACTTTATCAATGACCTTCTAGAGTCTTAGGGTTCAAGAGTCCTAAGGATATTTTCTCATCTTTTTAACCAAATCTAAACACTACAAATAATCTTATCCCAAGAGTTTTTGGGTGTATCCTTTGTCCATGTCCATAGTCAAAACAGAGGAAAATTAGATCCAAGTGCTCTAAAATGTGTTTTCGTTGGTTACTCTTCAACTCAGAAAGGGTATAAATGTTACCACCATTCATCAAAGAAATTTTATGTTTCAGTAGATGTTACGTTCAATGAACAAGAGTCTTAATTTACGAATCCTCATCTTTAGTGGGAAGTTAAGGAAAGTTTCTTTTATCTTGATTTGTTATTGAACCCTGAAGCTTCTTCCAAACCCGTGTCTGAATCTTAACCACTATCTAAACCTAAATCTATGTCTGAGCTTGAACTCGTGTCTGAGTGTGATCCTACTCCTAGTAATAGGAAATTCGATAAGATGTCTAAATTTGAATCTGTGTCTAAGCTTGATCCTGTTTGTGGAAATAGGAAATTTGATAAGCTGTTGCAAGGAAGAAGAAAGTTGTTTCTACATCGATGCAAGTTCAAGAGCCTATCCCAGATCCTTTGAATGAGGTAACAATTTCTAAGCCTTCATTAAAGATGAAACTGAAGCTTAGGTCAATGATCATGACCAAGACTGATAGGCATAATTTATCATCGTCTTAAATGGCAAATTGAGTCTAATTTATGGTTTATTGATGGGATTCTTAATAGATTAGGTACTTAATTAGTATATATATATCTATTTCAGGTCAATTTTGAGCACATTGGCAATATAAGGAAGAAATTTGAGGAGAATCCAATCAAATTCAAGCAAAGAAGCAAGAGACATAAGGAGAATCCAACTTGTACGCCCGTGCATTTATCAAAATGAAGAAAAAATGGAAACAGTGGCTAGTACGGGGTCTTGTACGCCCGTACATGTAGCAATAAGGAAGAAAAATGGAAGCAGAGTCCAACTTGTACGCCCGTGTAACATTTGGCTGAAGAATCAACTCCAGTATCTAGTACGCCTTTGTGTATGCCCGTGCGAGATGGAAATTTGTCAAGAAAGTCTTTGTACCGTGCTTTATACGGTCGTGACTCTAGGAAATGTATAATGAATATTTTTCGACGTTTTCTTGAAACAGTGCGACTGTTGAACATTAAAAAGAAAAGTCGTCCATTTTCATATAGAAACTTTCAGGAAAAGTGTTTTAGACATATAAATACACCACACCCATTGGATGAAAGGACGATATTTATTCTAAACACCATCACACCTATTCGTAAGAAATATATGTGTTAGTCGAAGTGGAACGTATTGTATTGTGTGGATTTTCCAGAAGAAACTCGAGAGAGACAACTGGGAAACAAGTGTTCGTGTCTGTAATCGCATCCTTATCGTTGTAATTGAAAGGGGTTTTCTCTTCTTTTTCTCAGACATCGTGTGTTGTTGTTTAATTGTTGTTGAATTTTATTACTATGTCATGAGTGACTAGATCTGGGGTTACAAAGCCATATTATCATGAATTGCTCATGTAATTGTTAGTAACCTGTTTAATTGTGAATTACTAGTGATAGGTCTTCATAAAAGTTAGTAAATTGTAGTGCACAACATGATCCTCCATCAGATTTCGATGGAAAATGTTGAGAAACAATTCCATCGAGCATATCTAAATCACTAGAACAAATTACTCCTGGTAATAGAGATATTATTAGGAAGTTTGCTGCATGTTTAAGGAGATTTAAGGATAATTAGAACACTCTAAAGCAATTCTGATTTGTCCATTTATTTAGGAGAGATTTTAGTGGATGAAAACGGAATTAGAATTGGTTTATTACGAGAATAAGAACCATGAGATGAGAATCCCCGCAGATAAGTAGTTAAAAGGATGAATTGTATTGTAGTTCATGTTAATATGGTGGAGTGGAGTAACCTTGTCTTATTGTGATTTAAATTGTATCAGAGTTGTGTTCTGCATAATATCTTAATGAACCTGTGTAATTAATATAGTTTAGTTGTTAATTACAGGTTAAATTTAGATAATCCAATTTATTCAATTGCTAGATAATAATTAATAGGGTGAGCAGTAGTACTTGTCAGAGCCCGAGGAATACGACCCTATAAGCCATTCCTATACTATAATTTGATAGGTACACTTGTCTATTGTTGACCTGATAATAGGAAGGGATTATTGGATATTAATTGTTAAATTTAGGTCGAAACTAATCAAAGACCTACCAATTGCCATTAGAAAAGGAACCAGAGAATGCACAAAATGACCACTATATCCTCTTGCACACTTTTTATCTTTTAAAAGTTTCTTACCATCTTACAGAACCTTGCTTATAAGCCTAAATACCATCACTATCCCTATTGATCTATCTGAGTTATTGTCTAATAAAAATTGGAAGCAAGCTATGAATGTATAGATGGAAGCTTTAGAAAAGAACAAGACCTAGGAGTTGGTAAAGTTACCAGTAGGAAAGAGGTCGGTAAGATATAAGTGGGTGTATACCATAAAGTCTAAAATAGATTAGTCCATTGAGAGATATAAAGCTAGATTAATGGCCAAATAGATTTACGAGATTGATTACCTAGAGACGTTTGCTCTTGTTGCCAAGATGAATGCAGTTAGAGTGTTATTGCCTCTTGTAGCTAATTTTGGTTGGGAGTTGCTATAATATGATGCCAAAACTGCATTCTTGCATAGAGAATTGGAAGAAGAGATCTATATGGAAGTTCAACCGAGTTATGGAAAGAACTTGGATGCTAATATCGTGCATAAGTTGAAGAAGGCACTATATGGTCTCAAGAAATCACCACGAGCATGGTTTGAGAGATTTGCTAGAGCGATGTAAGCCATAGGATACAAATAAAGTTAGGGAGTTACATACTGTTTATTAAACACTCTTCATCAGGGGGACATACTGCTTTTGGTGTAGGTAGATGACATAATTATAATAGGAGATAATGATAAAGAAAAACAAGTTCTGAGTCAATGTTTGGCTAAAGAATTTCGTATCAAGACACTTAGCAGGTTGAAGTGTTTTCTACGAATTGAGGTAACACACTCTGGGTATGGAATTTTATCTCTCAATATAAGTATGCTATATATCTTCTTAAGGAGATAGGCAAGACCACATGTAAGCTAGCAAGCACGCCTATAGACTTGGAATAGCGGAGGAGGATCCCGCTATTGATAGGGAAATGTATCAATGCTTGGTAGGAAGACTCATCTATCTCTCTCATACACAATCTGATATAGCATATGCAGTGAGTGTAATATGTTAATCCATGCATAGCCTAAAGGAAGTTCATTTACAAGTAGCTCATAGAGTACTCTAATATCTTAAAGGAACACCAGGAAAGTGAATCTTATTAAGAAGAAATGGAGGATTAGTGCTTGAGGCATATTGAAATACCCTAAATTTTTGTTTAAGTTAATTAGTTATTAGATGATTAGTATGAAAATATATGTAACTTTGAACCTTATTTTAAATTTAGTTTAGAAATTGATTTTAAATGATTTAGCTAGTGTAATTTAGCACAATAGAATATAATTAGATAGTTAAACCTAATTGAACTAGTAAATGAATTTAATTGAAAATAGAGATTCTAACACCATAAATACTCAATTTAACTTATTAAGCTACTTCAATTACTCATTTCAATGAATTCAAATTATTCAATACTTTCTAATTATCAAACTAAATTTCATTCGTCAGGTTCAATTGCGTGAACCCTTCATTTTAACCTAAATTTCATCTTCTAAAATTTTAGAAATTTAAAACTAAATATATACTTTCAAACGTCAATCCCTAAATTTCTAAAACCCTAAATTCAAATTAGATAAAAATTTTACTTCAATTAGGTTTCTTATATTTATTTTCTAATGCAATTACTAAGCTTCCTTTTCTAAATGCTTAAGTTTAGTTTCAAATGCCCAAAAACCCATAATCTAAAGCCTATTTTAACACATGAAAGTCCAAGCTCATTGAGTTAAGTCTAAGCCCATGTTCAAGAAGCCCATTATTTTTATTTTTTGTAATTTTCAAATCCCATAATCAATAACCCAAGCTCATAAGCCCATGATCCATCATATTGTCATATACAGACACAAACACACACACACACACACACAACACACACACACACACACATTCAATTAAACCCTAAAGTCTAGAGAATTCTAAGGGTGTGAAAAGGCCAAAATGCTTGTAAACCCTATATAATTCTGCACATAATATAAAAACCTATCTTAAGAAGAAACCTTAGCCCATTCTCCACAAAATTTGCAGCCTCTCTTCCCTTAATTCACTCCCAAAAACTCTCTCAAAAACACTTCAAAAATATACATCAAAATCCTCTATAACATCAACAAACAAAGGGTAAAGTATTACCTAAGTTTATAGCTCTTAATATCCTCTTTTATTTCCAAAAATCTAATATCTATTTCAATTAATTCCTAGGTGAAATTAAATATTAGAAACAAGGTTGAAGTTAGGAAAAATAATATTGGAGAAGCTTCATCAACTCTTGAGTAGTAGAAATAGTAGTAGAGGCAATTACCCAGTTAATTTTGCTAATTCAAGTAAGTAATTTTAATTAATATATTTAATTATGTTAATGATATATATATTCATGTAAAATACTAAAAATAAACTTATATTTAAGTATAAATTAATATAGATATAAGTATCCATGAAAATCAAAATAAGCTTGTACATATATGTGTGTGTGTGTGTGTGTGTGTGTTATAATACTTGTTGATCTAGTGAAATTGTTGTATGTTTATATATATGTGTGTGCATATGCCAAAATATGTATATGCATGATTATGATGATTGGTATGTTTATTTAAAATGAAAATATCATATATATATATATATACACATGTTAAACATAAATTGTTGGAGTATATGCATATATGTAAGTGTTGATAAGTGCTAGAAATTTGATAAAGTTATGTTGATGATGATGATTTGAGTTATGGTTTATGATCTAATTTGTAAAATATAAATCTAAGTATAAACTAGATGATACAAAATAGAATAAACATGTTTTAGATGATTAAAATAAGTTAGAAGTTAGATTAAACAAAGAAAACTTAGAAAATTACAAAATCATCTTGGATCATCCTAGCATCGTCACTGTAGTGGCGGTGTTGATGGTTGGACCGACAACCAAATGAGCTTTGACGATGTCGAAACAGTAGATATGCGTGTCTACTTTACAAATCTATCGTAAACCGGCTAAGAACCGGTCATCTTAATGGTCAAATCAACCTGAACTAATAGGTCATCGTTGTCAATGCCTTGTCTCCGACTATAATGAGTTTAATTTAAAATATAACCATAATTAACTAATTATTTTAGGACAAATGAAATTGTAAACATGTAAATATATGTGTTAGGAAGTCAAATAAAAATTTGAGCTTAAGAACTAGAGCTGGGCATACGGGCCTGGCGGGCCGGGCCGGGCCGGCCCACTTTGGCCCGCGGGCTAAACGGGCCAGAAAATTTTGGCCCGGGCCCGGCCCGCATTTAGCCCGTGGGCTAACGGGCTGGCCCGTTTGCTGCTCCCCTCTCATATCCTACTATCGGATCACCTTAGATCAAACCCAAGAAGTAAAAGCCGCACAAGCTTGATACTACCATGGATACACATTTGAGACCACTGAATGACAACCTCTGGTGGCCTTTCCTCCAAAGTTCCATCTCACTAGATATATCTCTTATCTGTCACAGCAAAAATCATCACTGTATCAATCTATCCACCTCATAACGCTGGATTCTCAGTCATCAAGCAAAGCCAAAGCCCCAACGTTATAATAAAACCAAAACCATGGAAAACCACCTCCACCAATATCGATTCTTTTACATATCCTCCAAATTCCATCTCAACGCACGTTTCCTTACAAATTCATCTGCCTATTCATCAAGTTTCGAACTCATCACATAGAATTTCTTGACCAACAGTCCTAATTCAGTCTAGCGTAGTGAAAAATACGCCTAAAAGGCTAAATTTCAAACAATTCACGATCGTGGGTGAAGATGCACAATTGTTCATAACGCGTCCTTCATCAAGACATTCATCAAAATTCCAGCATATTGCATTGAAAATGTTCGCAAAATATACCTAATTCAAGTGAACATAAAAAAAAAAAACCCTCAAATCGCAAATGCATGGATTACCATCGTGCCTGAAGATACAAACTCTTTTCTGTCTCGCGAAGCAAAGAAACCCTCTCCGCTCATCCCACGAGTACACATTGGCACCTTTCGCCTTTGTAATTACAGCGACCGTCTCCAGACTTGGAAGCCGATGAAAAGCGATGGATTTGGACAAAGATAAAAGAAGCTCTCTCGACTTCAAAGCCTCCATAAGCACCGAAGGACGTTTCGAGAAGTTCGTTAAGGTTCTCTTAAGCACGTAGGCCTCTTTCCTGAGATTGTGCGCGTGGAAATCGGACGGCTGATAGGAGAGAGCAGATGAAGGGGAAGAAGAATCAGGAGCATAGATGCGGAGAGATCCATCAGAGCCGGCCAGGAAGAGCTTAGAACCGTATGATTCGATTGCTTCGATTTTGATCGGAGAGTCGGTGAGGAGTTGGAAGGAATCGTAAGCACTGTGAACCATTTTTTTAGGATTTGGTGTTGCAGTGGTGGTGACGGTAGTGGGGGTGCAAGGAGTGTTCAAAGGGATGTTTGGTTGTGTGATGCTGTAATTTGGGAGGAGGGGGGGTGTGGAGTGTCACGATCAAAAGTGCGTCGTGGGAATTCTGGGTTGGAACAAGCAGGATAAGAAAGTGCCCAGGGAAAATAAAGTACTGCTGGCCCGTTTGACCCTAAAAAACTTGACTTAAAGATAATTTTTTTTTTAAAGTTTTAACTTTTGGCCCGCGGGCCAGCTCGGCCAGTTATGGGCCAGCCTGCTTTTGGCCCACGGGCTAACGGGCCAGGTAAATTTTGGCCCGTTTTTAAATGGGCCAAATTTTTTTGGCCGCAGCCCACTTTTTAAAGTGGGTCAACAGGCCGGCCCGCGGGCTTTGGCCCATATGCCCAGCTCTATTAAGAACTCATGTTTAAGATAGTGAACCAATTTATTAAAGTTAGGTTGCACACTAGTTTTATATAGTAAATAAAATATTAGGGTTTAAAAGGTAAATTAATTCTAGTTAAATAAATATGTAATAAATGTAAGTAATGTGTTCACATATTAAAATATGAATTTTAAGATGAATAGTTAATTATTTTGATTTTAGAAATTTATTTAATAAAATAGTAATAAATATGACATTTTAACATAATATAAACATAATAAGAAACTAGGTTAAATTCCTTAATGTATTTAGATGTAAAAATAGATTATAAATGATATAAATAAAAAAATTATATTTTAAATAAGTTATTTTACTTAATAAAAGTTTATTAGATTCAACATATGATATGTTATTTAAAATACTATTTAATGATACAATAACCATAAAAAGAGTTTAGTATACTTAACTGATTAATTCTATCCAACTTGACTAGGTAAAGTTAATATAGACTTATTAACTAATATTGGCTTAGTAAGTTCTTCATAAATTAACAATTTATACTTAACTATCACTGAAACTAGTGGACTCCTATAAGACCATATCAATTTGTAATTGGCTTAAGATAAACTATGAATAATAAGGTAAATATGTTGTTTCAAATGAATATTCACTAGAAACATGATTATTTTCTGTGAGTTTAATATAAATCAATAATCGATTTAAATGCTTACATGAATCAATCTTTTGACAGATATCTGTTAAAAGTCTAAACCTTGCTTTAACTCCTGGTCTATTTTCTATTGTTTAGAATACATATTTTGTATTAGGTATGCAGTAACTTGTGTGTTACTTGCTAGGATAGGCATCGTAAATGAATTAATACTTAAAGTTATCTTGATAATTGCTTGTTGCTCGTGCGTAGTCGTTTTTAGACCTAGCTCGAGGGGCAGCAACCTTGCTAGGTGGTGCTACTACGGTAGTTAGACGATTAGGTCACCATAAGTGGCTCAGTGGATAGTTGACAAGGGGAATAGTAGCGGGACAACGTATTCATATTGGAAAGAAGTTGTATTAAGCAGTTTAATATATGTGCTCTATTACTTTGCTCAATCGCAATGGACTAATATAAATAGAGATGCATAACGGCTGTGACTCCTAGATGAGACTATTACTTGTAGAGGTAGGAGGTATATGTATTCAGACTACTTATATCAACTTTCTGAGCAGTTACTGCTACTCATGACCCCCAGGTTCCTAGTGTATTGCTAGAGTATGGGTGCTCCACTATTATTTGCTACGCTTTAATTTAAATATATGAATTGTGGATTGTTACATTGCATTTAGAACAGGTATGTATGCCCATTTCATGCGTGCTTGTGTTGTCATATTGGGCTTCGGCTCATTCCATTATTTTTCAGGTAATGATGATACTTATGACTATATGGGGCATTGCACGGACTTGGAGAAATATCTTGACGAGTGGAGTGATTAGAATCCACAAGATCATTATCTTATTTCTATTTTATAAACTTCACTATCAAACTTATGTTTTAATGAGGGCCTATTTGTAAGCCCATGATTAGTATTTTGATACACTTGATATTCTTTATTATGAAATACTTGGTAGTATGGTACTGTTATATATAGATATTGGTCTATTTCTATAGTAGCCTATTTAGAAAAATGTTTTGAGAAATTTATTTCCGCTGCAAATTTCCAGCTGTTTCCATAAACTAACTTAATGATTTTAGAATTTAAAATTTGTTTAGCAATGATCATGATAAACTATAAATTAAACTAGTCTTAGTGTATAATGCCTTAGCATTATACGTGGCTGACTGGATGCACCTTGAACCAATTCGAGGCATGACACATATGCTGATGCTGCTTTTGCTAGGTCTATGGTTGATAGGAGGTTGACTTCAAGGTATTATACCTTTCTTGGTGGGAACCTTGTGAGCTGGAGGAGTAAAAAACATAATGTGGTGGCACGGTCTAGTGCTGACGCTGAATTTCGAGCAATGGCTTGGGAGGTGTGTGAACCACTATGGCTAAAAATTATTCTTGAAGATCAGAAGGTTAAGTGGAAAGGTCTAATGAGACTACTATGACAACAAGTCTGCAATCAATATATCACAACTTTGTACAACATGATCAAACAAAGCACATTGAGATTGATAGATACTTTGTTAAAGAAAAGTTGGAGAGTGGATTGATTTGTGCACCTTATGTATCTACACACAGTTAGCTTGTTGTTGTTTTGACAAAAGGGCTAAGTAGTTCAGTTTTAAAACCTATTATATCCAAGCTGGGAATGAAAATTTCCTATTCACCAGCTTGAGGGGGGTGTAGGAAAATCAAGAAATGAATTAGTTAGTTTTGTTTTAGGAAACTGTATTTTTTTTTCATTTTCTTATAATTAGATCTATACAGCTAACATTCTTTTTTGTTACGAGACCCACACAAATGTGGGATTTTACTTTATTAGTTTCTCAAGTTGATGCTGGGGATGCTATGTATAAATTTGACCTGTACACATTATTTTATGAAATACACATGATTCAATTTTTTTTTTAAATTCTAAGAGAAGAAGTGAAGAAAGTGTCAACAGAATGATTAGACAATTAGATACGAGATATATGAATTTGAGGAAATTTCTGCACCACACGAAACTTACAGCAGAAGGCATGTGCTGGTCTTTTCCATGATATTCCTGCCATACATTAGCATGAAACAACAAAATGTAAAAGACGTTGATACCTTCACTAGATTGAAAAAGAGGCTGTGTAATTCAATTCTAGAGAAGTCATAAGGACGGACACATTCGGCAAAGTTTCCATTTTCCAAATAAAAGCTTTCCATCTATTTTTTTATTCATCAACTATTGCTTTTCCCTCCCTCTAAATTGACACGATTTGAGTAAAGAAATAATTTTTTTTGATAGCATAATGATCATACTTTTGGACATCTCGATTAACTCCCGTCAGGTTTTGATAGGTTATTGTGTCTCATATCCAATTTATTCATACTCAACATGATAATGGATGGCTAGACTTCGGCCAGACCATCACCTTTGCACAAAACATTGGCTTTTTTTTTTTTTTTTTTTGTGTTGGATTTACTGTATATTTCTTTAATTTAGATTCAATTTAATTTTCAATAATTAAAAATTATGAACCATTATATTTCTTTGTATTTTAGTGTTCAAAGTTGCACCAGTGTGGATTGTTGGATTTTTATCTGCATCAGATCCATATCGATAACTTATTAGTATCAAATCTGTATCTGTTTAGTTTGCTTAGTTTATGATTAAAACTATCAGTTATCCATCTGTGTCATATTTGTATCGGTTCAGTTTGAAAACGAAACTAAAACAAAACCAAACCGACTATCTAAACAAGCCTTTAAATTTGCTACATCCTAATGTATGTTCATTAATTTAGCAAGTAAGAATTATTTTTCGCCTTTCCTTATATAATATATTATTTTAAAATTAAAGGTTAATGTTACAAATAAACACGAATTTTGAAAAAATATACATTTAAGTACCTAAACTTTGAAAATAATCAATTTAGTGTTTGGACTTTGAAATTGATCAATTTCAAAGTTCAGGTACTAAATTAATCAATTTCAAAGTTTTTAAGGTATTAAATTGATTAATTTCAAAGTTCAAGTACCTAATTACATATTCTGCTAATATTCAGTTACCATTTGTGATATTATCCCTAAAATTAAAAAAATATATTTATGATTGGTAATTATGATCATGCAAATTTTAAATATATGATGTCCAATTTTAGCAAACTTTGATATCTTCTGAAGCATGTAATGGATATTTTTATTTGAAATGATACATCCTCTAACTATTAATATAAAGTTAAAATAGTCATAAGTTTGAAACCAAATGTGATTTTACTTTGAAACACAAATTTTCAAACTCGTTGAATAGTATACTTCTGCATATTTGTTATGCCTCTTATAGTATTTAGTGTTTTTTTTTTTTTTTTTACGATGAGATAGTATTTAGTTATTGATAATTCAATTTTTGTAATTCCATAACTCACAAATAACACATTAAAATATATGTAAACTTCTAGCCATGGGATATTACAAACTATGAAAAAATGATTAATTTGACTTAAAATTGTATAGTAAAAAATGTCATCCATTTGGGAAGACCTGCTTAACAATTTTTAACTTGTATATTTTTTTTAATGTCATTTTAAGATTATAATCATTGCAAAATAAAAAAAAAATACAACTATTATACTTTTATAATTTTACAATCATATCGAGGGTATGAGAACATACAAAAAACGAAAATATTACAAGATTTCAAGCAAAAACATCAAATTATAAAGGTCGTTCATAATAATATTAAATAAATTCATAAAAGCAAATTGTAATAGATAAGACGATGTAAAATTTAGAAGACATTTGCATCCTATGTCATCTATTATAAAAAAAAAAAAATATATAGAAAATATAAGAATGACAAAAATAACATATTAGTAGAAGAGAAGATTAAAAGAGTTATAGAATTTTTCTCTAAGCATTTCCTCTTGTCATTTGTTTCTTCTCATAATAATCCAGGATTTTCAAACTATAAAACATGTAAGAGATTTAGACTACCATACTCATTAAAGGGATGGTTTTCAACCATGCAATTTTAAGTTAAAATGATAGTTCTAACTCTAAATATAGACACAAAAGTTAAAAAAAAAAAATGAATTGAAATTAAATTGAACTAACAAGTACTAAATTATTAAAAAAAAAATTAGACTTAAATTGCAAAGTTGAAACTATAAGCACTTATTATACCTCTATCTCAAGATTTTGCACCAACACAAAACATACTATAAAATGTAGATGTACATGTCAATCTTTGATATGATATCGGTGCCACACATTTAGCATGTAACAACAAAATACAAAAGGCTTATACTTTTATAGATTCTAAAAGTAGTTGTGTGGTCTTTCTCACACTCTCTCTAGAAAAAGTAATTTGGATGGACCAATTCAACAACATTTTCATGTTCCAATTGAAAACTTTCTACACATATTCCTTTTCATTTATGTATTATTACTTTTTTTTTTTATCCTTTTCCTTTTCCTTTAAATTGCCGCCGAGTAAAGAAATATCTTTTTTCAAGAGCATAATGTTCATACTCTGGACATTTCGATCGACTCCTATCAAGCTTTATTGGGTTATCATGTCTTTTATCCATTTTATTCATCTTATCATGGCTAGACTTTGTCCAAACGGTCATCTTTACACAAAATATGGGTTTTTCTTCAATCCAACTAAAGTCAACTATGGTACAGCTCAACCACATGATCATTTTCACACAAATACCTAATGTCCTTCCTTAAATAGAAAGCAAAAAGAATTCAGAAGAACCTCCAATGAGCTACTGTTAGCAATTTTTTGTGTTGTATCTCGAATCTTGTGTAAATGGGCTCATACATGAAAGCCTCAATTCATGGCATAATTTGTTTATTAATCATGTATGGAAAATCTAGATTCATGATCTAACCCATTTAATAAGAATGTCTTATGGCTAGGTTGTGGCTATTTATCAATTAAAAAAATTATATAATTATATATGTGTGTGTGTTATGAAAGAGAAAAAAAAGAGCAATAATAAAATTAACCTTTATGATTACAAATGGCATGAGTGATGAATCCTAACACTTAATATTAACCCAAATAAAAATTTGAAAGAAATAAAATCTAATCAAATATGACAAGTCTAAGAGTTCATTAACTACTAAACATTATTATATTAACTTGAAGTATAAATTTAAATAAACTTTAATAATACTTGGGGTAATTTCCAAACTTGTTACATTCTCTATCAATTCTTCAACGAAGACACTCGAAGAAGTAAGTAGAAATAAAACACAAGCAAATATATGAAATATTTCATTTTCAGAAATATATAATTAATGGAAAACGTTTTATTTTAGCAATAGATTTTCTGGTCATAATTTGTAGTAACTACACAAAAAAATAAATATACACATACATTAGTAACATGATACCATTTTATGAGACAAACTCATGACTAGTTTATAAGACTTATCTAATAAATGGAATGGTAAATAGGTTTGAGTTATAGACCTATGGCAAGGACACAACTTTAAACATGCCATGTTTAGGTCTAACTCATTTATTATTTATGTCAATTTTTATTGAGTCAAAACCATTAATAATTGTGTTATATTGTGTATAGGTTCATGGGTTGCATCCTAAATTGTCAATGCTACAATGAGCAGTTTATACGTTGTATTTTTTACCCTTCTTGGGTTTTCTTCTTTAAGAAAATCTAGAGGCAGCGAAAGTCACATTTTGGCTGTCCATTCAATTCTATTCATGCCACTGCAATTTTCAATGTGCCACTCTTCAATAAGAGAATGTTTTGATTCGTATATAAAGGTTTGCAATTAATTCTCCATCGATAAAGAGGACATCTTGATTCAGATTTAAAAGTTTGCAATAAGTTATCCACTAGTAAATGAAAAGTTGCATCAAGACATTTCTGAATTTAGTTTTTATTTTTCATTTATTTTTGTTTTTTATTTGTTTGTCATCCCATTATGGGATCTTTTATGGCTAAAGGATTAGATTTAATTCCAGGATTGAGTTGAATTTTTTTTTAGGTCATCGTATCTCGTTTTTATCTAAAAAATGTGTCCATTTTCGAATTGGATCTTTGGATTCCCTTTCTTTTATTGCATTTTGTTAGTACTATATGTACTTATATTTTGATGTGCTTCAATAAATGAAATTCAATTATGGCAAAATGTGTATATATATTGTATTTTTTTCCTTTTATTAGCATAAGAGGAGAGAGAACTTTTACAGTCTCGTTAAGGGCATTATCCGATCAATCATCTCACTATTAATATATACATATATATAGTAATTAATAAATTAACTATTTTAATAGTATGATCTTGGATATAAATTTGAGCCATTAAATAGTCGATCGGGCTGGTCTTGTCAGGTTTCATCAAAATTAATGATAAGACTACAGAATTTTTCAAGAGGAAGACAATAAGAACACTATTATTCTTATCCTTTAAAATATCATAGGTTAATTCAAGAATGGAAAGAGGTTATGGGTTGGAAGTGTTAAGTGAACTGCATCAAGATCAGTAACTATATAAAAATATAGTATTTTTCAAGGTTGCCATAGCTTCATCATCCAATGAGATTGTCGAGCAGGTGTTAGCTATTGAGGAGATTTTCAAACATAGGGTGACAAATGTGTCATTTATGGGAATTGTTGAGCCGATGTTGAATTTCAAATCTGTTCTTGAAGCCCACAGATGCTTGAATAAGGTGCAATGTTTTTACAAATAATCTGCTTTTCCATTCAATCTAGAACATTTCCACAGCTTGATTGAATACTTAAATTAATCATAATATGGCGAAGGCTCTTGTAATGATAGGAAGATGCTTTTAGCATCTAGGTTTTTTTATGTGTTTTCATAGCTAGGAACGGAGCAGGCATTTTGCTTCAATTTCCCTAGCTGACTCCATATGCATTTTGGAACTCAAAATCCAAGTTAAGTAGAACTATCTATTGAATAAAGAGAAGAGACCTTTAAGAATGGCTTTCTAGTGACAGATCTAGGGAAAAAAAAGTACTGCTATGTGGCATTTGCTTGATTGGGAAATCAGAATTTCATTGCACGTTTTGGGTCATCTGAGACATAATCACACTATTCATTTCAAGATTTTTTGAGGAAACTCTTGTTTTTCCAGGAGTTACAACCTAGACTCCAATGACAACAAGCAAGCATATGCTAGCGGATTACCAGATCATGGTCGTGGCTCATCTTTGATTTATGTTAGAAATTTTAATTTCTAATTGATTCATATAATTTAAGTATTGATAATTGTTATCGTCATACACACGGTGATGATTAGTGTAGTATCTAAGAGACAATTATCGGGTGTAAATCCCTCCGTGCCAATTCGTTAAAATTTAAGTATTTTAGTGTGTTTTGTATATTAGTAAAAGTCATATCTCTTCATGAATCATTAATGGATACCTTCCATCAAGATATCCTTTCATGAAAAGTCATGTCATTTAAATTAAAAGTCATGACTCTTCGTAATGGAAGTTATATATTGGGCCATAAAAAAAAAAAAAAAACAACAACAACACACTACTTTTAAGGTTTGATTCAAAATCAAGAATCAATCAAGTCCTTATATCATCAAAGGGCGAATTTAAGTGATACGGATTTGGCATAGGAAAACATATATTATTACTTGGGATATTAAATTATCGTGATGGATTCTTCAAGTAAGTTTTCTTTTCATTTTACTGTAACTTTTAATTATGCCATGATTGTTGATTTGGTTAATTTAATTGTTTTATTAGGATCCGTATTGTTAATCGCTTTCGCTTTTAATGTTTAAAATTTTAACATTTTGGTATCAGAGCGGGTCTAATAGAAATTAAATTACCAATTTAGGGTTTATGCGAATTTGGGTATTTTCTCAATTAAAGTTGATTATAGTTAATTGATGTTTTAAATTAACTGTTTATGGCATAATTAAATTGAGTAATGTTGGGTTTTAATTTTGAATTTAAATTTCGGTTGAATATTTGAATTGATAGTTCGGCATTCATCGTGTGAATTCAATTGTTCTCAGAATTGTGATTTTGAATAGTTTTATATAAAATGTTGCTGCTTTGTTTTAATTGACCAATTGTCGATTCAAATTGTGATGAAATCGGAATGTGGGCTATGCATGCGTCATCAATATGAGTAACCTATGAATGCATGCTGTCTGTGAAAAGAATTGAAGTGCATGTGCATATGCATATATGGCTTATGCAAATTTCAGGAATTGTATATGCAAATCTTTTCACATAAAACCAATTTAATAATGTAAATGTTATATGTTATTATTTGAGCTTTAAGAAATAAGTTAATAAATTAAGAATAAAAGATATTAAAGAGTAGTCCTTTATATAGAGGTATTAATTTTTAATATTTCATTAATTTAAGTATTGTAATGATATTATTAAACTTAATAATTTAAGTTTATATGATTTAAATCTTTAATATTTTAGTGAGTGCGTTAGTCACCAAAGTGGCCCACTCAGAGTTCATTAAATGATTTAAATTATGTTTATAAATGTTTATTTGATATAGCATCATAAATGACATTTAAGAATAATAAACATTTATAGTTATTAACATGTAGTTATACGGTTACTCAAAGGTAGATCTTACTCATGGTTAATAACAATTGAAGTAGGTTATGAACTTTTTAATTAATATATAATGTACATCCAAAGATGACTTGTATGTTAAATGAAATTTGTGATTGACCTTATATATGTTATATGAATGATGCATATTTATGATTGTTAGTTGTGTTTAGATTTAACCCAAAGGTGAATTTAAATGCATATTTTGGTATGTGTTATAGTCTGAATTGTGGTTTAAATTCAAAGCAATTAATATGTGAAATGTAAATGTTTGCAGTGGTCTCTACTATATGACTGCCAATGGTATCAAGTTTAATGGGCAAAACTATGATGATTGGATTGAGTATGTCAAGCTAAATGCTGGCCTTTTGGGACTCGATTCAGCTCTAATTATGGATGAGCCCACTAAACCGACCGATACTAGTTCGGAGGCAGACAAGAAACTGTGGGAGAACTGGGAGAGGTCGAATAGGCTTATGATGAGCTTTCTTAAGCTTAGCATAGCGCCTAATGTTAAACCTTCCCAGCCCAAGACTGAAAATGTGAGGGAATTTGTGGCTGAAATTAAGAAGTGTACTATGACAGACATTGTAGATAAGTCTGTTGTTGCTGCTCTTATTAATGATTTATCTAATAGAGAGTACACCATAGCTCAGTCAATGGAGGAACATATTACTCACATGGTGAATACCTACAACCGGCTTAAGAGTTTGGATATGGATCTTGGTGAGCGAGTGTTGGTTGAGTTTCTGCTAAAATCATGTAAGGGTGATGATTTCAAGCAATTTCGGAGAACTTACAACCAACTTAAGGAAAAATGGTCTCTTTCGGATACTAAGGCCATGCTCATGCAAGAGGAGGCAAGGCAAAGGGAAGACCTTAAGGTCAAAATTCCCCAAGCCAACTTTGCCTATTATGGTAAATCAAATGCTGGTTCTAGTGGCGGCAAAGCTCCAAGTAAGAAATGGAAGAACAAGGGAAAGCAGCCATTTAAGGTGCAGCCCGGTAAAGGGCAAGGAGAGGTTGAAAAGATTCTGAAATGTTTCTTTTGCAACAAACCTGGGCACAAGAAGGCCGATTGCCTAAAGAGGAAGGCATGGTTTGAAAAGAGAGGTATACATTTTGCTTCCGTATGCTTTGAATCAAATCTGATTGAGGTACCTTCTAATACTTGGTGGCTTGATACTGGTGCAACCACTCATGTTTCTAATGTTATGCAGGGTTACCTAAATCTCCACCGAATGCCGGAAAGTGAAAGCTTTCTATTTATGGGAAACAGGATGAAAGCTAGAATTGAAGGTGTAGGGACATATAGAATTGTGTTAGATACGGGCTATTGCCTTGATCTAGAGAAGTGTCTATATGTTCCTGATTGCTCTAGAAATCTTGTTTCCGTTTCTAGGTTGGATGTTTTAGGATTTGATTTTAGGATTGGACATGGTTGTTTTTCATTGTATCGTGGAACAAACCTTTGTGGTACTGGTTTATTGTTGGATACTTTGTATTGTTTCAATCTGAATTCTACTTTTGTTAATTCCCTGTTTAATGTTGATGTTGAATGTGATGTTGGTATGAAAAGGAATGCACTTAATGAATCTTCTGCTGACTTGTGGCATAAAAGACTCGGTCATATATCCAAAGAGAGGATTTTGAGGCTAATTAAAAGTGGAGTTTTGTCTCAATTGGATTTTACCGATTGGAATGATACTTGTGTGGATTGCATTAAGGGTAAGCAAACCAAACATGTATCAAAACAGGCTGCCATAAGGAGTAGTGGATTACTTGATTTAATACATACAGATATTTGTGGTCCTTTCGATGTACCGTCTTGGGGCGGTGAGAGGTATTTCATCACCTTCATTGATGATTACTCTAGGTATTGTTACCTATATTTACTGCATGAAAGAACTCAATCGGTTGATGTCCTTGAGATATTCATTACAGAGGTTGAGAGGCAGTTAAATAGAAAGGTTAAGGTAATACGTTCCGATAGAGGTGGTGAATATTATGGAAAGACATCGGAAGTTGGACAAATTCCAGGTCCATTTAAGAAACTCCTTGAGTCCAAGGGCATTTGTGCGCAGTATACAATGCCCGGATCGCCACATCAAAATGGTGTAGCAGAAAGGCGTAATCGTACATTGATGGAAATGGTAAGGAGTATGGTGAATGATAGTTCTATACCTGTTTCATTGTGGATGTATGCATTGAGGACAGCCGCATACATATTGAATAGGGTACCTAGTAAAGCAGTTCTTAAGACACCTTATGAACTGTGGACATCTAGGAAGCCTAGTTTAAGACATCTTCACGTGTGGGGCTGTCAAGCCGAAGTGAGGATATATAATCCACATGAAAAGAAGTTGGATTCCAGGACCATTAGTGGTTATTTCATTGGATATCCGGAGAGGTCAAAAGGGTATAGATTCTATTGCCCTAACCATAGTACGAGAATTGTAGAGTCCGGGAATGCTCGCTTCATTGAAAATGGCAAAGTCAGTGGGAGTGTGGGAGCACGTGATGTAGAGATAAGAGAGTCATTGATGGACCAAAACCCATCAAATGATCCATCTCAAGTTGATGTTCCTATTATTGTAGCACAGCCACAAGGCATGAATATGGAACAACAACAAATAGATGCTCCAAACCCAATTATGGATGCCATTGTTCAAGAAGAGGAGGAAAATACTCAAGTTAATGAGCAAGTGCAACCTCAAGAAGAAATAGTATTAAGGAGGTCTACTAGAGAGAAAAGATCGGCTATTTCGAATGACTATATAGTTTATGCACTTGAGCATGAAAGTGACTTGAGCATTGATAATGACCCGGTCTCTTTTGACCAAGCCATGAGCGGTAAAAATTCCGATAAGTGGTTGATGGCCATGAAGGAAGAGTTGAAATCTATGGATGACAACAATGTTTGGGAAATGACGGAATTGCCGAAGGATTCTAAAAGAGTCGGCTGTAAGTGGGTCTTTAAGACCAAGCGAGACTCTAAGGGCAATGTCGAGAGGTACAAAGCCAGACTTGTTGCCAAAGGTTATACTCAAAAGGATGGCATTGACTACAAAGAGACTTTCTCTCCGGTTTCTAGAAAGGACTCTTTAAGGATTGTAATGGCTTTGGTGGCTCATTTTGATCTTGAGCTTCACCAAATGGATGTTAAAACAGCCTTTCTCAATGGAGATTTGGAAGAAGAGGTATATATGGATCAACCTCAAGGTTTTGAGACCACAAGTGAAGGAAATCTGGTATGTAGGTTGAAGAAATCAATCTATGGATTAAAACAAGCTTCTAGACAATGGTACTTGAAGTTTAATGATACCGTATTGTCATATGGGTTTGTAGAAATGACCGTTGACCGGTGTATCTACATGAAGGTTATGGGAAGCAAGTTTATAATCCTTGTGTTGTATGTAGATGATATTCTTCTTGCCGCTAGTGATCGTGGGTTATTGCATGATGTTAAGGATTACCTTTCTAGCAACTTTGAGATGAAGGATATGGGTGAGGCTTCCTATGTGATCGGAATAGAAATATTTCGGGATAGATCACAAGGAATTTTGGGATTGTCTCAAAAGGCTTACATCAACAAAGTTCTAGAAAGATTTAAGATGGAATCATGTGCACCTAGTCCAGTTCCCATCCAGAAAGGAGACAATTTCAGTCTATCCCAATGTCCCAAGAACGATTTGGAGCGTAAAGAAATGGATAATATCCCTTATGCTTCTTTAGTCGGGAGTTTGATGTATGCTCAGACTTGTACTAGGCCGGATATAAGCTTTGCGGTCGGTATGTTGGGTCGTTATCAATCAAATCCCGGACTGTTTCATTGGAGAGCTGCAAAGAAAGTTTTAAGGTACTTACAAGGCACTAAGGATCACATGCTCACATATAGAAGAACTAGTAACCTTGAGGTTGTTGGTTACTCGGACTCAGACTATGCCGGATGTTCGGATACCCGAAAATCCACATTTGGCTATTTGTTCCTTCTAGCTGATGGAGCTGTCTCATGGAAGAGTGGTAAGCAGTCTGTCATTGCTACTTCCACTATGGAGGCTGAATTTGTAGCATGCTTTGAAGCTACAGTTCAATCGTTGTGGCTGCGCAATTTTGTTGATGGTTTAGGCATCGTTGATACCATTGCCAAACCAATGAGGATTTATTGTGATAATGCGGCAGCTGTATTCTTCTCTAAGAACGATAGATACTCCAAGGGTGCCAAGCATATGGATTTAAAGTTTCTATCTGTCAAAGAAGAGGTGCAAAATCAAAGAGTTCAAATAGTGCACATTGGCACCAATGATATGATTGCGGATCCGTTGACTAAAGGACTAGCTCCTAAAACATTTATTGGCCATGTTAGTAAAATGGGAGTAGTCAGGAAGTCCTTGTATATCGGATGATTGGTCATACATGTATGAATTTATGTTTAGCACATTTATGTTTATTTGATACTCTAGATATCGATGTTTGTTTGGATTTTGCTTATCTATGAATCATATTTCAGTTATGCATATTTTATTATGATTATAGATATTGGGTCTTATTTTACGACATTGTGGGATAAGGTATTTTTAGGTGTCTACTTTATCAAATTGTGACTGTTTGAATTGAATTGACTTGTGATACATGGAAGGAATCGGGACGTTTGTCAGGCCCGTGACCGCCATGATTCGGTCTGTTTAGTTCTTACGAAGTTGTGACTTATATACGACATTATTTAAGTGAGCTCACTTTATGTTAATATGTTGTATACTTGTTATATATGAATCAAGTGGGAGAATGTTAGAAATTTTAATTTCTAATTGATTCATATAATTTAAGTATTGATAATTGTTATCGTCATACACACGGTGATGATTAGTGTAGTATCTAAGAGACAATTATCGGGTGTAAATCCCTCCGTGCCAATTCGTTAAAATTTAAGTATTTTAGTGTGTTTTGTATATTAGTAAAAGTCATATCTCTTCATGAATCATTAATGGATACCTTCCATCAAGATATCCTTTCATGAAAAGTCATGTCATTTAAATTAAAAGTCATGACTCTTCGTAATGGAAGTTATATATTGGGCCATAAAAAAAAAAAAAAAAAACAACAACAACACACTACTTTTAAGGTTTGATTCAAAATCAAGAATCAATCAAGTCCTTATATCATCAAAGGGCGAATTTAAGTGATACGGATTTGGCATAGGAAAATATATATTATTACTTGAGATATTAAATTATCGTGATGGATTCTTCAAGTAAGTTTTCTTTTCATTTTACTGTAACTTTTAATTATGCCATGATTGTTGATTTGGTTAATTTAATTGTTTATTAGGATCCGTATTGTTAATCGCTTCCGCTTTTAATGTTTAAAATTTTAACATCAGTCATGAGAAATATAAAAATATAGTATACAGTATCAAAATTACTCATTTTGTTGAGATTTCAATATAAAAAGTTTTTTACTTTTACCATTTGCTTTCATAAGCCTATGTCGTGTCTCTTTAATGAATTGGTTCATTCTAAATGATTGGGAAAAGACAAAAAAGAAAAAGTGCTTTTGTCCTAGAAAAAACTTAACTAGATCTTATAAGGATTGAGTGGGATTAGTTATTTACTTTATGAAATTTCAATTAAATATAAGTATTATAGAACCATAATGACTATTATAATATTTACTTTGATGTAAAAATTCAAACAAATAATTATGAGTGTAAAAGATAAAATATTTATAATGTCTTCTTATTTTTATTATAAAGAGAAGATAGTTGTATATGCGATATTTTTAAAACTGAGGTATCTATAATTATGAAGTTAGAAAATAAATCTTAAAAGGAAATTCATGGGTATGAATTGCTATTGATTATTATTCTTTTTAAGTAAATATCGTAATAATACATAAATAAGAAGAAAATAAATAATTATTTATGTAAGTGAGATTTGCTGCAAATTAGAAGGATCTAGGGATGATACATGCCGATTTCATGGCCAAATCCAACTGGATAAGATTAGCATAGTTTGGTCAATCCACGTCTTAACTATACTAGAGCTTAAGCGGCTGTTAAAGCATAATCGTGTCAGTGATAACTCCAAAGACTTTTTTTTTTCTCCTCCCCCTTGTGAATGCATGTGGCATCTATATGAAGGGACGTTTGTATATTATTTCTATTAAATATTATCCTGTATTTTATATGAAAAAAAAAAATTTAAAATTAAGCTAATGATGAGTCAATCTAATATGATGACACTTATAGTTCCACTTTTTTGCTCTATCATTGATCGTGAAATTAATTAACCTGTCGTCCTCCTTGCATACCTACATACACTACACTTACACATGTTATCTTTTTAAAATTCTTACGTGAGCGCGACCTCGTGTATTCATGAAGCATGCATGAGCATGACGCTTTACTTCTTTTATTTTCATAAAGATTTGTATTTCCATATGAATAGGAAAGGAGAAAAAAAAGGAAGAAGAAAAGACAAAACTCATTACGTTAAAATTTTGTAATTATTCTTTAGATGATTCCTCCATTTATTCTATAAAATCCTCAAACAACGAATGAAGTACAGAATTTCCATACTAGTATAACAATGTTGAAATAATTCCCAATTTCCATGTTAGTATAATGATAAACTTAATTATAGTAGTATCCAGTGAGAAAGAAGGAGATTATTTATGAAGTTTATATAAAAAGTTTACTTATTTATTTATTTATTTTTTATGAAAAATGTTTGTATGATCTGTTAAACCATTATTATCTGTGGGTTTTTTATAAAGGGAAAAAGTTTTGTTATCTTGATCGTTGTGTTCCAATCCTGTCTCAAACAATAATAACATGATATGTATACATGAAGTGATAATAACTATTTGCTTTATTTTAGGAATATTTTTATTTTTTTTTAAATTTATTTAACACGTGTTAAGTATCTATTGGCTGAGACAGGATGGAGACAATATTTTCGAGACAGCAAATATTTTTTCCTTATAAAGTTACTTAACATGTTACATCAGCATATCAAGCAACTCATCCTGCTAAGTAATTCACTACTTTATGCGTAAGTTACTTAAGAAATTACTTAATATGATATTTTAAAATTTTTATGGGTCCCATATCACATAATTAAACACAGCAAAAATCAAAACTAAGAGGAAAAAAACAAAAATTACTCTGAGCACCATTGCTTGTTAGAGAACCGATGCTTGAGTAAGGAACATACTTTATCCGTTAAGCAATGTTTCTTGCACTTGGTTTCTTTGAAAGAAACATGGTAAATCACCCCAAACCTCCACCTAAGTTAGAATTGAGATTAGATAAATTAAATAAGTTAAATGAATTATATGATATAATTAGATAAGTTGATATAATTAGATTAATAATTGATTAAGTTGAAATTTGAGATTTTAAATTTCTAAACCTCTAAACATATTGTTTAAATGTTTAGCAAATTTTGAAATCACCAAATTTTAGTTTAAATCCCGATCTCTAAATCTTCACAGATTTTGAGTTTATGTGCTTACCTAAAAATATCTTTAATTTTATTCTTTTACCTTTCCTTTGTTCTTATCTTAAAATATCTTTAACCTTATCTATTGAATTTTCTTTTCCTTTCCTTTATCTTTTTCCTACATTATCTTTTCACTTTGTTCTTATCGTTCTTGTAACGCTAACTTGAAAGCATTACAACATGCTACGTATCATTCTCTTCATAAGAACGCGCCAAGGCTATAAAATACTAATCCACAAATATATCAAAAGATAATCATCAAAACTCACACATGGTTACTTTAAAATATCATATAAAATAATCTCTTTGAAAAACATAAACTATTAAAATCCAAAAATACAAATTATCAAACCAAATAAAATCTAATAAACTAGTCTCATAAAATCTCCAATATCTCTCTCTTATTTCCAATGTCCAAAGTCTACTAGTCCTCAACTGGATAGTTAAGTCCACTATCGTCATTCCCATGATCAACATATAGATCATACCCAGATAAGTCATAGACTATATCATCATCACATATACCTCAAAAATAAAGGAATGAAAGAAAACGCCTAGTGCGCCAAACCACAAACGCATACACATGAACAAGCATAACGCAACATGACATACACCATATTAACTAATGCAACAAGCACATTTTATTATCTTTGATTAGCCAACAACCAACACAATTTAGAACCATTTGTAACTAATCCTAAACCTGGAGTAACTCATGACTCTATTAAACAAGTTTTATATAAAATACTTTTATATACATATTGGATTTGGATGCGATCCACCCACCGTTATGTACCATAATTAAGCTGACATGACTCCTAATCTACCGGAATCATCTTCAAATACAACTTCACTAGGGACAATGTGACACAAGGATCATCAGGTTGCAAGTATTAGTATCACACTCTGTGTGGTCTTTACTAATCACAACCAAACACAAGTAGCACACTTAACAATTATATGCCAAATGAGATTTAATCTATTTATTTTTCTAACCCTCCAATCACAAACAACAAGCAAGGTAAGGTTGTACCTGTTTCGCTTCAAAAACTCCAAAAATAACAAATCCTTCCAAAAGATTATAAACCCTAATTTCACAAGAATCCTGATTAACAACATATATCAAATCAAATTCGATTTCACATTCATAATTAAACCCTAACCCTAAAATCCACAATCTAAAACATAAGATTCACAAAATTAGATCTCCACACCTATCTTCTAGGATCACCAGACAACGAAACCACAAAACACAGATTTCTCCAAAACTCCTAAAAACCCTAAAATCCTCAATCAACAATAAATCAACTATAAGGAAAGATCTCATCTTTAAAATAACAAGAATTGAATGAATTCATACTTACCCAAAGTTTTGGATTTCATGCCTCCTTGATTGTAGGACTAAATCACCAATCACAACTTAGGGTTTTTATCTCCAACAAAGTAGTCTCTACCAACTTGATTCCTCAAATCAAAGAAACAACCTTTACTAGAGAGATCATACTAAAAGATTATTGAAAAGACTAGAAAGGAACCCACTTACCTAGGGTTTATGCTTAGGAAGAGATGTAGGGAAGGAACTAAAGACCTTATATATAGAAGTTGGGAAACCCTAACACTCAAAGAAAAGAGTTATCTTTCGTGAAAATATAGGTTGGTATAAGGATGGCGGCTCAGGGGAGGCCTAAAGTCAAAGAAGCAAAATTTGAACATGTAAGTCGGCCTTAAGTCGGCGACTTTTCCAACCAAGGCCAGCGACTTTGCCTCTCTAGGCCGGTGGCTTACAGCCGGCCTAGCTTTTCCGCTTCCGGTTCTTCACAAACAACTTTCTTAGGTTCAATTTCATTTGTTACATGACAAAATTAACCTCTTAAACAACCTTATATTCCAATACTATCTTTCACTATTATATATTTATTTGTATATTACAGTTTCCTTCTCTCTCTTCTTCTTCCTCTTTTCTATTCTATTCTTTTATTCAAACTAACTTTCAAATCTCAATTTCAAAAAAGATTAAAAGAGAAATCAAAGTTAAAAAGAAGATAGGAAGTGGAAATCAAGTTAGAAGTAGATTCAACAACGAGAAAAGAATATCAGAATTTCGTGTGTTGCCAAAAGATAAGTAAAGTTGTTTTACTTCGTTTAATTCATTGTTTCTATATATATTGTTTGATTTATTGTTTCTATATATATATAAGATGAATTAGCACTAGATATGAGTTGGGTTAGTGATAAAATCAATAAACAAGGATATACGATCATGAATATGAAAACCTAATTTTTTTATGCATAAGTGATGTAATCCTAAGTTTCTGATGTAGCATGAGTGAGAAATTTAAAAGAATTATAAATCTAAAATCTAGTTTGATATCATGAGATAATAAATACTTTGACAGTATAACAACTAATATTCTTCCGGAAATATAAATGTGTTGTTTTCCATACATAAGGTTGAGGTTTTCATTAATTAATATCTCTTAAAGGCTTTAAAGTATAATAGTTTCTATGCATTATGGACGGTAAAGCTTCCTTTTTCCATAATAAAATCTTTTCCTAAGAGTGCCAAAAAATTTAATGCAAGTCAGCTACAATAAGCTTCAAAGCATGGACATATTATCCTTTTCTAATAAATAGAGCTTCATTCATTAAATACTGAAATGACGACTCCCAATAAATAATAATAATAATTTTTTTTTTACAAGAAAAGAAAGCTAAACTGTGATTTGAAAATTCACACCAAATGAGCATTGTTGTTTTCAGAAAACAATCATGATATTTTCAAAATATCTACTTTTCTAAGAATACTCTCTTTACCCACACAAAATCTATTCTTTCAATCCCTTGCATTTTAGCTTGAAAAACCTAAGATCGTGTTTTTGAGCTTTACGATTTGTGTTTTGGAAGGGAAAAACGAAGTGATCTTCAAGAGCACAACAGGTAACTTGGTTTTACTCTATTTTCAAGAAGTTAATAAAAATATCTTCGTTTTGTCTTGTTTTGAAAAATTGTAAGAAATATCTTCATTAAAACACACGTATGCATATACACATTTCCTCATTTATAATAAAACGAATTTTTTTGCAGATATCATGATTTAGGAAGTTGGAAATGAATTAGATTAACTAAGGAATGTTAAAAGCTAATAAAAACCTATTTTGTGAAGTTATTTAAGCTTAAAAATGAATAATGTCTGTCATACGTGTTTAAATACGGTTAACTGAGCCTTGTTTTTCTAAAAATGTGTCAAAATGTGCTTTCTAAGTGTGTCAAGGTCAAGAGTTTTGATAAATTTGCCATGTGTGCTGAAACAAATGTTTTTTGAGTTTTATCCAAATTAAAGAATAATAGAATGTGCAGTATAATGGTAAATCTGCCGTATGAGCCTTGTGTTAGATCCAAGTTAGAGATTAGAGGTTGGAGTTCTTGTTAGATTAATGTGTTGCCGTTGATGTTGTGTTTTAGATTGTCCTTATGCATGTTTTGATGCTTAGATATGTTCTAAAGGGGTTAAGAGATGTTTTGGAGTTGTTCTATATGTTTTATGTCATTGCAGCCTAGTTTACCCATAATGTGGATCGAAGGTAGACTTAGTATAGGTGTCAAGGGGTAAGTTTTTGATGAGAAGTATCTGTCCAGCCTAAAGTTCTCGATATTCCTGCAACAAACACTAAAAAGTTGTTGTGCCTAAAATTTGTTAAAGTATTAAAGCATGGTGTTATCGCGGCCTAGCATCGAGCCCTCGACGCCCCTCGCAATAGTCACTAAAGCTTGTTGAGGCTAAATTTTAACAAAATGTTTTTAGTACAATTTGGGTCGAGGCCTAGGGTCGAGCCCTCATCATGCCCTCGACAATAAATGTGAACGTTTTTAATAACACTTGACCCTAACTTGTTGAGGTACGATATGTTTTCTTGTACATATATATACCCCGCGACCCATCCTAAGTGACCCTCTACCCTTAGTTTGTTATAGTTTGAGTAACGATGTGACCCTCAATCCAACCTAAATAGTAAGCGATGATAAAGAATCTAAGTTAATTATGTTTATAATAATTTGTTTAGATTAATATGTTAGGTTAAGCCATAAATAACATTGGGAATATGTTGTTTCAAATGTATTCTTTCTTGGGAAATTAATCCTTTTGAGTATGAATGACACGATGATGTTTTTGTAATAAATGATTATAAACAAAGTGAAAAGAAATACTTTAACAGATAAATGAGAATTGTCTAGCTTTTGGTGGGGCAATCTTTGCAGTAATAGCGGGGTTCCTAATTAGTGTCTGATTAAATATGACTTAAAAATAAAAGTTTAATATAAAGGTTGATGTAAGTCAATAAATGATTGAGTTGCTTATATAGTATAATTTCTTAAATAGATATTTGCTTTTGAACCTATCATCTAGTTTATCTTCTGATTCTTTTGGATTGTGGACGTCATTTAAAGGTACGCAGTAACTTGTGTGGTGATTACTAAGATGAACATCCCAAAACAAACTAAAACTTAAAGATGACTTTAATAATACAGTGTTGCTTATGCTTGTGCCGTTGATTTGGGTCTGGGGAGCGACAACTTTTTCCGAGTGGAGACGATAGTTTAGGTGCTTAGGCCACCCCTGTCATGGTACCATGACATTTGTAGGTGGCTTGGCGGATTGCCAATGGGGCAAACGTTATTAGCGTAACGTCTATCTTGATTGGTGAGAAGTAATATATTGGGGCTCAAGTTTATGGGACCGATTGAGCCTTTTTATATTATGGAATGAGATAGGTAGAGTGAGTGTAACGCCTATGAAACTTATATGAAGCTTCTATTTCTTTTTGGTTATATTATCTAGGAGATATAAGTATTTGAGCTGCCCATATCAACCCTCTGAGCGTTGTGTGGTTACTCAGGACCCCTAGATTCCTAATGGCTTGTTCCACAGTGTGAGTGCTTTTGTGATGCTTGATTTACTTTAAGTAAAAGATAATAACTTGCTCTTGATTGCATTGCATTTAGCTAGGCTTGTGTGCCATTCTGTGTGTCTGTGTTACTGTGTACTGGGTTTGGGCTCATTCTTGTTGCTATTGTTGTTTTCTTTCCAGGCATTGTTAATGTTGGTGATGATGATATTGATGTTATTAATGATGATTATCTTGGGCATGGGCAATTCTGGAGACATGAGGACCCATGAAGTGGGTTAAAACCAAAAGATGTTTTTGTTTTGTTTCATTTTTATCTTTTAAAGTTGTATTTTCTATAAGGGGTGGTTATGAAGCCCAAATGTTTTATAATAAGTTTTTATAAGTTTTATTTAAGAGAAAGTTCTTCCATTTGTTATGAGTGGAAGCATGTAATGTTTCTATAAGGTTGTTTTTCAGATTTGTTTTGCCACTGCTAAATCTAGTTATCTACAGAATCTAATTAAAAGGTTTCAGAATTTGAAACCTGATTAGCAATGTTCAACATAAAAACTTTCTTTTTAGATAACCTTACGTATAATACTCAAGTATTATACGTGATTGGAGGCTAGGCATGCTTGATTATTGGATTAGGCATATTGGATCTTTACATGCAAATAAAAGTCTTCTTATGAAATATAACAAAGATAGTAACAATGCAAACTTAGTATATAGATGGCGTAAATTCTATAAGCAAAATAAATAAATGTAGTCGTGCTTCTAAATCCATTATCGGTTATTCAATTTCATCATGCTAAATTTTCTCTCTTTTTCAACGTTTACCTACCCGTACGCCAATGAAGAAGTTATACGCCCACCAGCTCAAAACTGCCGATAAAGTTACGATGCTTGCAGAAAATTAGGAATAGGATATTATTTGCATGCAAACGAATCATGCATATATAAATATAATGGATTCAACGTTTTGTGACATTTAATAATTAGTTAGCGGGCGGAATGGGCAAGGTGACGGTAACATTTAAACAAGCATACCAGGCTTTATCTCCATAATGACTTAGATTTGCATGGGCAAAGGAATTAAAAACAAGCTTGTTGAAGCATATGCTGGTCAAATAATTTATATGTTCACATAGTTTAGTCAAAGATTACCTAATCCACAGGCATATTACATAGATTATAATTTCATCATCCCAATAATTCAATGTCTAAGTATGAGCAAAAAGTCATGTTATTAGTCTTTCAATAAACCGTGTGTACGATTGGCAACGGAATCAAACCACATGCCCTTCTTTCAAGTTGGATAAAATATATATTAAGATCTTATAGGTGAATAATCATAAATTAACCCTTTTGATCATTTGTGTTGACCATATATATAATATCTTAAGGAAAATGATTATGAATATAAAGTTTCCATAAATTGCAAAACCATTTATGTGCATTTATTCACTATAGATTTGAAATTAATAGCTCAGGTCCTTCATTTTACCAAATGCAAAAGAAAAGTGTGAAGCAATAATTATTATTCAAAATGGAATAAAGCTGTAATAAGATTATAATATTTACATTATAATTTGATGGTTGTATTTTTTGATTAAAAAAATCAATTCTAATATTAAATTGTTATTTATAGGTTTGGATAACAAAGGACATCATGTTTTTTAATAGGATTGTCTGTCGGTTATTTAATGGCTCATATTCATATCTAACTATAATCGAATCATTTAAATACTTAATATATCAATTATTATACTTATTTGAATAATAAGATGGTCGACTAATTGGCCGTAGCATTTTTCTGCATAATTATTCAATTTTTTTGTGCAACTTGAATTCCAATGACATTGTTATTCGAGCTTAACATGCAACCAAACAACTTGATAAATTTTTTAATAAGGATATGATGGAACTGTGATTAGAATAAAGTCAACGATAATAAGCATTTATGCTGTAGAATCTTTGGAAAAGGAAAACATCTCTTAGATTTCATCTTACTATTTTTACTTGAATACAAAACATTTTAAAAATAAATAAAATGAAGAGTAAAATGATTATAAAAAAGTCTAAATGCACGTTTAGACGATTGAGGGATATAGGCATTCGAATTAAAAGATGGACTAACAAAGTGTATACAAAGCAAATATAAGGGGTTAACTTTTTCGTATTTTGACAAATGAAATTTAGATTGAAATCTTAACCATGACAAAATAAGTAAGTTTTGATTTTTTTTTTGTATTTTCTTATTTTCATTGATATCTAATATATATTTGTATCTAATCTGTATTTGATTTGTTTATGAGTAAGAATATATATTTTTAATCTGTAACTATTTTTTTTAACAAACAATTTGTTTGAAAATGAAAAATAAAAATACCACAATAACTAAAATAAGAAAATCCAAATAGAGCCTTATTATTTATATTTTATTAGGCAAAAATAATTTAAGGTATATTTGGACGGTCTTTTTTTATCTATATTTGTATCTGTATCCAAACAATATGTGTAAATATCTGATTTGTATCTATATTTTATCTATATTTGATCTTTTCATGAAAATTATCAAATTTTTTTATTTATATCTATTTCTTAATAAATAATTTGTTAGAAAAAAATTAGAAAAAGCATCTGAATCCGTCCCAAAAAGCTAGACAAATAGGCCTATATTTTGGTTTGTGATGATGTCACGTGCACATGTAATATGCATACATGTCTACGTTCTCTAGAACACGCGACTTAATATTGAATTCATTTAAATAGTTATACTAATTTTCCTCACACACACAGACGCATATTGTGTGTGTGTATATATATCCTGGGTACATTGCACCCAACGCAGCTGAAGATATTTTATTCGCTACGTACATAAACAAATCAAGTTTGCTTAAAAGCCATATAAATTTTTTGGCCATTAAACTAGTACTAATTACGCATTTGTAATATAATGGCCTGATCAGTTCTCTAACGTGGGCATAGAAATTGAATTAATAAGGAATTTTTATTCCTATCATTTATTAGAGGAAATATTATTCTTTATGAAAAGTTTTTTTTTTTTTAAGTATCTTTAATCATAAATCGGAGGAAACATTATTTCTTTCCTAAATGATTCCATTGCAATAAACTAAACATAATGTAAAAAAAATTAGGTTAAGTTATAAAAGGGCGATTGAGACAATTTATAGTATTGCAGAAGTTGAGTTAAAGAAATCTAATGATAATATTTTGTGCTTACTGCTTTCCTCTCGGAAGAAGCAATAATGAGAACATACAGCACCTTGATAAAAATAAACAATAAAACCACTAATTGATAACTAATTTATAAGAGACATCCTAGTGACAAACGGGATGCGAATAAGGCCATAAACAATCCGAACTGAACTAAGTGAAGCCGAGCTAAGCCTAGCTTTTAAAGAATCCAGCTCGTCTTCTTTAAAATTTAGTGAGCTCGGAGCTCAAGCCAAGCTTTTTATTTTGCCTAATGAGCTTTTATTGAGCCTAAAATTTAAGTGCGAGCTCGACTCATTTAGATAGCTTATTTTTTATTTTTTCGAACCTAAAATATGATATATATATATATATATATACATAAATCTTGTTATAATATATATACATAATTATTAAATATAAATTCGTTTTTATTATTTTTAATATATAATGATAGATAATATATCATGTATAAAAAATTCATAAATCTACTAATGAGCTTATTAACGAGTCTATTCATGAGTCTAAATGAACTTATTCATGAGCTGGCTTGCAAGCCTAAATTAAAGCTTGAGCTCGGCTCGTTTAGATAAACAAGCTTTACTTTGAATTCGGACTCAACTCGTTTATTAATCGAGCTTGAGTTGAGTTTGGATAGTTAGCGAGTAGTTTGGCTCGTTTGCAGCCCTAAATGCAAATCATCACCATAGTTTGCATGGATGATTACATGATCTTAATCCTATTTAGTATATAAAATCACTCGTTGAGTATTGGCTCAAATTCTAACGAAGCTTATATTAAGGATTCTTTTGTTTAAAGGGTAGCAGTGATCCAATACAATTTTGGGAAATTAAGAGATTATAAATAGTAGCCAATCGATTCCAGACACATTCGATTGGGTATAGAGGCAGTTTACTCGACCCCATTGTAGTTGACTAGTGCTGCTTGTAGTTTCCCAAGGATGTGTCTATTTGCTTCCTCCTTGTTTTGTTTCTTATTTTGAATTTTTCCGCTTTGTGTGGCTCGTCACTTGCTCCAAATGAAACTACAGTAATTGCCTATTTACAGTTTAGTTTAGGCTTAGCTCGGTCTTATAAAAAGTCTCAAGTGAATTTTGGCGAACTGGGGTGTTTATTTACTGAGTGGGCTTGGTCTAAATTTTGTGGGTAGGACCATCACACTCCAATGGGGAGGAATCACAATTGTTAGACATAGATTGATTCATCTATTTCTAACTTTTTTTTTATAAATTTAGGCACTTAAAGAAACTCTTTACAAATTTAGATCCACGAGAAGTCCATTTAAGAGCTAGTCTAAAGAGTAAGACTCAATCGACCCGTTGATTGTTGGTGCATTTTCAACGACCCAAACTCTATATATACTTAAGACCTTCTCTTCATTTGATACAATTCAAAGATTAGATAAATGGTTTTGTTCTATCAAGTTTCTTCTCAAAGATTCAGCAAGACTTAGATGAAGAACACACTACTTTTACTTAAGAATGATAAGATTGATGCCCTAAGCTCCTTACTTGTTAGTTATATATTCAATCCTCTCATATTGATGTTCCTCCTAGGGATGTAACTAAGGCAGTTTTGGGTGGCTCATAAAACTCAAACCCAACCTACTTCCTTATAAGGTCTTCCCAATCGAATTCTAATTCCTATAAGGTTTTTATTGCTCTGTCTAAGCTTGTCCCTATAAAGTATCAAGGCGACTCGCCCTACTTCATTTAACCTAATTAAGAATAATTTAAACATATAATCAAAACTAAGAATTAGTGTAACTCTAAATAAATGAATAAAAATTAAATCCCTTACATTTTCCAAAAAAAAAATTTGTGAAATTCAACTTTTACACATAAAAAAACAAAAAAAAATTATATACAATGAATATTAGATTAGCCTAGAAATATAGAATTATGAATTGAGAAAGAGTACCAAAGATTTTATTTCCTAAGGTTTTCTGTTGAATTTGAATGAATTTTTATTTAATTTTTAATTTATTATATTTTGGTAGGTCGAAGTTGCCATCGAGCCATAACTATGATCCGTGACTTGGCCCTAAACCCTATTAGATTATAAAAAAGAATCCCCCACTCAATCCTAAACCCTATAGGATTTTTAGAGGGTCGGATATCCTATAATGACCCACTCTGTTATATCCTTAATCTCTCCTCCTTGCCTCTCTCTTTTCAAATCATCCCTTCGTATAACACATTCACACACGGCTACTCTAAAGTTATATAGCGCATGAGTCATATCGTATGCACGTGAAAATATTAACCGTATCCCTATATCTACAAGCTTCAAAGTTAATCTCACAAATGCTATAATTTTCCAAAATGTTCACAGCCTTAAATCAAAGTTTTAGTAAAACCTATACTTCGTAATTCTACATTTTAATCTTTCAATACTTCACAAACATTCACTAATAACTTTATAGTATCCATTCTGACTATCACCCTACAACTCCAACATTTTTGCCAACACCAAACTTTCAGCAACAACTAAAGCTTCTCCTTTTATATTTTGGAATTATTATTTCTTTATCATAATATAATATTATTTTAGCCATTTTATTAACACGTGGCTCATTGTTATTGGTTGAAATTGCCCAATAAGATGTGTATATTAATTGGTGAGATATTATTTTGGAGTTTTATTTAAATGTACTTGCACTCATGTTATAGATGTACATTGATATAGAATAATGGAGGGATAAAGTTTGGCAAGATAGTGCGGTTAACACATAAAGTTTCATTTGGATGTATGATTTATACAAATGACAAAAAGGGTGAAAAAAAGAAGAAAAAGAAAGAAAGTGACATGATTCAGATGATGAATATTATCCTATATATATTTAAAGCTCCAGCAAAAGCATTAGTTGAAAATAATGCAATTTATAAAGATACTTAAAAATTTATAATTGGTGTATTCATTAAAAAATCGAAACTCAAATATGTATGCTTAAAAATTTATAAAAGGCATAAGAACAAATATCAAAAGACATCCAACCATCTATTGTTATGAAAAAATATCTATTTAAATTCTGAACTATAGTATAAAGTATATCATTAAAAAATTAATATATATATATATATATATACATATATACGGTACAACATACCGCCCTATCAAGCAAGATAGAGCTATCACTTCTTGAAGAATGATTTTCCTACTATAATTGTTTGATGGATCATGTAATCAAAGTCCTTTTCTACTTCCCTTATGAAAATTCATATAGAAGGAAAAATAGAAATCGATAGAAGTAAATTTTCTTCGTCCTATTCAAACTCATCATTCGAATTCTCGCTCTATATTTTGAGTTTATACATTTTTTTTATAATTTTATTAGATTTATATAATTAGTAGTGAAGGTAATATAATCCGGATCAAATTCTCATTTTTATGACTTATTGAATTTGTATCAATATAAAAATTACATCAACTTGATTCGAAATCATTTATGCCTTCGTATCAAACTCAGTGTACTGTGTCATATCATCACTTTGTAATTATATTTTCTTGATCGGATCATGTATTGATATATATATTGGAAAAATTACAATCACAAGAATCAATATTTTAAGTAGTTGAAATATATGATCAATATTATATTAAAGTGGTGCAAATAGAACATCCGTTATTCTACCAGCATCATAATGCTGTTTGAAATATATTGATGAGATTGTTAGTGTGGCTTCACCCAAACCAAACATGCTGCATCAGCAAATTTCAAATGAATCTCTCATTTATAATATTTTATATAATATTAATTTACAAAATAATTAGCATATTAAGTATTTTAATAATACAATCATAATTGAATAAATTTATCAAAAAAATAATGACATGAATTTAAATTATTAAATAATCAATAGAACTCATCCCGGCCAGCAAAATTAATTCGGAGCCATAGCATTTTTTTTTTAAGTTATAATTTGTTTTTTATTTTTTAGGTATACATTTTTCCCATTTATATTATTATATCATGTAAGAAGGCAGGAAAGGTTTCCACGAAAGTATGGTATGGGGGAGGAATCAAAATCTACAGCTATCGAGGAAAACAGAATTGCTCCAACTTTGATAGACAGTGATGGTTGAAGTTTTTCTGCAATTGTCATCATTAATTTGGTCACCAAAAGCATTCTCACTTTTTCAGAACAAATAGGTCATTGCTGATGCAATCCTGTTCTGCTTCGAACTGGTATGGTGTGGAACAAGAAACCAACACCCATATGATAATAATATTCAACCATATATTTTATCTCTTCAATGAATGAATTCATGATAGATACATATATAAATATATATTATATATATATTTAAGCACAACAGTAAACAAGGACCAACTGAAGTAGAGGCGTTGGCCCACATTCGCATCTAGAAAAAGGAAAAGTGAAACCTCTAACACCTTTATCAAGGAAATTACTTTATAACAAAATCATTAAGTGGTACTTTTTATAAATTTTTATTAGTATTAATTTGAATAACTTGTATAGTTTGATTGACGAAATCATTCAATTAATTAATTTATTATTAAGATAAATATAATAAATAATATATTAATTAGTTTAATGATACGATCATAATTGAAAATAAATCTGAGTTATTAAATAATCGATAAAATCGATCTTATTAAAAAAGATAAAAGGGTATCATAGAATTTTTCATTAACTTGATATTCTTTATTTCAACGTTATAGATTGTTATTATTTGTCATTCATAACCTATGTGTTATCTTTTTTTGAACGAGGCATCACAATCTTCAAATATGGGCCATCTTAGAGCATCCACATCTAAGATCCTTAACATGAGATTTTAGGTAAATGTTGCTTTGTAAAAGTAAGGTATTATCTAAAAGGAAATGAGATCCACAGAAATATAAAAAGAAATGAATGAACTTGTATGAAGGACCTTATAAATAAAGTTATGAGGTTCTTCAGAAAGAAAATTCTTTTAAATACTAATATGATACTTCAAAAACCTTGTGAATGACCCAATGTTCTTAGAAATCTACAAAGAATTGCATTATATGAATTCCTTAAGATTAGGCCTAACAAGTCTACCAACTTCCATCTTGATTGACAGGTGAATTGTACACTTAATGGTAGAAGACTAGCGCTTATAACACTTATTACACTCCAATTTAAAAGTAACCATCAATAATCAAATGAAGAGACGAATGAGTCTTTAGTCTAAAAGTTCTTGATTTGCTATTCCCTGATTGATAAGTCCCCAAAAAAATCTATGTAAAATAAAATTTATTTACATGGGATATTATAGCATTAAATACATACATATATATAGAGAGAGAGGGGATAAATGTTTGGATGCAAGTTCAAATAAAAGCATAAAACAATGAGATATTTTAGTAGTATAAAAAGACATGATATTATTATAAGTGGCTTTAGATTGTCAACTTTTTATTTGTACCATATTTGTTTGGTTTATTTAGAAGTAAAACTTTTAGTTTTTTATCGGTATTTATTTATTGATAAAAATATGTTTAAAAACAACAAAAATATGAAATCAAAATCACATTAAACAAACACACTTAAATGGAGGATTTTGATACACAGCTGTTATAACATTATTACATATTGCTAATATGGCCTTCGTCTTCCATTTCCATAATTCGTGTTACATCGGCACAAATATCCAATGTTCTCACCGCTCTGGATAACTTTTATCGACTTTTCATCTTGTATTTGAATTTGGATCAAACGTTCCTCTGGCCTTTTTTAATCATCTCTTTTTTCTTCTGTTTCATAATATGGGTTTCCATGCTTTTTACTTTGCCCAATTATATATGTTATTTTCTTGTTCCCAATTACAAAACTTGAATTTATATATTTTTCATGGTGTACAAAAGAAAACGTGTAAACACATAAATTTGATGAAGATTTGAATTATGGGTAAATTATATCCAAATGTATTAATATTTGAAGTATTAACGTTAAAGTTCAGTTAATGTATTTACATTTCAAGTGATTAAAAAGAGGAATCAAATTTTGTAAAGTGAGTCAAATGATATATCAATAATTAACCATCGACGGAAATTAAAAAAAAAAAACTTAATTAAAAACCAATTCAAACATTGATACGACCTTAAATGAAATTTCGCAAATATTTGATTTATTTTGCGAAAACATGATTTTTTTTTCAACTACTTAAAATACCGATATCTCAAATGAATCTGCCCTCAAAAGTTGATATAACTTACCTTATAGAAAGCTTTTAATTACCAAAATTCAAGTGATCTATCATCTAACTTGTAAGAAAATGATATAATATATGTATATGAACTGGAAAAAAAAAAAAAAGGTCAAATCTAAATGATGCTTTTTATAGTGGAAATAAAAAGGAGGTGGATAGATTATTAGAAAGATTACTGGATCACATTTGTTTTGGAATAAAGAGGCATTAACATAAATGCTTGAAGCTTTGGGAAGTTAAAACCATGCAACTTACATCGACAGAGAAAAGTCAAGGCATTCACGAGACCCTGTCGCCATTGCTCTATTCCCATCTAACATTCACAATATATTAACTCCACATAAAAAAAACAAATGATAATTATACATCCTGTATTTAGAGAGAAGAGGGATTATTATTTTTTAGATAAATAGTTAAAACAATACATTTTTTTATAAAATTATTTATATCTTATAATTTTATCAATATTCATGCACCCCTAATTAATTTACAAAACCCTATTAATCCTTGAAAGTCTTTCTCCATAGAATGTCAATGCCCAAGTCAGCTTTGATTCCTTTTTCAATTGAGAAAAGAAAAATAGAAGGAAAACTCTGTCTAGAGTCAACTCTCGATTTTTAGGGTTAGGTTAGGGGTTTAATAGATAGAGCCAAAGATACTTGCCAATACTTGTTATTCAAATTCAAGTGATGTTAAATACCTGTTTTAGTTAAATTAAAGTTCTGTGTTAAATTATATATTTTTAAGAAATCAATAGTTTTAATAGATTACTCAAATCCAAGTTGGAGCTTATTTACAACTATTTCAAGTCATAAAATTTCAAGCTAAATTCTGAGATAAGTTTATGCAAGTCAACCATGTTTATTTAGTATAGATAATAGATTCACAATTCTTCTTTATCTTCTATGTTAGTGCTTTTTAGTAGTAATTGAAGAGGAATATTAATATACGTGTTAAACTCGTGAAGTATATGATTAATTTTCAAATCATGTATAAAAAGCTTTATATTTTAGCCAATTTCGAAGGATCATCCATTAATCTTTATGACTATTTAAGGATTAATGTCGCTAATGATATTTAAAAATTAGCTAAATACATAACTAAGTTACTAAACTTTGAGATTGATTAATTTGGTTGTTCGGCAAACTTTTCGACCATTCCATTCATAGTTGCTATCAACATTGTTAAACTTTGGTAGATGTGGATGAATTGTCTAATCCTATATAACACCCATTATACATCCAATATTAAAAAAATAAAAAATTTTATTCTATGTCGTAAACATATTTAAAATAGTTTCTTTTGTACTCCTTGATTGGTCATTATCATTTAAGTCATCTTCTTCTTCATGTAAACAAGTAGCATGTGCACGGGTGTTCGACTCTATCGAAGCATCAAGATGGCAGTTGAAGCTCAAAAGGATGTTAGAATAGGGTTTTTAAAGGTGGATAATGATGTTATAGGATAGCTTATTAGGAGCAAATTATTGAATTGAACAAAGTGTTTGTGAACTCATCAATTGGGAGACAACTACAAACCTGTGGAGATTATGAGACCAACCAAACTTTATGTTAAATTGGACTTATTTTCTCTATCCCTTACCTCTTACTTTATTGCAATTAATTAGTTATCGTTATTGTTTAGTTGTTGAATTGCATTGTTTACAAATTTAATTTTAAAAAGAGATAAGATAATTCTATTCAATTCACCTTTGCTTTTGAATTTTATCCTAATCGATTTTACAGAGAGATCGATCGAAAAATGATTTCATCAAACAATATAAAAAGGAATCATATATGCCACATAACATTTTTTAAGAATTTAATGTTTCAACTAATTCAAAAATAAAAATTTCATCTTCCACCATACTCAATACTCAAAGACAGCCTGCAGTAAGTTGAAAAAAAAAATTAATTATATGATACAGTGTTTTTCCAATATATATCACACTAAAATTTACCGTGATCAAATATAATATTTATTGAAACGACAGAGAAGTATAGCGGATTTTAGACATTTTGAATTTTCCTTACCAACCTAGGCACAAACAGCCACACTGCAGGTAGGGGTTTGCATGATACGGTTCGATTTTTTTTTTAAATTCGAACTTAACCATTACGAACCGAAAAAAAAAATGGTTCAGTACGGTTCAGTTTGCAATTCAAACCGTTTTTATTCATAAGATAAGAAACATATTCTATCCAAAAACTTCCATTACATATTTCTTATCATTAATACAAATATAAATAACAGTATTTTAAATTAATCATTTATCAAATAAACATACAAAACTTATAAGAAGGAAGAGATTTCATTCATTATAAAATTATAATTATGACTAGTCTTTTTTTTTTTTAATGATCTTGAACTATAATATTAATGGTATACTATACTTTGTCCCAATATAAGACATAAAATTTAATTCGTTGTATGCTTATAAGTAACATATTACCAATTAAATAAATTAATAAGTAATTATGTAATAGAAGTAGATTAATTAGTAAGACAAATGGAAAAGAAGTATGCAGGAATTAGAATACTAAAGGCTAAAATATAAAATCTATCTTATCTATAAACAACATAATAATTAAAACATATTATGAAAAATCTAATTTTATTCTAATGAATAACACATATCTAAGTCACAAATTAAAAAAAATTAATTTTTTACAAATTTTAAAAACAATTAATTAATTTATACTTAGATATGTATCATTAATACAATAATTAAGAGTGAAAAAATATGTTTAATTTTTTAATATATAAAACGGTTCGGTCCATGGTTTCGAACCGAAACACGAACCATTTGCTATTTACCGAACCGAACAGAGAACCGAACCATTTAAAAAAAACTGAAATTTCGGTTCTATTCGATCTACTCCGTTGGTACTGTAAACGTCATTTAACTTTTTGACACCCCGAAGGGACAGATTCCCTTAGACATGAGATGAGAATGCTCCTTGCTGTTATGATAAGAATAATATTTAATTTTGAACGAATGCCCATGTTGTACATTTATTGCTAATCTCCCCAACCTCTTCTTTCCTCCTCCAACCTGTATTGCAATTTTCTTTCGGCCTGAACCTGCATTGCCGTTGAAAATAATGTCAGATGATGCAAAAAAGTCAAACTCCACCCCTTTTTGTCCCCTTTTCATGTGTTTCTGCAATCTTTTATTCATCATAACTTTCTAAGCTGCCTATATACAGCCAATTCCATAGTTGTGTTGTATATTATTTACCCATTCGCTGTAAAAATGTTTACACAATTATTAATCATTTAAAATTAATTATATAAATACCATTATAAAATGGTATATAAAACATCCGATTTTTGAACGAAAATTGCATGTTTAAATTACTATTTAAGAATTATAGAGACCTTTGAGAAAATCGAAAATAATTGTTTAAAATTTCAAAAGAAAACTAAGATGAAAATCTCATTTCATAAATACAATTTTAATACCTTTTAAAGATCCCCATTAATATTATCTGATTCTACATTAGTAATATGGTAATTAGTTTTTTATAAATTTTCTTATAAGATTTGTAAACATGGATTATATCCTCTATATATATATATGGGTATATCATTGACTTTTCATTTACATAATAATATATAATTAAGCTGGACATGAGCAGAGATATTGATCCTATTATATTTTACCATACATAAAGTTTGAGCAAAAGATAACATATACATGTATGTTTATATATATATTCACTTATTGAATTTTCATATTACGTGTCATTATGTCATAAAATGCAATAAGAATAAGACTCTTATAAATCTATTGTATTATTTGTTTGGATAATCAGTGTGGTACTATATTAGTTTCGTTTTTAAACCGAACCGATACTGGTATGATATAAATGAAAAACTGATAGTTTTATTCATAAACTGATAAACAGAACTAATACTAAACCGATACCAATAAACTATAGATTCAGATCCAATATGGATAAAAATCCGATAACCCAAACAGTATACTATGTGCATTGTATTCCTTAACTTATAGATATAAAGTAGGGAAATAATAATGCAACTGATTAAATATGTCCCAACAGATGAGCCTTAAATACCATCCGACAATCATAAATTTAATCCTACATAATTTATTGTTGTATTGCATTTTTTTTATTAATTTATACAACAGTGGAAGTGGACTTATTTAGAGCTTACATCGTTCCATTATTATGTAATGTATACAAATAGAAACCTTGACACCAAATCTATGAAATATTATGAACTTTTTAAAAGATGTGAACTAATTATAGAATTTTATTTGTTTGTTAGGCGTCCAGCATAATAACCTTTATAGAAAACCACAAATTATTATATCTTCTCATATATATGTATATATATTGATGACGAAACATTAAAGTTATGTAAACTGTAAGGATTAATAATTTCAACCGGTTAGGGCTTCTAAATCTGTTTATTGGACTTCAAATTATTGGATAAAGTTCCTACAAATAAGTTGCAATTTATAATCTTATAAGAGGTTTTCTATAGCTACGGGATGTTCGCTCAATTATATCATCATTATATCAATATAATAAGTTATATATTAAGTATTTCAGTGTGGGATCACAATCGAGTATAGATTTTAGCCATTAAGTAAGAAACGGAATTGTTCCCATTAAAGAACATGATAGAAGTATGGTACATTCTTCGTTTATATTCAATGATTGAATGCTAATGAATTTATATCATGTTTGGTATGCAAGAATGTAACCGTAATGGAATTGTGATTCCGAATTCCATTCCAGTTTTCATGTTTGGATGCATCTTTAGAAGCTAGAATCGCGATTCCTTATGATCGATAATTAAATTCGATTCCACTATTAAGAAGATGGAATTGTGATTATATTCTAGCTTTATTAATTGCATATAATATAATTACTCATTTATCTTATTCCATATTCATAATTTATATTTATTGCTAGGGACATTTATGAAAAATACATACTATAGTTATTCCATTCCATGTATACTTCCAAACATAAGAATAGATTTGTTATTCCAAAACCCATTCCATTTCAATCTATTCCATTCTGTTTCAAACCATTCCATCCGGTTCCGAATAATTTTGGTATACTAAATGTGACATTATAGTCTAGTGATATCTTTCTTGGTATTCCAAATTAGAGGTATCATATTCAAATTCTCCCTTCCCTTTCATTGGCTAATCAATTAAATCCCCAAAATATGACTACTAATCTAATTCATAGCTAGGAGTCTATAATCAATTGTCTAACCATTTTATTTGTTTTGCTTTTATAAACTTTAAACCGCACCCTAACTCCTAAGATCTAACATTCTAACCTTTTTATCTACCCTACATGACCTAATTATGAAAACATCAATTAGATAGGAGGGACTATACATAAAGTCGTACGAAGTAGATTGGAGAGATGATAGGAAAGCTCGCTAGAAAAAAGATAATAGAAAATTAAACATTATTTTTTTTAATATAGGTCCATTCTAAGCTCTTGAATTCCATTAAACATTCTAATCAATTATTTTTTTAAATCTAGGTCCATATAGAAATAAAAAATTCTTATTTGATTAACAAAAAAAAAAAAAACGTTTTAGAGGATATTGATTTTATTTATAATGTTTTTTAAATGAGATCCTTTATATATATATATATATATTAATTTTTATATATCTTATATACTTTTACATAATACACTTGATAAAAAAAAAAAAACTTTTAGAGCCTTAACAAAGCCCTTCGTATTGAAGGACACATCTTAGTAGTTAAGAATTGAAAAAAAAAAAAAAAGGTAACATTCTTATGTACAAGGATTTAGTTAAGGGTATGTTTAGATTGTTAGATTTTTATTAGTATTTGTATCCATATCGAATTAACATCTGTAACTTATTTATATCATATTGGTATTAGTTCAGTATCGGCTCTGCATGATCAGTTTATGTGTCAAGTTGTCGATTTTTTATTAGTATCAGTTTATTGATAATACCAGAATTATACTAAAATGATTCAAAAATAATGAAACAAACGGAGCCAATAGGGCATATTTTCAATAAGAGTGTTTTTGGTCTTTTTACATGAGTAGTCTGTTACTAGTTTATAAAATTAAAATTACTTAGAAATCCTTTCTCTTTTGGTTTTCTTGAGCATTAAGCTAAAAAATTCAAATCTAAATACCATGCATAATTTTTTTTAAATTATGTATAGGACTTGTAGAAACAAATCGTAATTATAAACAAATATGCAATTTAATAACCATTTTCCATCTTTTGGCTAGATGTATAAAGACCGACTTTATGCAAATATTTCCAATTGAGTATCATTATTATTCACTATCAGTATTCACTAGCAAACTTTATGGTACCATATTTTTATGGTGCAATGCCACGATTGCTACCTGAACTTTGACCAAAATTTCAATTAACTATCTTAACTTTAATTTAATCAATTTGCTACCTCGCTCAACTTTTTGCTGTAAAAAATATTACTTTATTAAATTTTGTTAACTTTGTCTATCTAATTGGCACGAATGACCAATAGATGCGTGCCACATGTACCTGGGCCAAACAAAATAATTTCTACATCTATATTTCATGTTAATTAAAAAAAATAAAATTTAAACAAAGTTTATGTGTTCTATTTCTTCTTTTTCTTTGAATCTCTCTCTCTCTCTCCTCCTCTTCCTCCTCCTCCTCCAGCTTCTCCTTTGAATCTCTCTCTGTCTCTATCTCTTTCCCTCTTCACTTCTCTCCTCCTCCTTCTCTATTGGTTTTTTTTTTTTTTAATGTTAATGTGAAAAACCAAAAATTAAACCCACCTTACAACTCCTAAACAAAACGTTGTTTGAATCAACTTAAAATCAGTGAAGAGTGTGCCAATGTGGGATCAAGTCAACTTAGTTTTTTTGGTTTAGATGTTTGATTTCATGATGGTGATATAAAAGATATTTAGTGTGGATGTTTGGCAGAGAGGAGTTTGTGTGTTTCAATGGAGGTTTGCTGAGTGAAGAGCTGATTAGATATGGGAGGTACAGAGGACTAGGTTTTAGTGAATTGATGTTGCGGTGACTTAGTGTATCAGGTTAGAGGGAGAAAGCTTAATGAAGGTTGAACACGAAGGCTTGGTGTTGGGTTTGGTTAGTAGTGATAGAGAGCACCAAGTTGACTCGGTGATGGAGATTGATGAGCTAGTGATTTGCTTTTGGCAATGTGAGTGGGTTTGGTTCACTGTGAATATTATGGTGTAAATTGCTACGTGGACGTCTACGCTTGTTAAAGGACGTCAATGGTGCCCAATTTGCTGTTTAGTGCAACTTAGTGGTCGGATATGACTCAGGTTATTTAGAGAGAGAAGTGAAGGGGAGAGAGAGAGGGGTTCAGAGAAGAAGAAGTAGGAGTAGGAGCAGGAGGAGCCTGACAAGTGTAAATTATTGTAAGGCGACTGACGCGTGTCAAGATGCCATTAGTCACTAAAGCTAGCTGTGCTAACAGAGGCAATGGAGTTAGATGAAGTAGTATTTATGATCACAAAAAGTTGATGTAGGTAGTAAATTGACTAAATGAAAGTTCAAGTGATTACTTAAATATTTAAACAAAGTTTAGGTAATGTTCGTTACATTGTCCCTATTTTTATTTGACACATCCTCAATCAAGATATTGCTAAATATAGATAAATCTACCTATTTTTACTTAAAAGTTAGGAACTTCTCACATGACATTAGTGAATTGTTGCTAGGGTATCATAAATAATATAAATTAATTCATTGCATATAAATACTGATAATATTTTATATAAATAATTTCATAAAGATTTACACACTATTTTTTTATTTTTTCTGTTTATCTAAACAACATTAATATTTATCTATTAATCATGATAAATTAGTACCATATAATATATGTTTTATGATGGTAATTATTTTATATCTCTCTTTGAAGATACATCAATCAGCAATGTCGACTTTTTTTCTTAAAAAAATTAATTCTCTAAGCCAACCTTTTTTGGTCAAAGCATTCAATTGGACAGTTGTTTTAATAAGTCACAGCCAACTTCAACTACAAAATCCAAGCTTTCCCACTTGAAACACATCAAAAAAATCCACTTTTTTATTGTCTTTCCTGCTGCTCCTGTTCATACTTCTTAAACTTCCCATCCCATGTGTTTCCATCTCGCAGGCTTCATTGTCTGAACTGCAAAACACTTCAGCCATTTTTTTTTAAAGGTTGTTCCTGAATTGGATATCCTGCTAGATTCTCAAGCAAAACCCAAGAATTTATTGGGAGAAAAAGTAAGAAAATTTGAGTTTTTATGGGGTCTTGTTGGAGTTCTGATACTAAAGCTGCTGAGAGCCCTTTACATATAGGTATAATATGATACTATATTATTAATATAGTATGTTGTTTAATTTATTCATTTTTATTATTGTTATTAGTGTTTATTCAACATGCACAAAAAAAAAAAAAAAAGGTGTTCCAATAAAATGTCCAATATTAAATCATGTTATGTCCTATTTTTGGTCTTTGATTTTAGGGAACCATCCAGTTCATCATTGATGGAACCATAACAATCCATGGTGTTAATGAATTATGTTTTGTTATGGAGCTAAGGTTATTAAATTTTCATGATTTGATGGCATTTAATCATTTTAGACGCATTCGAGTTTTATTTGCCACACATAGAGAGGAAATAGAAAAATGTCTAAATTAGTTATGATAGTATTTCTAGAAAATTTTCTAGTTTAATTTGATGCATGTGTTAAAAAGATCAAGTATACCAATCCCATGAAATAAAAAGTTCTGCTTTTAGAAGGAATAAGGAGAATATGAAGAATTTTGGGTAAATTTTGATTATAGGCATGGATTTAATATAAGTTTTTTTTTTTTTTTTTTTTTTTGAAAGGGTTGGATTTGTTTCGTTGTGTCAAACAAGGGAATGAAGTGATTGATTCATGTAGCAAGATGTCGTCTGCTTCGACTCCTCACACTTCCCGAACAGAAGGTGAAATTCTGCAGCAGTCAGCTAATTTAAAGAGCTTCAGCTTTAATGAACTTAAGACAGCAACCCGGAATTTCCGCCCTGATAGTGTGTTGGGTGAAGGGGGTTTTGGTTCTGTTTTCAAAGGTTGGATTGATGAGCAAACATATGCAGCTGCCAAGCCTGGAACCGGCTTGGTGATTGCGGTTAAAAAGCTTAATCATGAAGGATTGCAAGGCCACCAGGAGTGGCTGGTGAGTGACAGCTTAATCACTCTCGATTACATGCATTTCCTATGTGGGAGTAGATCCTCAATCCCTTTGTGTCGAGCACATGTTTGCGTTTATTTGATGGGTTGAAACAGAACAAGACAGCAACGCTTGATAATTACTTTGTTCGTTATGATTTTAAGTTGGATAAAATAACCAAGCATTTATACACACACGTGTTTAATATGCGGTGGCCACTGCCCGAGCTAGGCCTCTTTCCTTCAGGGGTGAAATCCTTATACCATAGTGGAGGTGGTGTTTTAAAACTGTGTTTGTTTGATAGGTTGAAATGGAGAAAGGATAGCAACCTTTTGATTCATAAAATTCATATCTTGTTGTTCTCAATGAATGTTTAATGGCCTGTTCAGCAATTCATGATATTTGCCATGAAAGGCCAGTTTATAGGTAGATAGTTTACCAACTCAAGATAACTAATTGGTTGTTTGACCTACAGGCAGAAATAAATTTCTTGGGGCAGCTTTATCATCCGAATCTTGTGAAGTTAGTTGGGTACTGCTTAGAGGACGAGCACCGGATGCTTGTGTACGAATTTATGCCTCGAGGTAGCTTGGAGAATCATCTGTTCAGAAGTGAGATCCTCTTGTCAATATGCATCGTATCTCAATAATTTGTATTGAATTATTATTATTATTTTAACTAAAAACTTCAAATTTTAAACAGGGAGCTCTTATTATCATCCGCTTTCTTGGAAACTTCGAATAAAGGTGGCCCTTGGTGCTGCAAAGGGTCTGGCTTTTCTACACAGCGACAAAGCGAAAGTCATATATAGAGACTTCAAAACTTCTAACATTTTGCTTGATTCGGTATGGAATCACAATTTGTTGTTTATCAGTATATAGGGCATCAGATATCACTAAGATTTACTTTGTTTCTTAACTATGCTTAACTGTAAATGGCAGAACTATGATGCAAAACTTTCAGACTTTGGATTGGCTAAGGATGGGCCGCAAGGCAGTAAAAGTCATGTCTCCACAAGAGTAATGGGCACCTATGGTTATGCAGCTCCAGAATACATGGCCACAGGTACTTATTGATTTCCAGTACATACATCCACAAGGTCATGGGCAGCCTTGTTATTTCAATGTCGTGGTGCAAATTTTAAAAGAGGCTGTTTCGGTTGCATTTTGCGTACATGTGGTGAATTTTTTGCCATCTTACATTTCTACATTCGAGGCACAGCTCTTGCAGCTTAAAATTTGCCCTTTCTTTAATACTATCTTGCTTCTTGTCCACATCGAAAGATATATAGAGTTTAAAGAATATTGAGGATTTGAGTGGCTGAAGCTAAAGCTGTTACTTAGACATCCAACCTGTAATTGCAACGACCCAATTGTTGTATGTCAACATTGTTCCACCTGAATCCATTTACTTTGAACTTCATCAACTTCGTATACTTTCTTCTCAATACTAAAAAATGCTTTCGTTTTTGAAGGGCATCTGACAACAAGAAGTGATGTTTACAGTTTTGGGGTTGTCCTACTTGAGATGTTGTGTGGTCGACGGGTTATAGACAAAAACAGGCCATCTGGGGAACAGAATTTAATAGAATGGGCCAAGCCATATCTCACAAGCAAACGCAGGGTTTTCCACATCATGGATGGTCGCATTAAAGGCCAATATTCTCTAGCCGGAGCAACAAAAGCAGCTCAAATAGCATGTAAATGCCTGTCAAAGGAACCCAAGTCTCGGCCAAACATGAATGACATAGTAAAAGCATTGGAGCAGCTACAAGTTTCCGAGGAGACAGCAACCAGTGAACTCCAGCAAAACATTCGCCTCACTTCAGCCAATGGTCCCAAATACCAAAGAAGAAGCGCAAATAACCTTCTCAATGGAAAGCCTGCTGCTTATCCCCGGCCGGCTGTTTCTCCAATTCGTGCATGACAAATTTCATTCTTTTACATGGCTAATTCTCTAATTCTTATGCCACGGCACATATCATATTGATGGATATTATTGTACAGCAGTTTAATTTGAACGGGATCTATCAAAGAGGCTTTGATTCCTAGAGTTGGCCATGCTTCTCCTGCAGCACCTTACCTCGGCTTAGAGTGCAGAGATAGAGAGTCTATGAGAAGAAGAAAACCGATTGCATCTATTTTGGGGCTACAAATAGAAAAATGGAGCCATGCGCGGTGCTGTCTTCATATAATCAAAAGATGCATCTATTTCTATGTACAATTTCATCGTCTTGTCTATTGTCTATTTGTTGTTCGATTACGAGGCTGCAACTTGTGATCAACATGGATTTTCACAATCCGTCCTGCCTAAATGCTGTATAGTGTCTATATTAGTGTATGTTTGGTCCTAACATTAGCTATAGCTATATCCCTCACATTCAAATATGGGGGGTTTGTTGTATGTTTTTGGTGGATTCAATCAGAAACATTCTTCAAAATGACCCCATGAATAAATCATTATCATCCCTTTGATTTGATTCCTTTTTTTTCCCTTCCCAATTTTTTCGAATATTCTATTTCTGGTCCTTAAATCCAGCTCCATAGCTATTGCAATTTGCATGACAGGGCATTAATCATATGAAAAATCGTTTGCTGTCGAACCGGAGACACTTTCCTTAGTCAAATAGGTTGTCTAACGCCTACTAACTATTGAACACAATTCTAAATCGACCTCTAATTGGGAGACTGGCCAGGGGAGATGTCATATTAAAGAGTGAAGAGGGTTCAGTACATCATAGAGATCTTTTAGCTCTGTAATTATATATGAATTGCATGCCTCTTCTTTTAAGATCATTACAAGCGAGGAAGGGTATATAAATCCAATCCTTTAAGACAGACACAGGTTGTATGTTTTGTCCGTGTGCAGACGGTACGCAGATATTTATAAACAAATTATTTATTAAAATACAGATACAATACAGATAAAAATAGGTATTTTTATTCAAATACAGATAAAAACAAATATAAATATAAATATAAATATGGATGAAAAAGATTCAAATACAGATAAAAACAAATATAAATATAAATATAAATATGGATGAAAAATAGATCGTCTTGATCTAATGTGAACAACAACCCAATTCGCTGTTCTACTAGTTTGTCTTTTAATTAAACTGAACTGGCCATGTTTCGAGCAAGGCATTAAAGATCTAAGATTAAGGATGTGTAGATGTAATCTACGCGGCGAGTTGATAAGTGAACGAAAGGCTTGCTAATGCAATTGAAATGTCTGATTCAAACGTAACATTTGACCACTTTCGTGAACGAAAGGCTTGCTATGCAGTTGAAATGTCTGATTCAAACATAACAATTGACCCCTTTCTCCTCTTTGCATACTTGACAGCTGTATGGATAGCTGTTGTTTATGCCCCTGAGGGGAGTTAACTAGCCATTCGCTTGCTCCTCCACCCGAGACTTGACATATCTTATTTTTTATTTTTTTTTTTTTTCATTATAACGAAAAAAGTAAATCAAACCTGATATTTCTCATTTGATAGACCAAGAGAGATATTAGCAGGCTATAAGACTAATGACACATACTTGACATCTCTAGCTATGAGCTTTTATTCATCAACTATTTTTCTTCATTATGAAATCGAAATAAATAATATATAAGTTAGATAATGTTTTAAATTTTATAGATAAGGATTTAAAAAAATTTAAACAAGTCATATATATGTATATGATCCAAAATTTATTAAGGCTTTCATCTTTTGCTTTTTATGGATAAAGGCAAAATCAAAGATTTTATATTGGTATGGTTTCCGTCCTAAATTGTTATATAGAATATTTTTTCGCGAAACTAAATGAGCTAGTCATACGCCAATAAAACTAAATGTTCTATTTTTTTTTTCAATTATCATTTGGATTGATCATTATTTAGATTAATATAAGACAGATAATTACTTTTTGTAGTTTGATTCACATTTCACCTTAACAAACTTCCCTTTTTAATTAAGTAACTAAGCTTAAGTTCTATTTAGTTCGTTGGTTTCACATCAATTTGACATCTTTTTTTTATTATTTTGAAATAGATTGTTAGTAAAAAAAATAAATTCAGGTAAAAAAAAATATATTTACTCATACACAATTAAAATAGGTTGAATAAAATATAGATAAAAATGAGACAATCCAAAAAGAAGTTTCATTCAACTCCATTATTAATCGGATGGATGAGATCATTATTTTTCAATTTTCTAATTAGAAAAATATTTTTTAATATTTTATTTATTTAATTTTATTTAGTATTATTTTTTATTATATTAATTTTTTTAAACCAACAAAATTATAACAAATTTCTCTAATGATAACTAATAACATTGGCACTTTTTATAAAATTCGGATAATCTAATTATTAAAAAGATAATATACATCATTTGTTTGTAAATTACTATATTTCTTTTTTATAGTTAATCCTAACTGTTTTTAATTATTAGAAAAATATCCCACACCCAAGGGGAGCAGCGGCAGCCGAGGTTTAAGTTAAGCCTCCGTTCATTTTGAAAAAACCCCTTATCCCTTCCCACTTCCCAGTTAACAAGATGTTCTCCGGTTCCATGGCTGCTCCGCTCGCGCGAGCCAGCGCTGCTGTACGTGCCCTCACGGTAGCTGCGCCAAAGCTCAAAACCTCCGTCACCGTCACGGTCCCTTCTCCTTCACGCGACTCGAACGTGCTCCTGGGCTTGTCCGAGCCTCAGCTCCAACAGCTTGCTCAAGACTTCGGCCAAGTAACTCATTCGCTTTCTTCAGATATCTCTCCCTTTTCTCTTCTTTCATTTAATTTGGATAAATGTATAATACTACTAGAAACGGCTGATTCTTTAAAAGAAAAAAAAAATGTAAAATCGATTAATTAGTTCGTTTTTTTGCTGATAATGATTATGTTTATATTTAATTACGCTATAATAAATTTAAATTTGTATATAGATGGTGGTTCCGTGCTTTTTTTAACGGAATTGGTCTTATACGATGATTGGATGGCTCATATTATTCCAACCATAACGGAATCATAGAAGTTCTCTCTGTTTTCATGTATACACAGGAAAATGTCATTTTTAATAGCGGAACATTAGCAATTTTTATAATTAATAACTGAAATTTTAAAATGTTAACCTACCACCTCTTAAGTTTTTCGAACCTGGATAAGTTAGCTAGTTGTGAAAAGAGACAGAATTCAGTAGCTAATTCTAAAAGTGGAAAATTTTAGGTATTAACTCAATGTGGGTGATTGTTAAAATGGTAGAAGTTCGGGAACCAAATATAAGTTTGACCATATATATGGCTGCCTAAGGCGATGTTCAACCATGACATCGCATACTGGACCTCCGTCATAAATGAGATGCTAACACTCTTAACCGAGATCATTAACATATACACGTTTTAGTTAAACATGGAAAAGTATCTCCTTACATGATATATTCAAGCTGAGCCATGTTACTCTCAAGCATTTTGTTGTATCTAGTGCTGACGATGATATGCCACTTGGAGCTATGAGTGGTGGATTGGGTAAATTGAAAAATGACATTGAAAAAAGATATCCTATTTTGTTAGTTCTCAACTTGGGAAGTATCGTTGTGTAGAGAGATGGTTGGGTGTTGCTAGAATGTAGGAATTTATGGCCTTCGGATTAGGAGGCATGTGTTTGCTGCATTACATGTCTTGTTTGTTGATGTGCTGACCCCAAAAAGCTTGGAGCATACATTTTTATGATGCTTTCGGAAACCACCACAATTTCTGTGCTTTACATGCTTATGATTGCCAAAGTTTGATTTTTTAGCTATTTGTTTAACTTCGTGAATGATTGGGGATTTTGATTGAGGACTTATCTGTCTTTCTTTATGGTGATTAGCAAAGGTATAGAGGGAAACAACTTCATCACCTTATTTACAAGCGAAAGGTTAGAGATATTCAGGATTTCAGCCATCGTGAGTGTATTGGTTTTCTGTTTTCCTTCCTTTTGTTTCCTTTGGATAACGTTTCAATTTTGTAGTCTAATGAAAGACGTGTGTCAATTAGTACCTCAGGCATTCAGGAATGATCTTCAAGAAGCTGGCTGGATGGTGGGGCGGTCTCCGATCTATCGCACTGTCACTGCAGCTGATGGCACCATAAAGGTAATTGACTAAAGGACAAACCATGTTTGGTGGCATTGCATACACCGCACCCTACCCCAATCCCTGCTTTTTCCCAACCCCAACTCTCAAAGTAATGACTAAGGCATAAGTGAGGTCGGCCATAGGATACCTTTCATTAACTCCTAAAGAAGAGATTTATGGAGTGATATAATAAGAATAAATTGTAACCCCATGATGTTGGTTTGTGGGGTGGTAAATGGGAATGGCAATGTAGTTAGTTGTTATGGTGGTCATAGTATGGCAGTAATCTATTTGGATTTTGGGTATTCTGAGGGTGGCATTTTTATATATCTGTTGAAAGGGAGAATAATATAATTTCTCTGGTAGAAGGAGGTGTTTTGCTGAATGATCTGGTTGGAAAAAAGTCAGTGATGATGAGTAATAGTGGTTGTGGTGGTGATAGTCGTTGTAGATGGGGGTGATGTATGTGGCATTATTGACTCGAAGTGGATGGTAGGATTTCATTGTCTTCAAGCAGCCAGGTTTCGTGTACTGGTAATTGTGACACTGATGAGATCTTATTCATGATGTTTATTGGCTAATTTCTATAGCTCTAGATTTAGTGCTTTGCCTTCTGTGTCCTTTGGCTTCAAGTTTCCTCATTGCCTTCCATTATTTTCTTAATTTACAGCTATTGATAAAATTGGAGGATAACAGGCTAATTGAAACTGTGGGCATACCTGTTGAAGATGATAAAGGGTCAGTTAGACTTACTGCTTGTGTCTCATCTCAGGTAATATTGCTGAGAGTATGGAATGTTAATGCCATATATAAAGTTTCACCTTCAGAAAAGAATATCTTTTCCTGATGTGCTGTTTGCTTCAACTATTTAGGTTGGCTGCCCATTACGGTGCTCATTTTGTGCTACTGGTAAAGGAGGCTTCTCTAGAAATCTCAGAACGCATGAGATTGTTGAGCAGGTTCCGTTTTCTTTCTTCTGAGGTCTAACTTTCAAATCTTGAAAATAGGAATAGAGAGGAAAGAAAACCATTATCTTATTCCATTTCATGTAAAGGAAAGTACTTCCATTATTTCGTGCAAGAGATGGGATACATTTGTTACATTCAATATATGCACATAATGGTGTTGTGAGTTATACAACATTTACGGGGATAATATAATGCATGCAGGTGTTAGCTATTGAGGAGATTTTCAAACATAGGGTGACAAATGTGGTATTTATGGGAATGGGTGAGCCAATGTTGAATTTCAAATCAGTTCTTGAAGCCCACAGATGCTTGAATAAGGTGCAACGTTTTAACAAATAATCTGCTTATCCATTCAATCTAGAACATTTCCACTGGCTGGTTGAATACTTAAATTAATCATAATATGGTGCAGCCTCTTGTAACGATAGGAAGATGTTTTTTGACATCTAGGTTTTTCTGTGTTTTCATAGATAGGAGCAGAGCAGGCATTTTGCTTCAATTTTCTAGCTGATGCCAAATGCATTTGGAACTAAAATCCAAATTAAGTAGAACTGTCTATTGAATTAAGAGAAGGGATCTTTAAGAATGGCTTGCTAGTGACAGATCTAGGGAAAAAAAAGTACTGCTATGTCGCATTTGCTCGATTGGGAAATCAGATTTTCATTGTACATTTTGGGTCATCTAAGACATAATCACACTATCATTTCAAGATTTTTGGAGGAAACTCTTGTTGTTCCAGGAGTTACAACCTAGAGTCCAATGACAACAAGCTAGCATATGCTAGCGAATTATCAAACCATGGTCATGGCTCATGTTTGATTTTAGTCTTGAGAAATACATGATTATCTCCACCCCTAGGACTCATGACCTGTAAAGTATTCATCCAATGTGCAAAGTCATATGGTGGTAGCTACATGTTGATGTATAGTCTTATGCCAATCACTAGCTTTGCCAGCCCTTTTTGTCAGTTTTCTGATCCTTGAAGTTCCTGAAATCTGATGGGCCTGAGGTTATCTTTTTGGCACTAAGTTTGCTTGGGTTTACTACATGCCATGATGTAATGGTGCATATTTTGTGTATATAGCATGTTGTTTGAAGATGAAGTATGTCAATGCTGCTTTGAATAATATAAGTACAGTGCAAAAAGGATTTCTAATTCCTATTTCACTTGTCTAAGCTTAGGTGCTGTATGATTCAGCCAAATCACACCATTATTTTTGCTTTCTTTTGTCTTTATTGTGGTTTCCTTTTGATCCATCAAACAATAATCTATCTTTATTTTTGGAAGGATGTGCAAATTGGACAGCGGATGATAACAATCTCCACGGTAGGAGTTCCAAACACGATCAAGAAGCTGGCTTCTCATAAACTCCAATCTACATTGGCTGTTAGGTATGCCCTTTATCAAGATTGGAAATTACCTTGTTATGCTAGCAAATTTTTTATTGTTTGTGGAAAATGAGAGGAGGACATCAATTGCCTTTGTCTTTGATGTGGACTTTGGCTTAGTTGGGAACTGTCTTCCTCCTTTAGACCTTCAAGGATTTGGTATTAATCAGACCAAAAATCTGGCTAAATCTGTCTATAATGTACTTTGGTCCTTCTTCACTGGTTTAAGGACTTCCACTGCTTATCACTGCCACATCTATGCCTGAAATCAAAAGAGAGAATATCGTCAAATGAAAGCTGGAAATTATCTACACGATGAAATATTACTAGCAAACGGAGAAACTCTTGAGTGCTGATGCGTAAGTTTAGTATACTAGAACAACAGAATAACATTTTGGAAATGAAGAAACTGAAGCTAATAGGTGTAGTAGTATTTTCCAGTGCTGATATATGAAAGTTCTTAGCTGGGTCACATTCTCCCAACTTTATGTGTATCTGAAATAAACACCCATTTCTAAGCATAGAAACTAGATATCTTCGTATTGTTTTCTCCACTGCTGATGAGTAATCGTTTTTGAACTGTCTGTAAACTTGATCTTTTGGCCTTACATCGTTCTTCTTGGATGAACACTCCTCTCAATTAAGGGAACAGTGTGCTTGACCTGTAATCTCTGTTTTACTTGTTAGGCAATTTGTGAGAAGGTTGCACTCATGTTTGCACAAAGTTTGTCTTTCTTTCTTTGACCAACCATATAAACAAAATCAGATCTTTCCTTTTGGTTGTTGTCTGAAAATTTCTGTGTAACAATTGCATTGGTTTTTTGTGGACATTGAGCTTCTTCCAACCTTCTATTTTGTCGTCAAGAGTCCATTTGCTGTTTTTATTCTCCTTAATACTTTAGTCCCGATGTACTACTTTTCTCACTTTTTTTCTCTTCTTTTTGTGGCTTGCTCTTTGCATCAGCTTACATGCTCCAAACCAGAAACTCAGAGAGAGAATAGTACCAAGTGCAAAAGCCTATCCTTTGGATGCAATAATGAAAGACTGCCGTGACTACTTCCTTGAGACCAGTAGAAGGGTGTCATTTGAATATGCTCTTTTAGGTACTTCTCTTCATCTTAAACAATGGCTTGAAGCTATGGGAGACAATTAAGTTGACAACTTAATTTTTCATTTCATGGTTTTAAATAGCTGGAGTCAATGATGCGGAAGAGCATGCCATTGAACTTGCTGAGTTGCTACATGAGTGGGGGCATAATTATCATGTCAATCTGATTCCTTTTAACCCCATAGATGGCTCTGACTATAGGCGGCCATACAAAAAAGCGGTTTGTTAACTATAGTTGTTGCTTTTCTTCTTGCATGGGTCTGCTTCTAAATGCATACATTATCTTATGCTGTGCTTGAACTTTTTCTGCGTGAAGGTTTTGGCATTTGCAAATGCTCTCGAGTCCTGTAAGGTAACTGTTAGCATACGCCAAACAAGAGGCCTAGATGCAAGTGCAGCTTGTGGTCAATTGAGGAATGAATTTCAAAAGAGTCCGCTGCTTTCTGAACCTGTTGAGGTTTCTGAGCCTGAAGTTGCAGTTGCATGCTAGTGCTTCGAACTGGCTATTTTGTTCTCTAGTTGCTAGGCTATGCCTTAAACCTGGTGGCACTCTCTGCACTACGAAGCCTTGCTGACTTTGAGTGGCAAGATTGCATCTTCAGCTTTGCCTATCTGCTGATCAACAATGCTGCTTTGTGGTCATAATTCCTCTCAACTTTGATCCATACTTGATGACTGGAAAATATAGGAACGGCACAAGCCATGGCCCCTGGCCCATGGAGAGAGAGCTCAGAGTTCCCAGGACCTGATAACAATCTTAGAACAAAGGTCTGTTCGTTGGAATGAGCAAGATAGCGATGCCCCTTGATCCTGGTGGATACATGCACGGAATAGAGGTCATACTGTCTATCGCGTGTTACAACATGATCTTTTTATCTCACGTCAGATTTCCATACGATCATTGCAGTCTTAGGATTGTATATGTATGTAATGCAATCATCCCATGTAGTTTAAAAAATACAGCCTTGTGTGATGAGCTCATGTACTCTTTCATATTCCCCATTTAGCACTAAGGGGTAAGATAAAGAAAAATGGCCCATTATAAGATTATCAATCTGCGATTATTCTGATTGGTCAATAATCTCCAATGATCATATAGGCAATGAATTTATTTTCTAAATAGATATGGTGGTGGTGATAAATCGGCATCTGGTAGTTGATAGTACTGGCCGGAAGGGAAAAAAAAAAAACAAAAGAATGCAGGTTGTTATGATTGGTAGAATGTTTGTGGATGCTGATTGATGAGTTTGTATTTATGTAAGAAGGTAGTGACTACCATATAGTTAACCAGCATGGTCTGGTCCCTTGCTTCTTGAAGCTGGTGGTAATGGTTTTATGTTACCCATTGTAACAGGTACATTAAGCTTTACACTTTTAGTTTTCCTACTTAAGATTGATGTAAGTAAATTTGCAATTGGCTCTTGCTAAAATCTGTGTTTAAGTATGATTTTATAGATTTATGATTATATTGCATTTTATATACATGTGTCTTATATTTATATTTACGTGTGTGTATATATATGTATATAAGGACTTTGCTAGTAATTGCATATACAACATTTTCTAGTAGTGAGTCGGAAGAAAATTTTGTATTCTTTTGAGAAATAAATGTGGGTGTTTAAAGCATTTCTTTTTCTTTTCTTTTCTCTTCGCTATTTATTTTTATAAGTTGCTTATAGCATTTGACACAGATACAAGTATCGTTAAGGTTAACATCACAACCATCTAATTTAAAAGCTTAATCTTATAGATATTGTATGGACTACTATATTTATTATATAACAAGTGTCTTTTCATAGTGGTATAACGAGATGGTTTTATAGAAATTACTATAAAATATTATTCTTAAGTCATTAGGCAATTAGTTAGCTCATGTAGATAAAAGAATCCTTGATTTACTATTATTTACTAATGTGATAAGAGAAAAGTAAAAACACTTGTAGTATTGATAATAAAACTTTTATTTGCGGTATAATACTAGTAAATAAATAGCTGAAAATGTAAAACGGTTTCAATAAGATTTAATTCATGTAATATTAAGTATTTATTGTTAATAGTCTTGTCAATTAGTGGCATTAACTCCGATCTCTCTAAATAGAAGTTATCATGTTTGAATCTTCATCCTCTATTGTATACCAAACATTATGATAAAACATATCTGTTAAAATATCCATGTAACACACATTCTATTATTTTTGTCAATAAATTTAGTTACCTTTTTAGTTGTTCTTTTTTATGAGTTTGGCTCTTTTTTTTTTTTTTTTTTGGTCTTGATGTGCACTTGGCTTTTTTTATCACCTATTCTAGTGTTATTTTTTTTTTCCTTTTTTGATATTCTTGATTCTTGATATTACATGTTCAATTACTCTGATTCAGATATATTTCGTTCCAAAATGATGCAAGGCTATTTTATCGTATAAGGTGCAAGATGCACAAAAGATGAATGTACCTATCATAAGTGGATTCCTGCAATCATACATATTAGTAGACATTGTGTCCTTTTTACATGTACTTAGAAGTAGTAGTTAATTAAATTAAATAAATAACTTATTTTATTATTTTATAGATATGTGTTTTTATAAAGTCTTTGAATATTTTCCTTGTTCACATGTGCTTAGTCTGATTAAGGAGAGTACACCAAGAAATGTCAAGTGCTGCATAAGCCGAATGCTAAAGGAGTTGGTTGGTATGCTAAGATAAGGTGACAGGTGTTTTGGTGGAGTTTTAAGTTGTTGGTGTGGATTGGGTCTTAGCCCAATAGGGCAGCCCAAATGACTAATAGGTTAGAATCAACCTAGAAGGCTTGTGGTTTGTGGAGGACCATCAACAATTGTATAAATATTTAAATGTGTAATGTCTATGTTCATACATCTTAACTAGAGTTGCAAACAAGCTAACCAAGCTTTTAAAGGTTCGGGTTCGGTTCAATTAAAATTTATCGAGTTTGAGCTCAAGCCTAGTTTTTAATCGAGCTTGAAATCTAGGTTCGAGCTGAGCCGAGCCGTTTATCAAGTCTACCAAGCTTTTATCAAGCTTAAAATTTAAGGTTGATCTCGACTCATTTTGATAGTCTATTTTTCATTTTTCACAAACCTAAAATATAATTTATAAGTGTTGCTATATATATAAACATAAATATTAAGTAGAATTTAGTTTTTATTATTTTAATTATGTTGTTTTATATAATATATTATGCATAAAAAATTCACAAGTCTGTTAATGAGCTTGTTCATGAGCTAAATGCGAGTCTAAATTAAAGCTCGAGCTTGACTGATTTAAATAAATGAGCTTTACTTTAGGTTCAAGATCGACTATTTACTAATCTATCTGAGTAACTCGGCTTGTTTACGGCCATAATCTTAATCTACTATACCATTATATCCATCTCTATCTCTTCTTCAAATAGAATTTTACCAAGCCTCAACATATGTATAATTCCTATTTCAAAATATACTTTATTTTGTTAATAAAAATAAATAAAGAAGTGTCTCTTGATTCCGATTGTCCATAACATTAATTTCCCTGTCATTGGGTGTGGATATGCATATCTCAAAATTTATAAGGTTTTCTTTAAGTGGCACTTTATCAGCCAAAGTCACACCCTATGATTGGCCAGATTGAGTTTTCCAGCCCAAATTATCGGGCCCAAATGCCCACTAGCACTTTTCAAAAGGCCCACTGATGAGATTCCTTTCTTTTTTCCTTTTATTTCCGGACCAAGAAAAGCAAACAATTGTAGGGTTTTTAATAATAAAATCGAAACCCAAAGAAAAGTCACAGTCTCTCTATTTTCAAAATTCTTAGTCTTCCAAAACCGAAAAGTCCTCACCTTTGTGCGATTATCTCTCTCCAGGTACTTGGATCTTCATTCAATTGCTAAATCATTAACGTAGATAACTTTAATCTCTTTCTCACGTTGTTGTTCTTGTGTTTGCTTGGTATGATTATGCTGTGTTTTTGTTGAGGATCGAATGAAATTAGGTTTTTTTTTTTTTTGTCGTTGTTGTTACTTAGGTTTGTTTTGTTAGTTTGATTGCAAGGTTTGAAATTTTGTTAGTTCGATTGCAAGATTTGGTTTTGTTTTTAATGGGAACACGTTTTTGTTTATCTTTGGGGTTAAGGTTTCGTGGTGTTGACTTGAGTTTTGAGTAGTTTTGACCTTGTAATGCCGAGGCATTTGTAGTTCAGTGGTATCAATACTGGTCTTGCAATGGATGGACCGTGTTCGAATCCCCTTCTGGCCATTGTAAACGCCCAAAGGAAACAGTTTTGACCTTGTAATAATTCTTTATTGGAGATAGGGATAAGGATCATGTGTAAACTTGCTTATTAATGGTGTATCTTAAGCTGATGATGGAACGCTGTGCAGTTGACAAGAGGCTTTGCATATTGGCGTTTGAATTGAACAGATGTTCATTTTTCTCAAGATTGAACTATATGTTAAGAATGTGTTAGTTTCATGGGATAACTCTTTTTGAGTGTTCTTCTGATTTGTTGTAATGTTCACATTATCTTCTTGTAATTATTGGAATCTCAAGTGGTGGCAGTTACTTGTGATCTTTAGCAATAAAGGTGGTAGAAGGTGATGGTAGCAACTAGCAGTGTCAGCTCTAGGTGGTTTTTTTCTGCCATTTTGGTGGTTAGAACAATGGGAAATTATGGGAAACGGTTTCCAAAATGTTATACATCATTATTATGGTCGATCACTTGTGGTATGAAAAATTCACCACCTCTATCGCTAACGACCACTACCTCTACCTCTACCTCAATTAGTCATTTATTCTAAATTAGAGTCACCAGCCAATGTATTTTTAGTAACAGTCAACACTTGTAAAGCTTTAATTAAACAAACATGGTTAACATTTTCTTTTTAATAGGCCTAACTAGTGCAGCAGATTTAGGATATATCTCAGCTGTTACTCCATCAGAAAAGATGATAGAAATATGTCTTCGATGTGGATTTGGCCATATTGGTACTCCATTGGTCTAACAGCCGACAATGATGTTTGTAGACTTGGATTTACCTCTTAAATGAAACGCAGTTTGTGCTTATTATGTTTCAGGTTTCATGATGAGGAGGTATAGTCCACAATATTATAGTCCTCCAAGGAGAGGATATGGAGGTCGAGGAAGGAGTCCTCCAAGGAGAGGGTTTGGAGGAGGTGGTGGGGGATATGGACGGCGCAAGGAACAAAGTCATGGAAGTCTTTTGATTCGCAACATTCCTCTAGACTGCAGGTTGTTCTGAGCCTGATTATTGATACTGCTGTTTGCTTTTATGCTAACATGGATGGGTTCTTTTCCTTTGAATGCTATGTGTTGGTGAAATGTGGAGTTGTATTTGAAAAATTTTTTCTTTTTTGTGCATCCAGAGGAGAAGAGCTCAGGGTTCCATTCGAGAGGTTTGGACTAGTCAGGATGTTTATCTACCTAAGGATTACTACACTGGGTTAGTTTTCTCTTCTAGACAACTGATGCTGCACTATATCTTATTTAATCTTCTACTGAGCCTCTGGAGGTTTTAAACCTGGTACAATGATAAGTGACTTTAGAAGCACCATCTTAATGAAGAACCTTGATTCTTGAATTTGAGATGCTGAGGAGTCCAAAATTTTTACATCCTTCAGTTGGAGGAGCCTGTAAATTAAATAAATGACCTTGAGAGGTAGCTATTTGGTCTTGTTACTGTCAGTTTTCATTGCTAGTGATAAATATCATTACTTGGTCTATTTCATTAATTTTGTGGTGAAGGTTTGCCGAACTCATTTATGGGCTATTAACAAACATTATCCCAATACCATTGAAGTTAAGCCAGCCTCCTTTGCCGATGAAACCTTGACGACATATCTTACAAAGCTTGGCATGACAATGAACATGTTAGGGGAAACCATTTGAATGTGCTCCATAGAGTTAAAGACTAGAACAAAGCTGGGTTGTTGTGCACTTATTGTTATATTGTTTCTTTCATTTTAGGCAGATTGTGATTTAGGCATGGTAAAGTTATCCCATGGTGCTACATAATGATATATTTTCCTAGGCATTTCTGTTTGTCTCTCATGGTGAATTCTACTTTGACTGGTTTGTCAGGGCAGTGTTAGTTTCAAGTTAAAACAAGCCCAGGTCTCACATTTGATGAAGGCCTATTATCATTGCCTCATACTGGTTCTTATGGTGTTAGAGAATATTCAAAAGAGGAATGGTTCTAATGAAGAAATATTATAAATCACATTATTCATAGAAGTTTGGAAGAGGAGATTTAGACCCGATCAATGGATGACCACATGAAGGGAACTTATGAATGTACAGTAGGTCCCAAGCGTCTTCTAGAATTTACAAGCTTGTGAAGTCGACAGTATAGCCTTTTTCTCAAGATGTTAGAATGTTCAAAAGGAATCTTCATAACAAATTTATAATCATTATATAGAAGTTTGGGATGACGAAGATGTGCTTTTTGATCAATTGAAGACTACATGAGCTGAGTTTAAGTAATGAGAAGCGTTGATTGCAAGTGATTCTAATCTTTACAAGCCTGTGAAGGATTTGCAGTCACTTTGCTCTTTTGAAGTGTCATTTCATACATCTTTGTTAATCTAAAGGTTAGTTAATTAGCTTGGTATTCACTGAAGTGGAAGTGCCAACGTAAATGTTAAGATCTGTGAAAAGGTACAGTTTTGACTGCTTTTTGACACTTTGGGAGCAATAGGTTTGCTTATTGAATCTGATATAGTTGGTTCCATCACATAAGTCTCTTTTGCTCAAAATTTGTGGAATTATATGTCATTTTTCATTGTTTTTCAGGCAACCTCGAGGATTTGCTTTTGTGGAGTTTGTTGATCCTTATGATGCTGTGGATGCTCAGTACCATATGGATGGACAAGTGATCGCTGGTCGGAGAATTTCAGTGGTGGTTGCTGCTGAATCACGGAAAAGGCCCGAGGAAATGCGTCGAAGAACTAGGCCTAGGTAATATGGTGTTGTACAGATACAAGCTTTGCATTATGAAATAGAAATTTTTTAGGGTAATTATTTATGTCTTAAATTTGCATTGAGATATTTACAGTTTGCTTTTACACTGTGCAGGGAGCCTTTAGGGTATGGATCCCGCCGACCTGCATATCGTGGTGAGTTGTGTAATGACATGAGCTTTGCAAGATGTTACCTTGTTTTGGTCTTATGGGCTAGTGTCTGATTTGTTTTTTTTTTATGGGTGCCTTCATGGCTTTGTATTGCATACTATTACCAATTTATTCTGCCTATGTGGCAGTAACTTTGCTATTTTCAGTACCTTTTGATTAAAGAAGGCCAGTTGTGTTCTTTCTAGTTTTGATCAAAGAATGGCAGCAACTTTCCACTAATCTATCCTAAATGTTAATTGTTTCTGGAATCGCCATATCCCAAGCTCATCTGACGTGTACATGCGGATATGTGTGTGTACATATATTTAGGATAAGGGAGATCCCTTTTTCTTCTGTTCGACCTTTTTGGCTCATGAGTAGTTTACGTGAATGAATATTGACCTGTCATTATTGAATACTTTATTCACCTATTTTTATTGGATACTTTATATTAAGGCTGAAAGTTCTAATCTGCAGCTAACCCTGCATCTTTGCTATGTGTAACATGTGCATAAGATATTTCTTATATGGATTGTTTTGTTCTTTATGACCTATATTCCTTATGGTTCTTAGCCAAGAAGCAAACATTTCAATTCTACATGAAGGTGGCTGTTTGTATGAATAGTAACACTAAAGATTCTTGTTTGACCTATGGCTTCGTTAAGTTCTAAGGTTGAGGATTGGGGCTGCTCTTTCAACATTATTTCAGTGTTTATTTGCTGTAAAGATACTGACTAATGTCTGGGAGGAATTTGCTTTGGTGTAACTTTATTTGTTATTTACAGGACGCTCACGTTCTCGCTCAATATCACGTTCACGTTCTCCACCCTATCCATCAAGATCTGAAGGTCGACATCGGTCAAGGTAAGGATTTGGAGAGCCCTTTTTTTTCAGACGAAAGTCTATATAATGAAAATAAAGAATGGTAGAAATTGAATATGAAGTAGCAAGTGAAAAAAACACTGGTTTTCTTCTTTTGTATGAAAAACTTGTTTGAGACAATGCTACTAAGGCTTGAAAAAATGGCAGGTTTTTTCCTGTTGTATGATCAACTTGTTTGGAGCAGCGTTAGCAAGGTTTGAAATATGTGTTTTCAGGTCCTATTCTCCTGCACAAAGAAGGCATGGTGACTACTCTGCTTCTCCTCGAAGGAGACATGGGGAAGACCATTTAAAATCACCAAGAGGACCCCCACAGGAAGAAGGTGGCCACAGAGGCAGGTCTTACTCACCGGGGTACAGCAATGGATATGATCAAGATAATGATAATGCTGGGTATGTCAATTGAGTAGATTTGTACTTCATCTTGAGGACAAAATGGCTGTTCTGAAGTGAGATGGTAGCTTGCTGATAGAACTTTATTGTGTGAAGTAAATCCTATTCATAATCATACTTTTTTTGCCCTTTTCTTTGGGTAATCTCAGAGAATGTACCCATATCCTAATTGCTACTAATGTTAATTATTTAGTAGTAGCTTGAATCGGAGGAACATTTGTATTGTAAAGTGAGCATTTTAGTCTCCCTTGTTCCTAGATTAGCTGGAGTTTAGGATGTATTCAGTGTCATGCATTTGCATCTGTGACTCTCTTTGGAGATGGAAATGGGATTTTAAGTAATGCTGGTGGGTGGCGTGATGATAAGTGCTGTCTTTGAATCTGGCTATATCTCTTGCCTAACTGGTTGTGGGAGAATTTAAATGTTTGCTTCCTTCCATATTTGTAGAGTTTGAAACTTTTTGGATGGAAATTTTGTAAATATAAGAAGCTATGTAGCTGACTTACTTGGACCAGTGTTTGCTCTATGAATAATTGTAAACCAGGAATGCCTTTGGCCTTTTGCTTTCTTAGTGATGTGACTCCTTGTTTCAATATTGCAGGAAATCTAAATACGAGTCTGAGGAAGGACAAGCACGGAGGAGGTCATCGCCTGGCGGTGCATCAAGATCACCTTCTGGCTCTAGATCTAGATCTGCTGATTTATCTCCCCGAAGTAGTTAAGTGGAAGTGAAAAAAAGACTAAATTGTACTCTTGGAATGATGTTAGGATTTATGGGGGGAAGTATGGAACATTTTCTAGATTCTCTCGACTAAACTTCTTCATATTTATTCAGAAACTTCTCCCCATTCTGGCTTATATGATCTACCTAAATGTTAAATTTATGGTTTAAGATGTTGAATGCTGCCTCAATGTTTTTTGTTGGTACTCTTCACGGGAATTTTTTTTTATGTGCTGCCCTATTGGTGCGTCGCGTAAGGTCGGTTGGTTCACTTGCACCATGTCATAACTAGCAGTAGCGGCAGATTGAATGTTAGGAGCTAGCGTGCGCCTTGCAATCAAGTCCATGTAGATTTTCCTTAATTTACCATAGTCGTGCTTATGCTCGCAATGGTTCCTTTGTCACAAAGGTATGTTCTTATTGGCTTTTCTTTACATGAAACGAAAAGGTATTCTACTCTACTTCAACCAAATGGATGAATCGATCTGCATAAGGTATAAAGATCTTGGTGCAGTATATAATGTTCACTTCGTAGCAAGGTCCGTCTTCACCAAGAAGGTGTTGGTTTTGTGTTTAAGGAAATCGAACACAGGTGGATTACCCTTGTACAAGGTTAAAGGTTGGAAACTTGGTAATACTAATGTTGGATGATAACAAAGCCTCTTAATTGCTCTTTCCCCTGAATCAGGACAAGTTCCCTACTTGTAGGGGTACCTTGTGGTTGGGAAAAAAAAAATTTAGGGTACAAAAACTATATACCTCTAGCCAAATGTCTAGCATCATAATGGCTCGTTTGGTTTATATATGGATTATGGTAGAAAATAGAATTGCAATTATGAGGAATAAAATAAAGAAGTAATATTGATTCCTTAAAATTTCTTTGAGGTTTTATAGAAAGATATGAAACCATGTGGGTGGGGGGTGGGGGGGGTGGACCACTCTTTTATTTTTTAGTTCCATAAAGAACATAGGATCCCGTGTTTCTTCATAGTAATAGTATTTCTATGGAATCACTATTTTACCAATTAAACTTAGGAATAAATCAGTAGGAAAGGAACTATTCTATTGTAACCTTATAAAATTAACTTTGCTAATTCCATATTTGTTATATCTACGATGCTATATAGATATCTCTAAATTCGTAATATAACCAAGTCAAAATCTCATATACAGAACTCCACGGTTCAATAATTGGAAACAATTGGGTCTCTTTAAAAATTAAATCTAATTGATGAGAGGACAAATAACTCTATTATAACAAAGTGAAATTAATACCCATATTTTGAGATAGAGTTTGTTTTACCAAATATCATATCAACATTTCTTTCATTTGCATGTTGATGTGTATCAATGAGAAAGTAAAAATTAGTCTCTTTCTAAAACTTTTATCATACACAGCAATATATGATTCAATGCAGTATTTATAAGGATATCGATTAGCAATATGGAAAAACTTACTCACATATACCTTAAAGGAGAGGGATATAATTATCTGGATGCATACTCTTTCAATAGAGAAGATATCTTTAATCTACATATTAAGGAACTCATTTAGATTTCACCTCCTTAGGATACAGAGCATCAGAAATCCTTTCACCCAAGGATGATGAATTTTCGATTTGATGATAACATGACGGAATTCACAAGAGAAGGAAGAATACTCCATCGGAACAAATTTTGGGAAAGGAAGAAAACTTATTATGTTAATTACAAACTACTAAATTGAATTAAGGAAGGTTCAATGAACAATCAGGTCAATGTATATTATTAATAAACTTAGTTTATTGCAATGGGCGTTTAAGCTAGATAATTAATGATTTATATTTTATTAAATAGAGAGTTACTGAATAAAATAGTATTTAACAAAAAAAAAAAAAATATTCATATTCATGATTGATGAATTTGTGATAATTTTACTCATCACATCACACAGCCATTAAAAAAAAAAAAAATTCACTTCTAATAACCTTGCATACTCGTATTTTGTCTTAAGATTTAACTTGGTAGTTGATTTATTGGGGTTTTGGGTGATATAGATAGAGCCGTTGACAAAAATTTTCAAAAAGGTTATTTGCAAATTTAAATTAAAAATTTGTCCAACAGTAATAGTATGGTAGATATTAGACCTGATGCCATTTCTTAAACTACGAACTTATTAAATATAGGAAATGCGTAGGAAGCACCAGTACCAAAACATTAGGTAATAAATTGATTATCACCATATCACCTAGGCGCCAGGTGAAGTTAAACACCAAAAAACTCGTTTACACTTAAGCAGTCCCACTTTATATATATATATATATATATATACACATACACACACATATATATAGGTTTCATTTTTTTGGCTTAATTATTGATTTGAATCATTATTTATTTATTTATAACTAATTTTTTAACTTTTGAAAATTGATTACTTATCTAATTTCATTTAACATGAAATTCCTAATAAATCAATTCTCATTAATCCTAATTAGAAGATTCTAGTCAATGACTAATAACTAGGGTTGCAAGCACATAGAGTCGACTTAAGTTTGAGTTTGACTTGAAATTCTAAAGCTCAAGCTCTACCTCTACCAAAATAACACTACATAAGTTTCGAGCTCAACTTAACTAAACTCGTTTAGGCTCGATTTATTGAAATATATTGTTAAATCTAATTAAAATAATATTAATACTCGATCTTGATTAGAATCTAATTAACATTTTCACTCTACTTAGACTCGATATAGCTAGATCAGACCCACGAGCTAATCAAGTTGAACATATGAAGCTCAAGCTTGGCTTAATAAATTTGCTCAAGTAACTCAAGCTCAAGTTCGACTCAATTATTCTCAAATCAAACTTGTGTAAATATAAAACTGAACTTGAATAGTTTGTGAACTAGTTTGGTTCATTTGAACCCTTACTAATAACCTAACCTTTTAAGATTTTGCCCTGTCTTTTTTAGGAAAAAGAAAAAAAGAAGTCCAATAAGAACTTTTTAAAGAAGGATTTTTTATCTTTTTATTAAGAATCAGTCAATCATCTGACTATTAAAATAAAATATAACAAGTGATATATTAAATATTTTAGTAGTATGATCGCAATTAAATATGAAATGTAGCCGTTAAATAACCAATGAAACTATAAAATTTTCTTTTCATCATGGTCGTAACTTTTTAAGTACATACCCCGTGATTTTACTATTATTAATGAACATACAATAGAATAATTCCTAATAGACATAGGGAATATAATTTTTATGGATATAGCAAAGAACCTATCTTATCTCGTGTGCTCTTATGCTCGATCCATTAATTTCTGATTATTGCGATAGTACTGCTCCAAGCAACAAACTCCTACCCCCTAGGGCGTGATTACTAAGCTACTAACAAACTGAAAAATGGTAAAAAACTGGGGACCAATTATGTTTCTAAAATGTAATACCATCTCTTTATTTTGTTACTCCAGATCATTCTCATGCCACAGGGAAAAAAAAAAAAGAAAAGAAAAGAAATTCTAGGTCTATACCTAATCCTTATCGCTTGTAGAATATGTTTAGAATTTTGGATTAGAGCTCCAAGTGACTGAATAAACTCAACCCATAACTCAAGTATTTAAAACTTCATCAAATTGAGATTATAATGTGGAGTTTAACCTTGACTTGAGGGGCACTATGCAAATTTTAACTCGAAAGTTTAAAACATGATCCCCATGGTGGGATAAAAGTAGAATAAGTGCTTGTATTTTTAATTTTTGATAATTTAGTATTTCATCTTTATATTTTGATTAATTAGTAATTATACTTCTAAAATACGTGCAATTCAATTTTTCTTTTCTAATTTATAATATTTGATGAATATTCATTTAAATGACATAATAATAACAAAAATTTGACAAAAAATTGCCATAATCTAAAGATGCGGATGAATTGCCAAAAATTACTAAAAAGTTATATGTACAAATACTTGGTTTGCTATTATCCTATCATCGAAAAAAACATATGTCAAATGTTATTTAATGGGGACACCGAATTGCACATACTTTAAAAGTACAAGTACTAATTTACCAAAATTCAAATATGAGATACTGAATTACCAAAATTTAAAAATATAAACACTTGATCTGTCATTATCCTTCTATGTTTTTTATGAATTTGAATTCAAATGGTACACTAAATCAATCGATTTTGTTTGAGATTACATTATTTAAAAAAATAGGAAAGGAAGCATTTTTCCTAACTAAAATATTACTGGTGCTTGAAGTGAACTTAAATTCACCTTACACTTAAATGTGATTCAAGTTCAAAACTCTACTCAATAAACTACTTGAGTAGCTCAAGTTCAAACCCAACTATCTTGTAATCAATTTGGCATTGCATCTCTCACCCGATCCTCAGAATGCTGGTGAACGCAAATAATGCAATTCACCACAAGCAAGAATTAGATTGAAGATAATAATATACGAATGGCAGCTTGGCGGGCAAAGCACACTGAGTTCTACAGGACATCATGGCAAGCCAAGCAGTCGTGGTGACTCAAATGCTGAATCCATCTTTTTCCAAACCTTGAATTGCCTAATTCGTGCAAGAAAATTTACTACCAGAGTACCATCTCAATCTCAGCTCATGTTCACCATTCTACCTTTACATTTTCATAATTTGTTTCATCTCATCAGCCTTCGGCAGAGCATCTGGGAGTTCTGAGAAAGGGCTGATCATTGCATTATTATTTCCCTTGAACGTCGCATCACTTAATCTTCCGATTAAGCTTGCAAATGATTAAACATTAGGCCGAACATACCAAACAAATTTAACTTCAAAAAAATATGATTTTCAAGAAGACCAGGAGCCTTTGTGTTATAACTTGAGCATGTATGCGAATGAAGCAAGCAAAATTATCCTTTATTCCAAATTGTAACAGTAACAAGTCTCACTAGGTCAATAAGCGGAAGCAATTACTGGGTTTTACCCAGGGTTGTAATCACCTACCGTGAGAGGCACAAAAAAATCTCGTCCAACTGAAATGAAGCACAAATATTTAATATTTTTATTAAAATTATTTTAGCACATAAAAACATCAATATTTAATAATAAGTTTGATTTAGATTAACAAAGGCTATCTAACTAGGTCAAATATTATATTAACATAGCAGAATTAGTCATATGTGCATAAAAATATCTAGACTAAAGATTATTACGGCCCATTTACTTTAAGATAATAGAGAATGAATAGAATAGTTATCCTTAGGAATCAACCTATTACCTTGTTTACTTGCACAAATGAATTGGACGATACTATCAGCAGGAATTTTTCTATTTCCTCAAAAAAAAAAAAAAAAATCATCTTCCGTTTTCTTTTTTATTACCTCTCTATTCCCTCTCTCATGGTAATAAATATTTGAACGATGTAACTATTTTACCCTTACTAATCTTATTCATTAACAAAAAGACCCATTACAGTTATATATATTAAGCTATATTACATATAGACAAGTTATAAGTAATATTATATATAATTTATATGAATATATATAATGCATATATAATATATTAGTTATATATATGGGTTACATAAAAAAATATAGATATGTGATTTAAAGATTATAAATATCTAAGATATGAATTATATTATATATATATATATATATATATGAAAAGTAAAGTGCATTGGTAAAATATAAATTGTATATATAAGTTATACAAATAGGTTATATTTTATATGCTGAATAATAGATATAAGTTATAATTCATAACTTGCATATATAATCTGTAAAAGTTATATATATTAAGCTATATTACATATAGATAAGCTATAAGTAATATTATATATATAATTTATATTAACATATATATAATATGTCACTTATATATATGAATTACATAAAAAAATATAGATACATGATTTAAAGATTATAAATATATAAGATATGAATTATATCTGTTATATAAATAGGAAAAATAAAGTGCGTTGATAAAATATATAAGTTATAAGTTATACACATTAGTTATATTTTATAAGTTAAATAATAGATATAAGTTATAATTCATAACTTATTTATATATAATATATAAAATATATATATATATATATATATTAAGCATTATTACATATAGATAAGTTATAAGTAATAATATATATAATTTATATTAACCTATAAGTTATGAGTTATAAGTTATATGTATGTTGTATAATATATTAATTATACATATAAGTGGAGAGTTATATATATTACTCAGTCTACAAAATATAATAAATAATTTAGAGATTCTGAATATATTAGCTATTTATTATATATGCTATATATATGATAATTGAATAGTGTATTGATAAAATATATAGGTTGTATATAAATTATAAGATATATAAGTAAGTTGTATTATATAAGTTAGATTATATATATGAATATTTATACGTTATAAGTTATATATGTTTTATGTTATATAAGTTACAAGTTATATATAAGCTATACTTCTTAAGTTATAAATAATAATATATATATGCGTTATAAGTAATAAGCCATATATAATATATGTTATATGAATATCCATCATATATATATATATATATAAATACAAATATATGATTTAGAGATTTTAAATATAAATACTATATATTATATATGTAATATATATAACAAGTAAAAAGAATATTTACAAAATATATAAGTTGTATGTATAAGTTATATTTTATGTATATAGGTTATACATATAAGTTATATACATAAGCTATAATTTATATATGTAAGTTACAAGCTATAAAATATATCTTTTTTTTATTTATAAGTCACGATTTATATACATATGTATATATATATATATGTCAAAAATATATATTAATAATCTACAATATACATATTGTATAAATGACAAATAAATAGGGCATTGATAAAATATATATGTTATACATATAAGTTATATATACATATATGTTATATTTTATAAGTTTTGTGTGTGTGTGTGTGTGGACTAACATATAATCTATATATATTTGTATATGTGTATGTATATATATCATATATAAATTATATGTTTATATATTTATATATAATGTGCTTGATATGACTAGCACATATTTGTGTATGTGTGTGAGTACATGTATTGTTATATGAGTACACTTATATAACTTCTTTACTTTTTGATCCAAATAAGGCTATATTGGTAATTTTAGTTGTATTTCCAATTTAACACTGCAATCAATAAATTAAAAAAAATGTTGAAATATGTATTTCTAGTAATAAAACTCTGGATAAAGTAAACAAGATAATAAATAATTCATAGTCTATTACTGATAATACTATTCCTAAGGCATAACTATTCTATTCCCTCTCTATTCCATTTCTCTCTCTTTTTTTTCCTCCTTAAACAGATTTTAATTTTATAATTGAAAGGGAAAAAAAAAACCTAAGGGGGGTGTGTGTGTGTTTTCAGTCATTACTCTTTAAAAAGACATTTTTACAATCCGTTCACTTGATATGAATATTTATTCATTCCTTCCTTATTCTTCACAAAGTTGATATTACGATATTCACTTGAAAGGAATGACAATTCATAATGAATTACTATTAAGTAAAATTATAAATAGCAATTCATGTCTCTAACCCATGAATTATCATTCAATGGTCTATTTTTCAATTGTCATAAATACCCCTATCTTGAAAATAACACCTATACAATTATCGGATCATGTTTTGGGTTTATTATGTAACCTGTTGGGAAAAACCGATCCGATGCATAAATTTAAAATATTAAAAATTAAAAATATTAAGTTATTAAAGCAATGATCCAATTATATTATATGTATGTGAAAGTAAGTGGAAATGAAGTGTTTGCATCATTTTATATGATATTATTATCTAAAATTCATTCTTTCAATATAAGTGTTTGTATAATTAATAACTTAAAACAAAATTCTTTCTTTTGCTTTTTTTTTTTTAAGAAAAAAATTAAAAATCTTGTAATTGGGTGGGGTTGGATTATGGGTTCCTTAAATCCTAGCGGGTCGGGTTTTAGAAATGAAAAAAAAAAAACCCGATAGGATTTTTCTTGGGTTCTAGACACCCATTAAGGACTCGGGTCGGGTTCGGATTTCAAAAAACCCATCCCGAACCCACCCCGGTTGCATCCCTAGTGAATGAACTATTATTATTTAAGGGTTAATAACACGAATGCTATCGAATTTTTGCAAATTATATATTTTACTACTTAAACTTTTAAATTGATCAAATTATTACAGTAGCCACCTTTATCTATATGTATACCTTCTTCTAACACGTTAAGTAGTATGTAGATGTTGCCAAAATATCCACTAACACTATGCCACTTGTCCATATCTTTAACAAATGTCCCTTTTAATGCAATGTTGAAATTACAGCGTTGAAAAAACTCTAACCATCCATACGTGAAAAAAATAAAAAAGACAAAAAAAAAGAAAAACTCATCTCACCAATCGCAGTAAAACAATACTTTAACATTGTACATTTTCAATCCAAAACAGTCCAGCAAAAAATTATTTTGGGATCAAAACCCTAATCCTAAAATGTGACGAAAGCGTAGAGACATCAGATCGGCGAACTGTGGACATTGCAAAACATTTGCAATTCAAGTAAACAAAAAATAACTCTGCCTTAACAAGAAGCAAACCCATACAAATATCAAACCCTATTCTCAATGATTATCAAGAATACTTTATGCCCTTCCTCCCCTATTCAATATCAACGCAATGAAACCAATACTTACACTATCAAAGTTACAAACTTTATTGACACTGAGAAAGGAAAACAATGTCCCGACACTTTCAACATTAAAAGTTTCAAAATTTATTTCCATACATCAACAAACCAAAATAAAAACTTCCAAAAACAAGACAATGCACTAGGTTAAAAAACACACGAAGCGAAAATTACCAAGTACGAACCGTGTCGAACACAGTGGACTTGATTCCATTTTTCTCCAAATACAATGCACAAACCCAACTTGACAAGCCACCATGGATAATCGCTATTCAACGTTTAATGAGATAGTATACATCTGGCTTACGACACTGATAAACTAACCATAGAAGCTCAGGTCAAAACTGCTCAGCCTATTTAGCGATGCAACTGGGTCGATCATTAACGGGTTTTCGACCCGTCCAACCTAATAAAAACCCTATAGGGTTAAATCCTATAGGGTAATAGAGTCAGGTTTGGACATAGGTAAAAAAACTCTGTAGGGTATTAGGGTCAGGTTTGGATACTATTAAAACCCGATGGATATCCATCCGACCCATTAGTCCTAATAAAACAAAAAATTTTATAATGTAAATACATTTACTAAATATGAACATAGTAACAAGTTAAATTTAAAAACATGTTGACTAAGAGAAGATGAATTGCTATACTATTAGATTATTATTTTATTGGCTTAAGTCTGCTGAATCTATTAAAAAAAAAAACATTAATAAGGAAGGCATATTCGGGTTGATAATTGGGCAGATGGTCGGGCGGGTAATCGGATTGATAGTCAGGCGAGTAACCGGGTGGGTGGTGTGTTTTAGAGTAAACCCTATAAAGCGGGTTTGGATATAGAAAAAAAACCCTACAGGGTTATAAGATTAGGTTTGATATGTCCTATAGTGTAGCTGGTTTGGGTTTGAGTTTGAGTTTATATGATTCGCTCAAAACCTGACCCGGTTGCATCCCTAAGCTTACCAATCGTTTTCAAATCAAGACAACCTACTCCTAATTGAATGACTTTTTATGGATGGACCTTATAGAAGTATCGTAAAATGATTTTTCGGGTGGTCTTGAGATAAATTTTGGGATTGTTGGAGTTAGAGTCTGTGAGCTTTCAAATTGATCAAATTTATTTTTTGTGTATTTGAATTTCAAATATTTTACATATCATTTATTTATTAGAGTTGTTGTCTGCATGCGCATAAGTACTTAACGAAATGGACGGAGGAAATAAAAAGGAACGTGGTAGGTGGTTTGATTAGCAATTTGAGCGATTATAAAGTTTGGGTAGCAAAATGTATATTGTGGCAAACTTCATGTAGCAATTGCGTCATTAACCCTTATTTTAATAAGACAACAAGTCAATCATAAAATAAAATAATAATATAAGCATAATGCATACATGGAAGGAGCTTGAGAAGGGAAGAGGGCTAAGCTGTGTGCCTTTTATTTTTTTTTTGGATAAATTATACAAAAAAATCTTAACGTTTGAGGGTAAATCTATATATAATCTTAATGTTTCGAGTGGTTTAAAAAAATTCCCAACGTTTAGGGATAAGTTTATTTAAGATCTCAATATTTAAAGGAGCAAGTTATCTTGGGTTCCAAGGACACGTTTTTGAGTGTTTACACATGTCCTTGAAGACTTAAGTTGACCTACTTTTTTAAATGTTGAGATCTTAAATGTACTTATCTCCAGACATTGAGATTTCATTTTAACTATTTGAAACGTTAAAACCTCAAATGAATTTACTTTCAAAAGTTAATATAATTCACCATTCCTAAGAAATAGAGATAGATAAGAAAAAGTGGAGTAGGGAAAAAGTGGAGTAGGGTAAAGGTTTTGTTTTTAATTTTGCGGCAAGTGTTTAGTAATATACCTTTTACTTTGTCAACCGTCCTGCATACAATACCATAGTTAAAAGGAATTAAAAGATATTTTACCCTTAATTTTCACATTACCTTCTTTTCCTTTTCTTGGTTTTAATTGTGGAGCAATAGCAGAATATAATAGATGGGAATTTATTCCTCCCACACCAACCCATCTCAACTCCTTCAATAAGGTGCTCACCTTGGTGCCTTCTATGCCTTGCACCTAGGCGATGCCTTGCCCGAACCTCCTTCAAAAAGACACTCACCTTGGTGCCTCATACGCCTTGAGGCCTAGGTGAAAAAGGAACACACCTTGACGAAGGCACCTCACCTCGCCTTATCGCCTAAGCACACAAGGCAACTGCCTTTTAAATTCCTTGGCTTTACCGGTTTCATACTCTTGCCTAGCATCAGAAGCATCCCAGCAATCAACCAAACAACTTCTTATTTGGAACTCGCTTCTAATCAGACAAACTAGACCTTGTGCAAACCTCGTTAGCTTTAGAACTTGCACTTTGCATGGCCAAACACCACCGATTATCACACGTTTGTTAAATATTTTTAACTAGGATGCACTCAAGTACAAAACATTCTTCAAGGAACTTGGTATTATGTATTGCATACAGCCACACACCAGCTTTGTGCCAAGTAGTGTGGTCCATGTATAGACATGCACCTAACACATGACAGCGCACAGCCGAGAAGATGTGGATATACAGGTCCATGGATGGCAAAGATTTCGCTAGAAGTAGTGTGAATTATCTGTCTACTAATATGGAAACACCGAAGAAGGTGAAATGCAGAAGCTTGCTTCCATTAACTGATTCAATCTTCTGCAGTGTCTAAATGTCTAATATATACCATAAAAGTAGCCATAGACACACATAAAAATGCACTATCACAACAAAAAGTCAAGTTCATAGTTACGGACAACATCAATTTGGGATCTAACTAATTTGAAGGCATCAAAAGATAACCATTCAATCCAAACCGCTGAAGGACTAAAATAGCCTTTACACCTCACCAACAATATCAAAGAAAACCTTCTCCGCATCACTAGTTGGACATAGAACCCTGCCATGTGAAATCAGCAAGTTAGTTTAGCCAAGGTAGAAAGATCAAATTCCAGGAAATGATGGGTGAAATAACACTAGAAGTGATGCCAGGGGAAGAAATCACAAAAAATTGCAACCCAGCTATACAATGATTGCACTAGATAGATGCAAAGCAGTGCATAATATCAAATCATCATGCTGATATAACTTTTGGGCTAGGAACCCTCAAATACAATGAGTGAATTCATGCAAATGCAACGTTAGCAAGGCGGTGAATGAAAGAAGAAACTTTAAGTTGAACATGCAATATCGAGGCATCAAAAGAACCAAGTGAAAAGGGGCAATGGCACAAACACAGGTCACATTGAAGAAAAGAAGATAGAGCATTAGCAATGTGTAAAAATCTAAAAAAAACACCCTTCCATGAACAGCATTAAGGATTCTTGCAAGTACACCCTAATATTAACAAGCTCTTTTCCCCTTGATCATTTTTCCAGCAAATGCTGACCATACACATTTTAAGAGATTAATTTGTTATCATTATACTCCGAATCTACTAGAGGCATGCTATTAATGAATTACTTTAATAGCTTTTCATCAGCAAATTTGTATCGAGGAACTAGAATGACTTTTCAAAATGCAATACTAAAGATTTGTGCTAAAATCAGAAACATGCAAATTATGTTCCACATACTTGTGTATCTCGATAACAGGCATCATCTGTGATTATTGAGCAACTCTTTTCCCATCATTTAGTAAAAGCAATAAGTAAACAAAATAAAATAAAAATTTACATCTTGAACATAGAGAAACATAGCATTTATTCTCATTTTTCAACTTGTCAGTTGTCATATACAGATTTTAATGTGGCTTAACCTGTAGTGTTGGAAAATAGACCTTTATTTAATAATTTATTTATATTTGCTTTTATTGAAAAATAAAATTTGACAAGCTTCTCATAAATGTTCTCAGTTTCTCCGGCTTGTTGATATTGACTCTGTCCTCATAAGCAAGGATTAACATCTAAAAGACAACTTTTGACTTGTTTTTGTAACCAATCAGGCAAAAGCCAACAATGCCCTGCCTTGATTTTATCCAGACAGGCATATTTGCATAGCACAGAGTCTCCCTTGTGAGGAAATCTTGAAAGTAAAAGATTTTTCCAACTTTCTAATCTCTTAATTATTAGACTTCAATTGAAAAAAGAAAAAAAGGCAGTAGATATAAAGATATATGCCAGGAATAGATTATCTGGACACATTTTACCTATCCAGCAGTTTGCGCAATTACATTTAAGTACTAAAGAGTCCAAAGCTTTTATAAGATATAGTACAAGACCATTGACATTTTTAGTTCTTTTAATTTTCAAAACTTCTCCCCACCTTTTTTCCCCCCTAAAGCCACATTAATACAATTGCATTCTTAAGTTGACTGCATCACAATAATTAATCGCTCAAACCTTAATGTTTTTCTTCATCCCAGCATCATCAATAAAGCATAAACTTTGTATTGAGTAGGAGCATCTGCAAATCAAGTGAAGCATCCACATCTCCACTCTAAGGATAACAAGTCAGGACCCTCTTATCTATCATTAATCCTTTATATGGTACACAAAACCATACAATTTTCTCTGCTAATTGAAAACCCATAACATTCCTTTTTCCAAGTCACAATCCACCAAAAAGATTCCTTTACCCTTATGATGATTGAAAGTTTATATTCATCTTCTAGACAGCAACTAACACACACCATAAACCAAAAAATTTCTCCGATTTAGCCACAGCATAAAATGTAGATTGATCATTAGGGATTTAAAATGCATGTTCGGAGATCTAATAAGCAACTTGGCCCTAAATTACACGTTATCTATATAGTACTCTGGCAAAAACATTCTCCTAAACTCTTCCATCTTTCACTAAATCCAAGATTTACTAATCCATTATCTACAGCTACTCTTCAAACTAACAACCAAATCCAATTTGAGCGGACAGAACCACCCAAATCCCAGAAACTTGTATTAAAACATCCCAACACACTTCACAGAGAATAACTTCTATTAAAATCAAAGCAGCAGTAAATTACTTCCTTCACATTCCTCCAAAATACCATCTTCTAAACATAAAAATTCAAACTTGCAATGTCAAACCAACATAAGAAAACTTCTGTATAAGCACGCTATATTCAAGATCACGAGAAACCCGTATACCGCGAACGGTCTCACTGCTGTGGTGGCTGTTGCTGAGGAGGAGCATTAGGAGGAGGAGGCATTCCGGGCCGAGGGGGACCAAAAACACCGCCAGGTGGAGGTGGCATCCCGGGACGAGGAGGAGGCGGGGCAGGCATTCCAGGCCTAGGCGGAGCAGGAGCACCACCAGGAGGCGGAGGCCCTCTCATCATAGCTCCCTGAGGCGGTGGAGGAACCATGAGGTGGCCGCTGTCCATATTGTTGAGGACCCGGAGGAGGAACCTGAAACTGCGGTGGCGGACCGGGTCTACCAGGTGGGAACTGCCCGGGTGGCCCCCGAGCTGCCATAGGTGGCGGAGGTGCCTGCCCAGGGTACGGGGGGGCCGAATGACAGGAGGATTAGGGTAAGACATCGGCGGCGCGGAGAGATTCGGAACAGGAGGGCGAGATATCTGAGGCTGCATCATTCCAGGGGCGGGCCCACCAACACCACGAACGGGACCAGCCAATCCCGGCTGAGCTTGAAGGATAGGAGCAGTCGGGATACCTCGTCCCGCAGGACGTGCAACTCCGGGGCCAGAGAGTGCAGAAGCGGAGACGGCCTTTGCACGAGATTCGTCGGGAGGAGGTGGACCCTCTACAGTCATGGAAATTACCTCTTCGCCCCGTAGGAGGACTAACCCTAGGGTTCTACGATCTTCTCTTTCCTCGTTGGGTTTAGAGCCTTTCGTCGGAGGTAGTTTACGGAACTCTTCACAGTCTCCAAGGACGAGGTTCATGTGACGGTCGAAGGCCATGAATTTGCCAACCAGCTGCCGCCCGTCCTGGATTGTGACCCGCATCCGGTAGTTTATGTATTGGAGCATCTTCGAACTCTTCGACATCGACATTTTGGAAAATGATGATTTGGAATTCGATTCTAGGGTTTTTGGTGTTGAAGGGTTTTGACTCCGAGGTTTGGACTAAGATTTGAAGAACAGAGAGAGGAAAGAAAGATCGGGCGGGATGAGTAAGTAAATGGGAGTGCAAAAAGAACTTGGCTAGGGTTTTGGCTTATTTTACCATTAATTTTTATTTTACTTTATTTTATCTTTTTAAGGCGGGCCTTTAGAGAAATAATCATTAAGATTAATTATAATTTATTCATGGGATTTAAATTAATAATTTTTAATAATAATATATTTTTTAATATATTAATGAGATGTCATTAATATTATTTTAAGTACAAGAATAAATTATTTAGACACTCTTGAAAACTTTTGAAATTGTATAGGCTTCCCACTATTTGAAAAGTCAGTACTAAGTACTAACACCTTAAAATAATTTTGGCCCAACTTCTTTAATGGGTTGGTTAATGTCATGTACAATAAAATATAAAAAACAATTGCTATGCCTTTTTTTTGGGTCATCAATAAATTCTATGCCATATATTATATTAATTTAAACAAATGTATAATATGTTGATTCAAATAATAATAATTATAATAAAATGACATGTCATATTTTAATATTGCTATGGAAAAATATATAAAAAAATTAGCATAGGCAAATGTGCAAACATTAAAAAAAAAACCTAATATTATTTGAGCGAAATACAAAACACATTGAATAATTTGAATCAACAAATATATTCAACACAAGCGAATGTACCAAAGCAAGAAACGTAGAGAATGGATCATGTGCAAGTGAATGACCAAACAAGAATTTAAAAAGGTTAGTAGTTTCAACTAGTTAGACTATCCCTTGGTTCATTCAACATGCATCACGGTGATATAGTGACAAATATAAAATTTAGTATAATTTGACTCCTTACCTTTCAACCTATTTTAAATGCATCCTTTTAGAATTAAAAAATAGAAATTAGCAAGGTTGGACTGCTCATAGGATAGAAAAATAAATGATGTTAAAAGTGAACCATCAGATAGTCTAACTAGTCAAAACTCCGCTAAACTTTTTAAATTCTTGTTTGGTCATTCACTTGCTTGTGGTCCATTTTCTACGTTTCTCACTTTGGTAGTTTTGCTTGTGTTGAATATGTTTATTGATTCAAATTATTCACTGTGTGTTGTATTTTGCCCAATTAATAATAGGTTAATTTTTTAACATTTTACATATTTGGTTATGCTAATTTTTTATATATATTTTTTCTATAGCAATATTAAAATAGGACATCATCATCATCATCATCATCATTGTTATTATTTGAATCAACATAAATCATTTGTGGAAATTATGTTTTACATATTTGTTTAAATGAATATAAATATATGACATAGCATTTATTGGTGATAAAAAAAAAAAGCATAGCATTTATTTGTTATATTTTATTGTGCAACTCATTAAGTGCTGAATTTTTAAAAAACCGTGCAATTTTTAAGGGGTATTCATGTAATTTACCATAAATATAATTAAATAAAGTATTGTATAGTATTTTTTTTATTCTATTTCTTAATAGTGATAATTTGTGTTTCACAGGATATAGTTTTGGGAACATAAATATACCCCTATAAAAATTATAAATGAATGAAAATACCTAATAGAGTTTAAAATGTATATGTGCTTACAAATGGTACAATGAGTGAAATTTAATTGTCCCTGAACACTTTTCAACTTTACTGTTCTTTTATCTTTCCTCTTTAATTTTTTTTTCCCTGGTGAACCAATCGAAATTATATTTGGTTATAGCAAAATCGGATACACAGGCCTGCGCCATGACCATCAAAATTACACTTCGTAGTGACTGTTGGGCTAATGTAATATGCCTAAAATAAGTAGTAGGAAAAAAAAAAGGAAAAAAAAACAGCAAACGTATCATTGGAAGGGTCTTCCTGAACAAAAAGACTAAGATCCCTCAGAAGAGCAATAAAAGCATGGAGCTAGGCTTATTTATGAACATCTCCTCACATTGGGTTCTCAGATCAGAAAAACATTTGTTATCCTCATCATATTTCAGCTAATAGAAACTTGACACGTGTTAATAAATTTTAAAAATAAAGACATCTTTAAAATAAAAAAATAGTTATTATCATTTTAAATACACGTGGCAATTATATATTCGTCAGAACAGAATCGAGACAGCATCTTTAAGACAGCAAATTTCCATCTTGCCAGATCATGGAGGCTATCACATGTGCGATTCTAGTCATTTCTCGTCACCGCTGCCGCAGGGTTGTTGGCAAGCACCTCTTGTATAAAGTACCTGCAAGCAATAACAAAAGAATGGGATGGTTAATTATAATGGCATCTCGAGTGATCCAATCCATGCTTCCAGGGAATCATTGCAAATAATGTTAGAATTTGGGGCAAGGTTGTTTGCTAAATGAAAGGACCAAAAGATACTCTAAAGTTTTACTTCGAAAGGGGGTTGGACAAAAACTTTACAAAGAAGACCCCCACATGCAACAACCATTTCTATCAAAGGCAATTCCTGCATAGTTGGCAGTAGTCTATACGGTAGTAAAAGCACCATTACAGTAGATGGTGATATCTTGTTCCAATCGTGCAGGCACAGTATTAAGCGTCATGAAACAAGAGGTGTTGGATGGTTATAGTATGGTGCCTAGAATTTCAATGCATTAGCTTTCACAGAAGGAATCCATTGTGTGCTGGGATGAGAATCAATGAAACAACACCTATTCCGTCCCTTCCAAATTCCCTATTGGCAGAATATGAAATAACATTCCGGTGAGTTCTTGGTAATCGAGTGTGAGATTTTATCCAATCATGAAGGGACTACGATAATTGTGAACTTGGAAAGCCCATTCATAGTAGTCGGTGCTAAAGTACATGACTTTCATTTGTTAGACCACAAAGAACACGTCATATGCAAGCTCATACCCCTCGTATGCAGATTGTCTTTGGTGGGTAAGGCATTTGACAAAGACCTATTGTAGACACCCAATTTTTACCCAATTAATTAAGGCTTAAAATTTAATTAAACTCATTTTTTTTAAAAGCCTTAAGTATTGATGAAGTTGGCTAAGTAATCAAGGCACAGGCCAAATGGCCTGTTGGTTAAATGCATTGATCCAAACACACATCCAAGCTCAATGACACAAGTTCAAACCCTAGCAAAGGCAAAATTTTGTCTTTTTTTATCATCTCATTATTTTTGCCTTTGCATCTTCCTCAAATGTGACTTTTTGCTTTACTTTGCATCGGTTTTTAACTGACAAAACAACATTAACTGTTGAAATTGATGATGGAATTGCAAAGTGGTTATGGAATATGAAAGATTAGTGCAAAAACAACCCAAAAGTCATAAAATTCGTATAAAAAAAATGGAAAAAAATGCAATTTGTGAGCATTCAATTGCACATGAATGAGGAGTTACAAGAATTGGAAAGATTGGACAATTAATCTACATACATTGGATGATCTGACATGGAATATGAAAGATCAATCATCAATTCATCGGTTAGAAATGAATCAAACCCAAATTTTTGGTTAAATTCGTAAAAAATAAAGAGGCAAAAATCGATTCATTTTCGAAACTGTTTGAAACGTAAAATTGAGCTTGCAACCTATAAATAGGAGGTCCTAGGATCAAAAGGCACAAGTCAATTTCAAAGAAACACATACATAACAAAGCCAATTCGAAACTTTCAAATTTAGGATATAAAATTTGAATTTTTCAAATTCGAAGTGATTTGATCAAAATTGAGTGTTTTAGGAATGTTAGAAACTTGATTTTGATGTTTTAGTATGCTTGGATTTGATCAAATTACTCAAATTAATCTCTGCAAATTTTTTTAAATTTTTTTATTTGCGCCGCCGTACAACCACAGCCGGAGCCGCCCCTTTCCGCCGTTCTGGGCACGAACCACCACCTTCAGAGGACGCGCAACCACCACAGAAGTCGGCCCGATAAGCTTCCAGCCACCGAGGACCACCGGAGCCGCCGGAATCCGCCCCGAAAGATCACGTAGTCGTCTTCTTCACCCGTCGGAGCTCCGAGATCCGACCCGAAGATCCGAACCCAACCCGGTCGGTCATCGGTCAACGGTCATCTGTCAACGGTCAACGGTCAACTCAGATCAGACGGCCCAGATTCAATCAAGCAGATCAGACGGTCCAGATTTGATCAAGCAGATCAGCGGCCCAGATTCAATCAAGCAGATCAGACGGTCCAGATTCGATTAAGCAGATCAGCGGCCCAGATTCGATCAAGCAGATCAGCGGCCCAGATTTCATCAAGCAGATCAGACGGTCCAGATTTGATCAAGTAGATCAGCGGCCCAGATTTCATCAAAACAGATCAGACGGCTAAGATTTAATCATCTCGATCAACGCCCCAGATTTGGTCAATTCCATCAGATGATCCAGATCGGTCAGCGAGATCGACGCTCCAGATCTCGTCCGCTTCATCCGACGGTCCAGGTTAATTTGCATTATTTTATTAATAGTTTATTATATAATTAATTTCAGAAAATAATAAAAAATAGCAAAAAATAGTAAAAAATTCATAAAAAATTCAGAAAAATACAGAAAAATCCAGAAAAAATCAAAATAATTATTTTTTATACAAATTATTTTTTTTTTATATTTTTGATATTTTTTGAATATTTTTACTATGTATTTATACATAAATTGCTTTTAGAAATGTGTATTTAATGCATGAAAAATAATTTTAATATATTGTGAAATATTCTGAATATGTTGTGAATTTATGTGATGATTTTTTTTTAAAAAATAAAAAAATAAAAAAAAAATAATAATAATAAATTAACAAAATAAATAAAAATGATAAAATTGGATTTTCCAAAACCAATTTTTTTTTTAAAAAAATAATAATAAATGATTTTTGGACTTAGAAAAATATGTTTTCATGAAATGAAAATCAATTGATTAGATCATTGGACCATCAAAAATGATTTTCATAAAAATATAAAATTTAATGAACTTAAATTGAGAATAGTTCAAAAATTAAAATTGACCAACAAATTAAAATTTTTTAAAAAGAACTACGTTTTGTCTGATCTCGATTAGCGAGTACGTAGGCACCTGCGGGGCGACATTAAAAATAAAAAAAAATGTTTTGTTTTAAATATTGTGAATAATTATTTTGTAAATATAAGTTTTTGTTAAAAAAAAAAAAGGAAACATATTTGTTGATATTGATATTCTAAAAAAAATGAATAAAAAATAAAAATAAAGAAAAATGCATTAAAAAATGAATAATGTGATTTGTGAATATTGTTTTATAATGTATTATTTGAATTTTTGAGCATATAAAGGATAGATTATAAATTTAAAATTCCGAAAGTGGTAACCAATTTGGTTTTAATAGGTTAGCCCCCGAATCCATGATATCTGGTTTTAAAAGTTTTGGTTTTTTAATCAAATTTTCGCAGACTAGTAGCTAAGTTAGGATCAACCGACCCATTGATCCTAGCTTTTTATTTTTTCCCGATTTATATCGGGTGGCGACTCTAAAAAGTTTTCAAAAATTAAAATTTCTTTTAACCCCTAGTCGAGGATTCATGTTAAATGGGTTCGGGTTTAATGTGAATCGGGTTAGGAGAAATAAACCAGATGAGTGGAAAAAATCCAGGCTCGACACATATTAACAAAAAAACGAAGTTTGAGGTGACATGGCAATCGCCATTCCCAATGATTGGAGGTCCTTGTAACTACACCTTCTTGTAGACAAAGAGAGCTATAGGCAAATTTTAAAGTGAATCGCCCACTTACTGCGCTCTTCTAGGCCAAAACATCCTCTGTGTCCGTATGTTTAATGTGATCATCAAAAGGATAGTCAATCAAATCGTTATGCCATTCATTTACGCCAATCCAAGCTTCTTGGAGGGTGAGTTGCTTAGCAGTCTCAGTCAAAGGCCTATATAGCTAGGTCTGTAGAAGGCCGTGAGTAGACCAATCTGATCTCCAAAAATGGGCATGTTTCCCATTCTGTGGTAGAATTGTATAGTGTGCCCACAACCATGGCTCCATCTATAATGCATGCTTTATGGTATGTGATAGGGAGGGAATGAGTTAGCTCATGATATGTAATATATTGATGGTGCTAATTGTTAAATTTGACCAATCTAGTCCATAACAACTTCCTTATGTGTAACTTCTAAGCTAGTCCCATTAGATTTGCCTTAGACCGCCTTTGAAGATTCCATTTGCCAACTCCACTTAGCTCCTTTGGCAAAGCAACATTCTTCCATTTGACCCCATGAAAGTTTTGCTTTTCTTTATGGAAACCCTAAATAAAAATTTTCTAGTTAGTTGTTCAATTTTCTTTAAAAGTCCCCCCAAAAACCTAGCGCCTTGCATGTAGTAATCAAGGCACCTCTTTTATAACTGATTTAATCAAAATGCGATAGTTAGCAATGCTTAAATGTTTTTCTTTCCATCTAGTAAGCTTTTGCCAGATTTTCTCAAGTAAATTGTTCAGATCTTTGTTGATTAAAGTGCCTTTATTAGATATAGGAAATCTAAGGTATCTACCTGGATGAGTGGCTTCTGTAATCTTGTAATATTACATATTTTTGTTCACAAAGATGTAGGGGTATTGCCCAAAAAATAATCCTTGACTTATTGCTATTGACTTCTACCCTATCGATTCTCTTAATTCTTCCGCAAATTGCTGCATAACTCAAGCATTCTTAGTAGTCGCTTTTGCAAAGAGAAGCACATCATTAGTAAACAGGACGTGTGTCGCTTCAATGTCACTACCCTTGAATTTTGCAAGTTTTTATAGGGCCGCATTAACAAATCGTCCAATCAATTGGCTCAGCATTTCCATATCAAGAATCAGCAAATATGAGGACAAGGGTCTCCTAGTCTTAAGCCACGCGTGGAGTGGAAAAACTCTGAAAGCCCACCATTGATTTGTTCGGCGAATTGTGGAGAGGATAAGCAAGATCTAATAAGGTCAATCCATCACTGAGGGAGCTACAATAAAAATAAGGCATTCAGTACAAAGTCCTATTCAATGCGATCATAGGCTTTCTCCATATCTATCTTCTACATCATCTATCCCTTTTGCCCTCTTTTATTGTGGAAGGATTTCATCAACTCTTGAAGAAGGATTACATTATCATTTGAAAAGCATCCTGGGATGAAGCTAACTTAAGTTGGGTGTATAAGGTCATTTAAGTGTGGTCAAAGGCATTGGACCAAAATTTTGGTAATAGTCTTATACATTGTTGAACACAAACTGATAAGTAGGATAAAGCGTTTGCTTTAGATCTTTTGGGAATCGAAGTGGAGTCTTATTAACTTTTGTGGGAATTTGTCGTGTGGCAAATATTTGCTGGATAAAGTGGCAAAAAGACTCCCCGCCTATAATTTCGCATCTTTCGAAAAATTTGGGTTGGAAATCCATCCACTCCAGGCGATTTGAAAAGACTAATACTAAACAGGGCAGTTTTGATTTCCATATCAAAATCCTAAGCAATGGAGGTTTCCTACGTTGGTGCTCCCTGCAGAACTTATTCAACTTTCTCAATACTATTTTGCATAGATCTCTCTTCTTGACCTCTATGATACCGAATGTTTCTTTATTCCACTTTCTTACTTTGGTGGTAAAGTTCTACAGGTTAATGATGAAGTCATTTGGATTGGGTCATGTTGATTGGACAAAGTGTTTAAGAGCGGGATGACTAGGCCACATTGGTTGGAAACGAAAGGGATGGGGTCCAATTGATGCATCAAAAGATATCGGGTAAGTAGTTAAAAGGTTTGGTCTATGACCCAATTGATGGAAAGGCAAATGAAGGAGCTTAGTGTCACGAACCTAAAGGGCTTTGAAGGATAAACTTGAAGTAATCATTATTTATGTATATGTAATATATGAACCATTTTGCAAGTTAGAGAATTGCAAAATTCTGCTTAATGTTTGCTATACAACTTTTTATTATACAAAAACATTTTGATAACTAAGGAAATATGGAATCCCACAATCTACTAGAACCATAGAGAATCTGTATCATTCACCAAACAGTAAAATAGGAAATAAACTACATATTAGAAATTTTTAAACCCTTATACTACTAATCTAATTCATTCTATGTTTATCTCATACATTACAAAATCTCAAACTTAAATACTAACATATGGATTACATCTAAACTTATCTTCATATCTTCAAGAACTTTACTGAAGATGAACTCTTTCTTCACACTTTCTTAGTCCATTCCTGACTTAGGTTATTCCTGCACAAAACTATAGGGGTGTGAGCTAAACTATAGCTCAGTGAATAACAAGACGAAACCATACATCAAATAAATATCAAGCAAATTTTATTAACGAACATATGCAATGCAACATTCAACCATATGATATGCACAGTTTGGATAATCAGAATCCAAACCAATAAAGATTTACGCCCTCTCTTGGAGGTTGAAAGATAGTTAAAGTCATTCTCGCCCAGAAGAATTTAAGAACTAAAGAAGGAGAATTTCCTTTTTAAACTCATTGTTATTTATACATACATTAGTAACATAATCTCAACTTCACTCAAGAACTTTAGAAACTTCACTAAGTATTAACATTTCCACAGCTAATACCCACAAAGGCTACATTCTTCGGTCCACTAAGCTTAGCCAAGCACAAGCAATAGATAGTTTAAGGATAGATATTGTTAAATTCATTTTCTTTCTAAGCTTACACTTACAAGCAACAACCAAGGTAAGGATATATCTAATGCAATGCTCGAAATAGCTAACTTAAAAAAACCAAGACTAACTGATCACATATAACAAATACAAACTCAAAATTTGATTTTAAAAAGAAAACATACTTCTAAGGTTACTTAGCTTTCTAAGCTATCAAGAACTACAACTACTCTAGGGCAAGATATACCTTTCTACTTAGGTTTAGGCGTACTAGATGTTAAGCCATAGATTTTTTGTGTTTAAGAAGGTTAAAACAATGATAAGAAGAAGGCCACAACATCCTCCTATTGATCATACCGTAGTTGATGGCATAAAAGGCTCAAGAGAAAGAAAACAAAACACAATACCCTTATCACACTTGTTATTAGGGGAAGGAGTGCGTGACGACCATCATGGCTGTGATGGGGGTATGATGGCCATCATGACATTTGTCATGACTCTGATTGGCCAAAACATGTTGCTCTCGAGGAGGTCACGACTCGTGTCATGGTCGTGACCCTTATTCGTACCCTACTTCTCTTCAAAACACGAAAAAATTTCCAAAATCATTCCCTCCTTGATCGTTAAGCATGTAAACTTCCCATTCATATGCCAAAACACTAGTATTTTACAATATTATTCTCCAGATTACCATAAAGACAGAGAAACATTAAGATTAACATATGATATATCAATTACCTTAAATCAAAAGTTATTCTTCTTCTCTTTTGAAATAAAAAAACCACGAAATTCAATAAGATGGCTATGAGTTTTTATATCCTCCCAAGGTATAAACGTCTTCGACACCTAATACACATAGGTTTAAAGATGTGTTCTTTTCAAAATTGCTAAAAGGAAAAGTAAAGGAAAGCGATTCACCTTAATATCTTGTTGATTCATTTAAGAGAGATTCTAAGAGGAAGATTGAGGGTTTGGTGGACTATGTTAAAACTGCTATAAAGAAAGGAAACTTAGGTTTAAGTGAGAGGTGAGTATTATATATCTTTTATTTGGAGTGACTAAATTGCCCTCTTATTAATTAAGACATGACATTACTTTACAACTCTTTATAAAATATTTATTTTTATATTACAAATTTAGTTAAACAATCATGAAAAATAAAAATGGTAGATAGAAGATTGGATACTTGATGCATAATTTGGGGAACAAAAAAGCGGATCTCTCATGTTTTTATTTTTCTTCGACTAGTATAAGAGGCTAACCATACAAGGAAGTGAGTAAGTATCTAAAAGAAAATAACATGTGTGACCAAAGAAATAAAGGTAAAAAGAAAATAACATGAAATATAAAAGGAAAAGAGAGAGGCACATGCTTCCTTGACCATCGGTATATGTTGATATATATAGTCCAAAACGGAAAAAGTTCCCTAAATATTTCTCATTTTCTATAGCCTCAAACCTAGTCTTAACATAACTAGGAAAGTACTCAAGTAGTATTTCTAGGTAGAATTTTCATACATAAACCAAATGTGGTATATTAAATTGTGTAGAACAAGTTGCACCAAAAGGATAGCAGCATGTATAGGTGTAAGAACTTCAACCCTAATTTTAACATCCATGCAACCAGTATTTCTAAAATCTCAAAACATGAAACTTTAGTTTCTAAAGCATAATGAATCATCTTACTTAATGCTTATGCATGAGTTATGCTTAATTTAAGAAGCAATGTTAGAATTATAACTATTGTCCAATTGTCTTTCATTTTATATTCCCATTTGCATCCTAAGTTAAATATAAGAATAATAGTTACATCTAGTCATAAGTGCAACATTCCTCTCTTGGTAATTATCAATGGGGCTATAAATAAGTTAGAGTCGATATAAAATATTTTTTACTATAAGCTCGAGCTAGTGTTCCAATCTAACTTAAAACTACACTCATTAAGATTAAGTTGTACTCAATTAAACTTTTATAGGAATTCAATTTTGTTCAAAGGTATAATTTTCTTCTACTTAAATAGTATTTTTATAAAAACTTGATTCTAGTTCAACTCTCGCTTATGCTCAACTCAAGTTAATTAGTCAAGTTTATGCTCAACTCAAGTTAATTAGTTAAGCTAGATATCATGTTGTTTGAAATAGAGTTGGTAAATTACTCAAGTTACTCAAGCTTAAGCTCAAGCTCGACCCAACCACCATTGAATTGAACTCTAGTAAAAATCAAGATGTAGGGTAGCTTGTAAGTACATTTGGCTCAAAGATACTCTTAATTATAAATATTATCAATCTATGAATGGTGTGATTGACTATCATGTATGGAGACAAGGGCATCATGAGCTCTGTCATAACATGAACATGGCAGGTGCATACAAGGCTACTAGAATCTAGTAAACAGCTAAATTACATAAAATTCTTCACAATTCTCAATATCTATCCACATGCATCATTAACATCCTTTAACAAAATAACACTATAAAAGTAAACTATCTTAGAGGTCTAACAAAATCTCCAGATGTAAACTAATCATATGGAACCAATAAGAATTAAATATTATAATAATTCTCCATCTTATAGTATCTAATGCAATAGACAATTAAACAACACATAAACAATTGAAATAATTTTTCATTATCATGCCATAAACATAATTAGATAAACATTATCATAAACAGGAACCACTAAGAATTATGCCCGAGAAAATAATTTTCTAAGACATGAACTCATTTGCACCCAAAACGAAAATTGGCTGTGCCATAGTTGTTGAATCCAATGATATCACGGCATTCTAATGGTTATACCACACTTGATCGATTAAAACCTCTCAACATAAATAAGAAACCGTAACAAAAATGAAGAAACTAGAAACAATGGAAGTTTTAGGAAACACATTTAGAAACACATGTCTATATGGTTTAAAAAGTTTTCGCGGATACTTTCACCCAATAGAAACAACATCATATATAATATCAATTAATTCAAATATTATTTAGTCTAAAACACTAAAACTATCACACGCATACAACAAGCAATAGTAGTACCATCTAAAAAACACAAAAATCCAAACCTAGGCATGAAATGATTTAACCTTGTAGCAAAAAACAATTATCGAAAGATTACATCGCCTAATTTTCTAATTTTATTCTGTTAAATTTTTATTTTTATTTAATTTTTTATAGTTTCCAAACTAACCAAAATACCGCATACCTTTGTCGACTGGAAGATTGGATTAGATGATAGCCAACCTTTGTCGCTCAATTGTTTCAAGTTGGTCAAGCAAGGTCATTCATCGGTCGATTTGCTGAATCGGATCAATCGTCTTCTTCGCTTGCGTTTCCTTCTCGGATTAGTTTAGGGTTCCTTCTAACATTGATTTGACAAAATTTAGGGGTTTTTTCTTCAATATTTTCTTTAAGGAAATTATCAAATTTAGTATATTGATTTCGCACAAAAATGCAATTTGATATCTAAACTTTGAAGTAGTCAATTTAATACATAATCAAACATTTCATAATTATTTTTACCATCTCTTTGTTTCTTAACGTGGAAGGGATAGTCTATTAGTACAAAATGATATTAAAAGATGTAATGATAAAATTCAATCATAAACTACCTCTTTCATGCCAAGAAACAGAGCAAATGATGCTAATAAAGTAGTAAAAATAGAAAAAAAATTGAATTGTATATTAACTACTTCAAAGTTTAAGTACCAAATTGAATTTTTGTGTAAAATTTAGGCATAAATTTAGCATTTATCATTTTCTCTAAAATCAAATATTTAATCCTGTCTATCATGCAATTCATCCTCTAATTTAGTTTTCACCAATTTCATGATCAATGATTGGTCATTATTTTGAAACCATTATCAAGTAAATCATTGACCTAAATGGTTCAAGTTTCCTCCTTCGGTTTCCAATCAAGTTTCCATTAATCTCAAATTCCAAGCCATAATCTCAATTCAATAATTATGTATCCTGTCATAAGTTCTTATTCGATATAACAATTCACCAACACATCGTAATGCAATCAGATTAAAGAATTCTACCTCAACAGAAAGTTAAAATGGTATTTGTCGTCTCATCAACATTCACTATCATGGTGTAGTCTCATCAATTCCTATAAAATCACAGATTTGATTCTCATGAATAACTTGTACATAGGGTGAAATCCTTGTTATGAGAAGCTTTTACTGTTGAGGATTCTATAGTTATTTCTCTCGAATTCTTTATCCTTCCAACAGTATAATTCTTATTACTATTAAATCATATATATTTGTTAAAAATGGATGAAGAGTTTTTATTTTCTTACCATTTGTTAATTGTTGTTTTGTTCATAACACTATTTGTGATTTCTATCAAGAAGCAAAATGAAGTTACTAGTGGTTTACAAGGAATTGTCCAAGAATGATAAAGAAGAGCGTTCAGCGCTACAAAAAATTGGCTTTTAGAAACATAAATTATATAATAAAAAATTGGTAGAAAAAGTTATATTTCTATAAAAAAGATCAATAACAATGATTTTTATGATAGAAATTTATATTTGGATTTTGTCTGTAAAGCTAGTTTTCTTATGTCCAGGTTTTTCTTACCTTCTTATGGGAATTGTGAGTTCTTTCAATACTCTTAAAGAATTTTAGAGTGAGTGGTGGTTAGAGGAATTATGAGTGTTTATGAAACTCTTACAAATAAGTGATAGAGTTTTAGGAAAGTTTTACAAATAGAGAGAGAGAGACAAAATATCTAGCCTCAAAAGGCTTTAAAAAGGAAGGCTATATTTTGGTCTATATACCATATATTGCCCCAGTTATAAATTTTTTTCAAGATATTTCATCGAAAATTTAGATAGATTTTGATACTATGATTATATTTATGCACAAAACCCTTCCTATAAGGAACTTAATTAAACTTGGGTGATAAGCTATTCATCCACCATGCGAATGTGTTCATTCTTATCCTTCTCTAAGAATTCTACCCGTTTAAGTGTATCCATGAGAAAGAACTTAAAGGGGGAAAACTTTGGCTTCCTATATTCAATTTGTTAGAATAGAGTGAGTAGCATGCTCCCATAGGATTTACTAAAGGACTTGGCAATGAAAAATAAAAGTGGTACTAAAGAGAAGTAGTTCCCTCAAAATTATACACATATTAGTTATAGGGTTAGATATCAAATACTCTATCAAAATTACTTGTCCAATATGGATAGATTCGTTCATGTCCTCAAACATGACTTTACTTTCTCAATAATTTTAAAAATATGCACCTACATTTTCAATCATGATTTATTGGATATGTGTATATTATAAAAAATTTTAAAATTATGAAAGTCTATATGCAATTCACTAATAGTTTTGAGATGTATTTACAATTTACTCTATATTTTATGGCTATACATAATTTATAATAGATCTATTTATAACATGTACGAATTGATTTTAATTATTGTTGGAAAGATTTGCATAGCATTATTCTAAAAAATAAGAAGAGATAAAAATAAATAAATAATAGGATGGAGCTGAATTGCTTTAGAGAAAAAAAGTATATTCGGATTTTAGATGATAAAAGTAATTAATATATATATATATAGTTACACATCAGAGTCTATTATTGACTCTTTTTTTGTACATAAGTTTTTGCAATCCTTTGTCCTTAAATTTAAATGAAAAGATACTAAAGCTAGAGATACCTTCTAGTTGGTTATATCTCATTAACTTTGTTGAAATTATAGCTATGATATAGTAACTATTGATACTAAATAAATCACTTAACACTTCACATAACGCATGAAATTTCATAACATCCGAACCTAAGGGCTACATAGTGAAAAAAAGTTCCTTACGTTCGGCCATTAAAAGGGTGAGGTATTGGAGAAGATTAAGTTGTACAACATCTCAAAGGAAGGGATTTATACTTTTATATATTAAAGGTAAAAGAATATTACCAATGCTAAAACTAAAAGTGAAGGAAAAAGAAAATATTGTATTCTCCATAGACATGCTCATTATTGTATAAAAACCCCAACGCAATGCCACATCTCTCCCACAACCACAAAACAATTAAATAATACTAAGTATCCCTTTGTATTTTTAGGCAACAGCTTCAATGTTGCTTGCACTGCTAAATTTAATATGTGGAAAAAGAAATCAGACGTAGAAGAACTTTCCATCACATACTGGGCTTAATGTCTACTTTAGATATCGAATGGAAATGTAAAATTTATTATATTTGCATCGTAAATTTTTTAAAACTAATTTGAATAATTAGCTTAACTGAAATTCCAAAAATCATCGAAAAAATCGCGAGTTGAAAATAACAAAAGAACGTACAAATGGTGTAAAATTGAACCTGATTAAAGGCACGTGACTTGGTATGTGATATGACATGTGAATAAATGGACTAGCGTGGCAGGACACACACCAAAAAATCCGCATATAAACAGCACGTGAGCACAAATTGGTCGATCACATGAAAGCACGCGGTATCAAAGCATGCAAAATTTGGCACACTAGCACAACATGACTCATCTACCATGCCTGATAAAATCACAGAGGTATTTATATGGATTTAGTGAATATTTTATCATTATTTTTCCATATAATAGAGACCATATTGTTTAATTATTAAATTATTAATTTTTTTTATTTTTACACAAAACATCATATTGCGTACTATTGTAAAAAAACTTTAATAAATGTTTTGAAATATATTTAATATATCTAATAATAAAAAAATATTTTTACATTTCCATCCATACATTTGTCTTTGTAGTAAGTGTATAGTCAATCGTAAGAAGTGTCCCACAACTAGAAAAGTCCAAATCATTTTATGGATATGTTTGTACAGAAAATTAAAAATTAATACAATGATAAAGCATGATGAAAGCATTCCTTACACTTTCTCATTATTCTTTTTTTTTTTTTTTTGGCCAACACACTTTCTCATTATTAGGTAAGGTATTAACATGGTTTCATTAAGCAACTCAAACAAAGAAATATATTCTTTTTATAAAGTAAAGGTAAAAACGGATATTAATACTAAAACTAACCTAGAAGGAAAGAATATGATATGTCCATGATCTGGTGTTAAGGTTCATCTTTAAAGGTAGAACGAATGCTCTATGATTTAAAGAGAGTTTATTCGTCACATATAAGATGCTGGTAGTTAGATAAATTGGTAAATTAATTAGAATGAAGATAGGGAACATTATAAATAGCCCTTAGTATAGAAACAAGAATTTATTTATGAAAATAAATTGAGATTTTTTAAGTGGAGAAGCCAACATCTTAACATGTGATTGATATCTCCTAATTGGACCTATAGGGAGCCCTCACAGCTGTAAAACTAAGTTAAATTATAAAACTAAGATGCTCGTGAGGACGAGGTAAGATGACTCTAGAATATATATTCTTTGATAAATTAAGAATATTTCATGAATAGAAAATACCAATATTAAAAAAAAGAAAAGAAAATGGTATTATGCGTGATTTCATTTTACAACCCAAAGGAAAAATATATTCTTTGATAAATTAAAGATAAAGACAAGTATTGCTACTAAAACTAGATCTTTAAGAAAAGAACATAATATATTCTCCAAAGTAGTGAGTTGTTGTTATTGGTGTTATTATTATTATTATTATATTATTATTATTATTATATTATTATATTATTATTATTTAGAGTATCATTGATCCCATTTTCTGAATATTATTGGCACTCCATAACAGTCCTATATTCCAAGTTCAATGTTTGGTCAAAATGAAAATTGGTGATGCCATAGTTGTTGAATCCAATGATATCACGACATTCTAATGGTTATGCTACACTTTGGTCGATTAAAAGATCCCATGAGCTCTTTTTGGTTATGTGTCCATATCCTATGAAACCAATGTTTCCAAGACTACTTAGCAAGCTATTGCCTCCAAAACAAATGTTTCCAAAACCCTAAACATAATAAGAAATCATAACATAAACCAAGAAACTAGAAATGATGGAAGCTTTAGGAAACACATTCAGAGACACATGTATCTACGATTTAAAAAGTTTTCGTGGATCCTTTCATCCAAATACAAATAACATCATTTATAATATCAATTATTTCAAATATTATTTAGTTTAAAATTGTCACACGCATACAACAAGCATCAGTAGTAGCGTCTAGAAAACACAAAAGTCCAAACCTTATCGTGAAATGATATCTTGTAGAGAAAAATAATTATCAAAAGATTACATCTCCCATTTTTCTAATTTTATTTTGTTAAATTTTTATTTTTATTTAATTTTTAAAGTTTCCAAACTAACTAAAATACTACGTACCTTCATCGACTGGAAAATTGGATTAGATCATAGCCAACCTATGTCGCTTAATTGTTTCAAGTTGATCAAGCATGGTTATTCACCAGTCGATTTGCTGAACAGGCTCAATCGTCTTCTTGTTTGAGTTTCCTGCTTGGATTAGTCTGGGGTTCCTTCCAACATTCATTTGACATCATTTTAGGGGTTTTTTCTTCAATATTTTCTTTAGGGAAATTATCAAATCTAGTATCTTAATTTTGCACAAAAAATTCAACTTGATACCTAAACTTTAAAGTATTCAATTAAATACATAATCAAACATTCATAATTATTTTTACTACCTCATTAATATGATCTCCTTTGTTTCTTAACAAGGAAAAGGTAATCATTAACTAAATGATATCAAAGAAGTAATGAAAATTTAATTATAAACTACCTTTTTCATGCCAAGAAATAGAACAAATGATACTAATAAAGCAATAAAAATAGTCGTAAATAATTTATTAAGCTTAAGTATTAATTGATTTCTTTTATAAAATTCGGGTATAAATTTAGCATTTATCATTTTCTCTAAAATCAAATATTAATTCCTTTTTACCATGCAATTCATCCTCTAATTCAGTTTTCACCAATTTCACAATCAATCATTAGTTATCATCTTAAAACATTATAAAGTAAATCAATGACCAAAATAGTTCAAGTTTCCTCCTTTGGTTTCCAATCAAGTTTCCATTAATCTCAAATTCCAAGCCCTAATCTCAATGCACAATAATTATGTATCCCGTTATAAGTTCTTATTCTATATAAAAATTCAACACACATCGTAATACATCAGATTAAAGAATTCTACCTCAACATAAAGTCAAAATGGTGTTTGTCGTCTCATCAACATTCACTTCACAATGCAGCCTCATCAGTTCCTAAGAAATCACAAATTTGATTATCATGAATAACTTGTACATAAAGTGAAATCCTTGTTATAGAAGCTTTTACCATTAAGGATTCTATAGTTATTTCTCTTGAATTCCTCATGAACCTTCCAACAATATAATTCTTGTTACTATCGAACCATATGATATTTGCTAAAAACAATGGATGAAGAATTTATGATTTTCTTACCATTTGTTAATTGTTGTTTGGTCCACAACACTATTTGTGACTTCTATCAAGAAGAAAAATGGAGTTACTAGTGGTTTACAAGTAATTGTCCAAGAATGATAAAGGAGAAGGTTCTGCACTACAAGAAAATTGGCCTCTAGAAACAGAAATTATGTAATGAATAATTGATAGAAGAAGTTATATTTCTATAAAAACTATTAGTGACGATAATTTTGATAGAAGTTTATATTTGGAGTCTCTAAAACCTAGTTTTCTTATGTGCATGTTTTTCTTACCTTCCTACAGGAATTATGAGTTCTTTTAATACTCTTAAAGAATTTTTGGAGTGTTATGGATTTTAGAGGAATTATGAGTTTTTTTTGAAAGTCTTACAAATAAGTGATAGAGTTTTATGAAAGTTTAATAGAGAGATAGATATCTAGGCTCAAAAGGCTTTAAAAAGGAAAAGCTGTATTTTGGTCTATATACCATATATTGCCCCTAGTTATAAAATATTTTTCAAGATAATTCATCGAAAATTTGGGTGAATTTTGATATTATGATTATATTTATGCACGAAACCCTTCTATAAGGAACTTAATTAAACTTGGGTGATAAGCATTCATCCACCATGTGAATGTGTTCATTCTTGTCCTTGTCTAAGAATTCTACCCGTTTAAGTGCATCCATGAGAAAGAACTTAAAGGGGGAAAACTCTGGCTTCCTATGTTCCATTTGTTAGAATAGAGAGTAGCATGCTCCCATAGGATTTAGTAAAGGACTAGGCAATGGAAAAATAAAAGTGGTACTAAAGAGAAGTAGTTCCCTCAAAATTATACACATATTAGTTATAGGGGTTAGATATCAAATACTCTCGAAATTACTTGCCAAATATGGATAGATCTGTTCATGTCCTCAAACATGACTTTACTTTCTCAATAGTTTTTAAGATATGCACTGATTTTTTCAATCATGATTTAATGGATATGTACGCTATAAAAAATTATAAAATTATGAAAGTCTATATGCAATTCACTAATAATTTTGAGATGTATTTATAATTTAATCTTTATTTTATTGCTATACGTAGTTTATAATAGATCTATTTATAACATCGTAGGAACTGATTTTGGTTATTGTTGGAAAGATCTGTATAGATTATTCTAAAAAATAAGAAGAGATAAAAAGAAATAAATAGTATGAAGGAGCTGATTTGCTTTTCAAAAAAAAAAAAAGGTATATTTGGATTATGTAGATGGCAAAGCTAATTAATATAAAAAAAAAAAAGTTACACATCAAGTCTATTATTGAGACTTTTTTCAGTACATAAGTTTTTGCAATCCTTTGTTCTCCAATTTAAATGAAAAGATACTAAAGCTGGAGATACCTTCTAGTTGGTTGTATCTCATTAACTTTATTGAAAGTATAGCTATGATATAGTAACATTTGATACTAAATAAAACAGACTTAACACTTCACATAACGCATGAAATTACATAACATCCAAACCTAGGCTACATAGTGAAAAAAAAGCATTCAAATATCAATATGATGATAAAATGATGAAAAGAAAAATTCCTTACGTTCGGCCATTAAAAGGGTGAGGTATTGGAGAAGGTTAAGTTGTACAACATCTCAAAGTAAGAGATTATACTCTTATATATTAAAGGTAAAAGAATATTACCAATACTAAAACTAAACGTGAAGGAAAAGAAAATATTATATTCTCCATAGACATGCTCATTATTGTATAAAAACCCAACGCAATGCCACATCTCTTCCACAACCACAAAACAATAAAAAATACTAAGTACCCTTTGTGTGTGTGTGTGTACAATTTGAGTGTAGAGAGAAAAAAAAATGCTTCTCCAAAATTTCGTCGAGTTTTTTTATACATGGGAGGTCCGGATAGGTTTGTACTTAGTATGACAATACAAATCATTCTTGTTTTCTTTGGGTCTTGGAGGAAGACTTCTGATGCAATTTGGCTGAAGATTCCAATATGGTGTGCATATATCTCTGCTGACGCAGTTGCGATTTTTTCGCTTGGTGTTCTTGCCCAAAGTAGAGGAGGATCATGTGAAGAGGAGCCCTTGCAAATCCATCAACTACATTTGTTGTGGTACCATTTTTGATTTTGCATCTTGGAGGACCGGATACCATCACTGCCTATTCCTTAGAAGATAGTAACCTTTGGCTGAGACATTGGTTCAATCTAGTTATTCAAGTTGTGGTGGCACTCTATGCAATTATTAAATCTTGGAATAACCACAATCCTCTTACATATTTAGTAATTCCCATATTTGTATCGGGAGTTATTAAATATTGTGAGAGGATATTGACTCTCAGGCTGCATCAAGGGAACGAATATTTAAATGTCGTCTTTTGAAAGTATTGAATCTGATCAAATAATGGTATCGGTATCGGTCTCGTACTGAATCTGATCGAGTTTATCAGTTTCTTTACTACTAATAGTTGCTTTGCAGATTGTAATATACGATGGTCTATACTGTCCTCTGACCTATTGGATGCCTTTAGGTTAGTGGAGGATAGTCTGGGGCTCATGTATGATTTGCTATATACGAAGGCGTTATTAATTTATTCTCGACGGAATGGGCCATCTGTTTGCAATGTGTATATATAGTTTCATCAATGGCAACACTGACTTCCTTCGTTATAGTATACATACACAAACGCATGTGGTTTAATCACGCATTACCGGATGTCTTGGTCACATTTCTTTTGATGATTGGTGCAGTTATTTTAGAACTATATGCAGTCATTTGGGTTGTTTTGTCAGATTGGTCAATAGATTTTCTGGATACATGCCAAAATGCTCGTGCACCTGGCCTTGCAAAATTTCTGTTTCAAAAAATTATTGCACGTATTAGAGCTTTGTTGGTTAAGAAGAGATGGTCAAGAAGAATGAAGCAGTGGAACGCCTTTAGAGGCGTTGTCTTGTTCCAATATGTCAAAATGAGAAAGATCCCAACTTTTGTTAGTGTTATTTTCGACATTTTTCTAGTAGGCAACAAGCCATAGGCTATTTGGGAAAGGGAGCAGAAGTTGTTTTAGGAGGTGATGATGTCGACAAGATGAAAGAGGTGATTCTCAAAGTAATCCGTGATGGGCAAGAAGACTACGGACATCCAGAATTTTTCCAGGCCTTAGATCGTAAAAATTTTACTGTTCCTATTAGAGCTGTAGGCACGAATGAATTTTCTGAGTTTTTATATAAAAGTGTAGATAAGGTGCTTTCAAGAAGTGGTTGTTCACCGTTTATTAGTTGGAGAACGAGCAAAGGTGAGTTTGTTGAGAAGCTATGGGTGTGGCACATTGCTACTACTATTTGTTATTACTCCGATGAAGGAAAGAGAGTCCTTGGTGGTAATGCTGCTAATAGATCAAAAGTCCATTCCTATCGCAATGTTAGTAGATACATTTCTGACTATTTGATGTATCTAGCATTCTTTGGTAAAAAATTGCTACCTGCAGGAAATTATAATTACTGGAACAAGAATTGCCTTGATGACCTACTGCGCATACCCTCTAAACCTATAGAAGAAGCAGCCAGTTGGATTAAACTTTTGAGGGGGGTTGAAAATATTTCTGATTTCAGGAACATTTGTGAGACATTTCTTCAAGAGGCAAGGAAGCTTAACCATGGCGAATTTGGCTTTTTCCTACGATGACGTGTTTATCAATGGAGCCAAACTAGCAGTGGAATTAGAGGACAACTTCACCACCACTGATGAGCACTAGAGAAGAAATGGGAGATGAATGGTGAAGTTTGGGTGCATTTGCTTTTATATGCTGCAGGGGCCCACACAAGATGGGAAGAACATGCACAGTACCTTAGGCGAGGCGGAGAATTTATTACCCACGTTGCTGCTTTAATGACGTTGACATCTGTAACAACTTCTTTTCACCTCATTGCAAGGCGTTTTTAGAGAGAGAAAGAATGTGTGGTACCTAGATGGGGCAAGTGGGTTTAAACGGGTCAACCCGGCCCGGCCCGCTTTGGCCCATGGGTTAAACGGGCCAAAATTTGTTGGCCCGTTTAACCACGGGCTAAAATTGCCTGATCCTAACCCAACCCACTTTAGCCCGTGGGTTAAACGGCCAGCCCACTTTTTGACCCTTTTAACCACTTACATATTTTGTGAGTTTAAATGGGCCAAGTTGACCCATTTAACTTATTTATACTAATTGAATAGATATATATATATATAAAATAAAAAAGAGAGTTTTTATAAGGTTTATATATTGATTATTTCATTATTGTTTTGAATTACTTTTTATATAAAATAAGTTTTCTAAAATAACTTATTAGATAAATATTTCATTTAAAACAATAATAATATATTTTATAAAATTTTATGGTACATGTGCATCAATTTGTCATTCTTTGTTATAATTAACACATAAATTTAATTTCAAGTATAAAAAATCTCAAGAATAACCTTCATTAATACATATTTACCCTATAATTATTTATTTTATTTTTATAAAAGTGGGTTGGTGGGTCAACCCCTTAACCCCGCGGGCTAGCCCACTTTGGCCCGCGGGTTATGTGGGTTAGGTAAAATTAACCCACTTTTAAACGGGCTAAAAAAAGCTGACCCTAACCCACTTTTAAAGTGGTTAAAAGGGCTGGCCCGCGGGCCATAGCCATTTGTCCAGCTCTAGTGGTACCTCTTGCCACTTAATTTCATTATTACTATTGTTGTTGCTGTTGTTTTTAACTTTTTTATTTTTTCACATTAAATGTAAAATATTATATTATAATTAGCAACCATGTTTGTACTGTCATTATAAATAAATTGCAATGATTTTCAATTATTACACTCCTACTTAATTAAAATACCATTATTTAATTTTGAGTTTAAATTTTATTTTATTTTACACAAACATAACTTTCCATTTGTAAGACAAATGTTAATAGATGTTCTAAAAACACATGTTAATGATAAGACTAATTAATTAAAAATATATAAATTAGATAGAATATTGACCCTTTCGAGTTTTCGTAGTGTTATTTATCATTGGGTTAATATCATTAATGGTACTTGAATTTTGATGAGATATGTAATTAAATATATAAATTTTAAAATTGGTCAATTTAGTATCTTAACTTTGAAACTCATACATTTAATATTTAAAAGAACTTTTCGTGCATGTCAAATGTATGTTTGTCAAGTTCTTTTTATGTACTAAATTGATCAATTTCAAAATTTAGGTGTCTACACTTTTTGTAAAAGTTCAAATACCATTAATGACATTATCCCTTTATCATTTACTAAATTAAAATTAGAGATACTATAGAAGTTACGTCTTTATTAGCTTTATGAAAGGAAAGTTATGCTATGCAACAATTAATAGTATAATAAGATTGAAACCACACTTCATGGCACTAATAACAACAACAACAACAACAACAACAACAACATGCGTAGCTGCTTGTTTGAAAAAGAAAAGTTGATAAAACCTAGGCATGATAGATGGGTCGTGGTCTGTGGACTTGCCATGGCACACAAGGCATGTGAAAAAAAAAAAGACAAAAGCACAAGCATGTAGGCTGGCACAAGGCACATGGCATGTAAGGTGCACAATATAAGTAGGCGACAGGGCATAGCACGTAAAGCACAGGAACCAACACATAGGCCTTTTTTTAAATAATAATATAAAAAATGGTGATTTATTTATTTATTTTATTTTAAATTGTATTTAAGTAATGTATTTTTTTGTTTTATTATTTTAATTAAATTTATTTATCTTTTTTAATAATATAATATCTTTAGTATATTTTGCTTTTTTGAAATGATTTCAATTGTATTAACATATTAACTTGAAATTTTTTTAGCAAATAAATCGATGAAATTATTAAATAAATCAAAATAAATAAATGCATTGGGAATAGTGGAAAAATTAAATTCTATCAATAAGAATTTTTATTTTTAACAAGGAGATTGGGGAGAAAAATATAAAAAATAAAAAGTCATGAACCATACACCATTCACCTATATTTGGCCATCTCATCATAGAGTCCTCTAGCCTCATCACACTATTTCGTTATGCCTATGGTTGCTAATCCAGTGGTGATCATAGCCCTTTTGATACCGAGTCACTTTCTTCGAGCCACCAAAAGTGTAGGTTCGTCTACTTCTTATCATTGGCATTAGATTAATCTTTTAAACGCACATTTGCTTCAACGATTTCTGCTTTTAGCCTATGGCAATGTAGATTGATGATCATATGCCTGAATTGAAAGCCGACTCTGGTGAAACCATTAAAGCTGGAGGAGCTAAAATTATTTCAACAATACATTTGTATAGAAAATTCAAACATTAATACAATGACAAAGCGTGATGAAAACATTTCTTACACTTTCTCATTTTTTTTTTTTTTTGCCAACACACTTTCTCATTATTAGGTAAGGTATTAAACATGGTTTCATTAAGCAACTCAAACAAAGAAATATATTCTTTTTATAAAGTAAAGGTAAAAAAGGGGTATTAATACTAAAACTAATCTAGAAGGAAAGAATATGATATATGTCCACAATCTGGTGTCAAGGTTCATTTTTAAAAGGTTGAGCAAATGCTATATGATTTAAAGAGAGTTTATTTGTCATATATAAGATGCTGGTAGTTAGATAAATTGGTAAATTAATTAGAAAGAAGATAGGGAACATTATAAATTGCCCTTAGTAAATTTATTTATGAAAATAAACTGAGATTTTTAAGTGGAGAAGCCAACATCCTAACATGTGATTGATATCTCCTAACTGGAACTATAGGGAGCCCTCACAGCTGTAAAGCTAAGTTAAATTGTAGAACTAAGATGCTCGTGGAGGACGAGGTAAGATGAGTCTAGAATTAGTTAAGAATATTTCATGAATAGAAAATACCAATATTAGAAAAAGAAAAGAAAAAGGTATTATGAATTATTTCATTTTACAATCCAAAGGAAAAATATATTCTTTTATAAATTAAAGATAAAGACAAGTATTGCTACTAAAACTAGTTCTTTAAGAAAAGAACATAATATATTCTTTAAGGATTAAGGAAAAAAATGGCAATTTTTTTCAAGAAAATTACACAAATCCCATTATATGAAAAAAATTTCAAAAATAAACAACTTAAACTTGTCTGTTGAAATGATGAAAGATGAGGTTCTTGTAAAACACAATAACCTGGTCTCTTGAAGAGATGAGATTATTTACTTATGATCTCGTTTCTTCAAAAGATAAGGTTAACTTGTCTAGCATTGGAATTAGAGGACAACTTCACCACCACCGATAAGCAGCAGCTAGAGAAGAAATGGGAGATGATATGTGAAGTTTGGGTGCATTTGCTTTTATATGCTGCAGGGCCCCACACAAGATGGAAAGAACATGCACAGTACCTTAGGCGAGGCGGAGAATTTATTACCCACGTTGCTGCTTTAATCACCTTTGCATCTCTATCTACTTTTATTCGTCGTGATACACGACGCATCTTGTAGCACTACACATGCCCTCACTTTATTACAATGATGTGGGAGCTCATTTGTGTGTGTGATCGCGAATTATTGTGTTAATCCTCCAGCTCCCGTGTTGCATTCACGCCCTACATTGAAAAGACGACTTATTTATATAACATTTATATTTGTCGCCATTGTTATTATTAATAACAACAATAATTTTCCTTTTTTTTTTGCATTAAATTCAGAATTTCGTCTATATTATTGAGAATCTCATCATATTCTCTACTAATTAGTTATGTGGCTATGTTTTTCCATGTTGTAAAATTTAGATTATTTCCCTTTTTTAACCTCATTCCTATCCAAAGCTGTTTTTTCCCCCCCTGTTTATGCATATTGATCTTTTTTTCATCAGAAGAGGGAAAGTGAGAGATCAAAATTGTTTTAAACAGAAAGTGGTGCCAAAATCTTGATTTTCTTGATCAACACTTTTACTATTAGAAAATTATAGTTCTAAAATTGACGAATTTTCAACATCTTGATTTTCTTGCATTTGATAATTGTTATTGAGCAACGCGTACTTATTAGAAATGTTATGCAATTAGGTAGTAGGTATATTTTTTTTTACGAATTCGATACTTATTTGTTTCACAATGATGCGTTTTTGAATATGAGACTCCAAGATATGATTTAATTTTGGCTATTAGGTTATGAAGGGTAACCAAAAAAAAAAAAAAAAAGATTTAGAGTAGCCATTGGAATCTTTGACCATGCGACTACATTGTTGGCGGAACAGTACAATTATGCAGCGTGGAATCATAAAATAAAATTCAATGTGAAAAATCAAGCTCGAATACAAGCTTGTCAACCTGGATACAAGTACAGAATTAGGGCAATGTAAAAATTGTATTTTTTTTTTCTGTATCTATGAGGATACCATATTATATAGTAGATGCTCACGCAATTTGTTATGGCTAGTGACATGTGGGTGGTTTGCCAGCTCATGGTACTATGTAACTAATTACTATGTGCTTTGTACTATGAGATAATTATAATGATGTCTAATACAATATTGGAAGGATATATTTATTTTGTCAAATGGTCTTTAAGCCCATATTCAAGAGCTAAGCCCATCTTCATTCTTCATCCAGCCTTTAAACATGTCCTCTGTTCTCACCGACAAGACACACTCAAAAGCCAACTTAACTCTCTCTTTTAGATCCGCACAGAACTCTTTCTCTTTCAAGTCCGATTTGAACTTGATTTTGTCCTTCACAACCACACTCATAAACTCTAGATCAAATTAGAAGATCAATTGGAATGACAATGGAGATCAATATGACAATGATAAATTCGAAAGACTTATTTATTTATTTGTATTTTCCTTTCCAACTAAATGGATTATAAGAGTGGCATTATGAGATCATGTTATGAGAAGAAAACTAATGCACGATTATGCAAGCATTTCAGATGAGATTGTTGCCATTTTAGTTTTTAGTGGCAAGGAGAAGGAGATGGACTATAGTGCATACAAGTTATAGTTAGTCAATTAAAGAATTATTTCTTTTTCAATATACAAATTGTTCATTAGATAACTTATTTAGTTAACAATGTTGTATTGTTGTTTGCACACTATAAGAAAACTGACTTTTAGAGATATAAATTCTATAATGGAAAATAGATAAAATAAGTTATATTTCTACAAATAAACTCATCGATGATGGTTTTGTGATGGAAATTTACGTTTAGAGACAAAAACCCATATTTTTCGTAATGGCATAATTTAAAAGAAAACAAATTTATATTTCATAATTAACAACCTTTTCTACGTAACATTTTAAATCCAAAGGGCTTATATGAGTTATACAAATATTAACTACCTACTTTATTATGTTTTATATGCCGCTTATATCTTAATATATTTTATATAATATATTAGATGCATTATTTTTATATAATACGTAGATTATGTACTTATTGAGGGGTCCCTCTTACATGCATGGGCTCACCTGTTACAAAAAAAAAAAAAAAAAAAAAAGAAAGAAAGAGAAAAAAACTAAGAAATCTTCTTTGTTAGGCAACCTCAATGTGAAGGAAAAAAAAATAAATTTGGTCAAAACTAACTTTACATTTCCTTCTAGCTAAAGGATTCTAAGGCTATAAATAGCGATGCTAGCTGTGGTATGGAAAACAAAACTAAAACAATTCATATGCTTTGAAAAAGAGTGTAATATAATACATAATCATGATATATGATGCATTAATCGTTTCGCTATATATACGATTTGTTATTACGGTGTGAAGGTGTGTGTGATACTACTATTATCTCTACTAATCCATTTTTATTTTTAGTATTGTGTCCGTCAAAATTATATACTACAAATAAATAGTAGTAAGTCCAATATAGCATAGAAATTATTTTTTTTTTCCAATTTAACCTTTTTAGTTATGTTTGCATCATGATCTTATCAGCACTATATACAATATATGCACAATAAGAAGAATTGTGAAAACAATAAAATGATTACACTAAGCAATTATAAAAAAAAAAAAGAGTTATGTCGATAATGAGACTAATTAATATAATATTGAATCTTTTTGGCAATCAATGAGTTTTTGTAATGTACTTTATTATTTCAATAACTGGATACTAAATTAAAGTTAAATATTCCCTATAAGTAACTTCTTATAAGCTTTATGAAAGAAAAGTTACACTATAGCGACAACTAATAGTATAAAATAGAAATCACATTTTATTATTATTATTATGCAGTTGCTTGCTTGAAAAAGAAAAACTAATAATAAGCATAAGGGGAGTTATGGATTTAATGAACATATATTTTTTATCATTATTTTTCCATATAATAGACACCATTGTTTAATTTTGAGTTTAAATTTTATTTTATTTTTACACAAATAACTTTCCTTTTGTAAGAAAAATGTTAATAGATGTTCTAAAACACATGTTAATGATAAGAATAATTAATTAAAAATATATAAATTAGATAGAATATTGACACTTTCGAGTTTTTGCAGTGTTATTTATCATTGGGTTAATATCATTAATGGTACTTGAATTTTGATGAGATATGTAATTAAATATATGAACTTTAAAATTGGTCAATTTAGTATTTTAACTTTGAAATTCATATATTTAATATTTAAAAGAACTTTTCGTGCATGTCAAATGTATGTTTGTCAAGTTCTTTTATGCACTAAATTGATCAATTTCAAAATTTAAGTGTCTACACTTTTTGTAAAAGTTCAAGTACAATTAATGACATTATCCCTTTATCATTTACTAAATTAAAATTAGAGATACTATAGAAGTTATGTCTTTATTAGCTTTATGAAAGGAAAGTTATGCTATGCAACAATTAATAGTATAATAAGATTGAAACCACACTTCATGGCACTAATAACAACAACAACAACAACATGCGTAGCTGCTTGTTTGAAAAAGAAAAGTTGATAAAACCTAGGCATGATAGATGGGTCGTGGTCTGTGGACTTGCCATGGCACACAAGGCATGTGAAAAAAAAAAAGACAAAAGCACAAGCATGTAGGCTAGCACAAGGCACGTGGCATGTAAGGTGTACAATATAAGTAAGCCGACAGGGCATAGCACATAAAGCACAGGAACCAACACATAGGCCTTTTTTTAAATAATAATATAAAAAAATGGTGATTTATTTTTTTATTTTATTGTAAATTGTATTTAAGTAATGTATTTTTTGTTTTATTATTTTAATTAAATATTTATCTTTTTAATAATATAATATCTTTAGTATATTTTGCTTTTTTGAAATGATTTCAATTTATTAACATATTAACTTGAAATTTTTTTAGCAAATAAATTTGTGAAATTATTAAATAATAGTAATTAAATTATATTTAATATTAAATTTACTTAATTAATTTATTTAGAATACTTTTAAATTATTAAATAAATCAAAATAAATAAATGCATTGGGAATAGTGGAAAAATTAAATTCTATCAATAAGAATTTTTATTTTTAACAAGGAGATTGGGGAGAAAAATATAAAAAATAAAAAAGTCATGAACCATACACCCTTCACCTGATATTTGGCCATCATCATAGAGTCCTCTAGCCTCATCGCACTATTTCCCTATACCTGTGGTTGCTAATCCAGTGGTGATCATAACCCTCCTGATACCGAGTCACTTTCCTCGAGCCACCAAAAGTGTAGGTTCGTCTACTTCTTATCATTAGCATTAAATCAATCTTTTAAACGCACATTTGCTTCAACGATTTCTGCTTTTAGCCTATGGCAATGCAGATTGATGATCCACATGCTTGAATTGAAAGCCGACTCTGGTGAAACCATTGAAGCTGGAGGAGCTAAAATTATTTCAACGATACGTTTGTATAGAAAATTCAAATTCATTAATACAATGACAAAGCGTGATGAAAACATTTCTTACACTTCTCTATTTTTTTTTTTTGCCAACACACTTTCTCATTATTAGGTAAGGTATTAAACATGGTTTCATTAAGCAACTCAACAAAGAAATATATTCTTTTTATAAAGTAAAGGTAAAAAAGGGGTATTAATACTAAAACTAATCTAGAAGGAAAGAATATGATATATGTACAATCTGGTGTAAGGTTCATTTTTAAAAGTTGAGCAAATGCTATATGATTTAAAGAGAGTTTATTTGTCATATATAAGATGCTGGTAGTTAGATAAATTGGTAAATTAATTAGAAAGAAGATAGGGAACATTATAAATTGCCCTTAGTAAATTTATTTATGAAATAAACTGAGATTTTTAAGTGGGAAGCCAACATCCTAACATGTGATTGATATCTCCTAACTGGAACTATAAGGAGCCCTCACAACTGTAAAGCTAAGTTAAATTGTAGAACTAAGATGCTCATGGAGGACGAGGTAAGAAGAGTCCAGAATTAGTTAAGAATATTTGATGAATAGAAAATACCAATATTAGAAAAAGAAAAGAAAAAGGTATTATGAATGATTTCATTTTACAACCCAAAGGAAAATATATTCTTTTATAAATTAAAGATACAGACAAGTATTGGTGCTAAAACTAGATCTTTAAGAAAACAACATAATATATTCTTTAAGGATTAAGGAAAAAAAAAAGGCAATTTTTTTCAAAAAAATTATACAAATCCCATTATATGAAAAAAATTCCAAAAATAAACAACTTAAACTTGTCTCTTGAAGAGACGAAAGATGAGGTTCTTGTAAAACAAAATAACCTCGTCTCTTGAAGAGACGAGATTGTTCACTTATGATCTCGTTTCTTCAAAAGATAAGGTTAACTTGTCTAATTTTAGGATTATTTTCATCCCAATGGTATTTTTTTAATTTTATTAAAAATATATAATATATATTAATTTCCTTTTCTTTATTCCTTAAACTAGTGAGTTGTTGTTGTTGTTGTTGTTATTATTATTTTTGTTTAGAGTACCATTGATCCCGTTTTCTGAATATTATCAGCACTCCCATAACAGTCTTATATTCCAAGTTCAACAATGGTCAATAAACTTGTTATTACCTACCGTTACCAGGTAGAGATAATCACGCGGATGAGTAACTTACTACGTTTCCATGCTTTTCCAAATCCTATTTGGTATAATCACAAATGCTATTTAAGGAATTAATTTTCGACTCTGATTCTACTTACCAAATGGTGATTGGATTTGTGAGCACATGTTTCTAAATTTGCTAAATTCAACACCAATTCTTTGTCATAAAAGGAATTAATATGATCTATATATATTTGTTAATACGGTGGATCCTCTAACTTTTGATATCATTTTTATACGTAAGGTTTTGAAATTTCTATGCTAGCATTGACACCAAAATTGTACAAGGATAATCAAGAAACTATATCAATGGAGGATTCAACTATATCCGTGAAAATGCTTTGGCGAATTAGTAGTCTGAGGAAAAATTTGAAGTGCCAGATTTCTCTAGAAGAGTTAACAATAGGAGCTTGCCAGAAACAATTCTTTCTTTCTTCTTTTTTTTTCCCTAAGCTTTGCCAAAATAAAAAAAGGAAATTTTTGTTGCTTATGAACATTTGTATCAATTGATGGTGTTATTGGTGGCATAGTTGATTGAATTTGCTTCGATTGAAGATTTGAGACATTTCAGAAGCATCACTTTTCAGCTTCGTTTAAGCTTTACCGAAACAAAGATGCTACATAATTTTCTCATTCTATTTCTAATTGTTATAATTGCAAATCAGATATGTGATTCTACAAGTTTATAATTTTATATATTTTTTTATAATTAAAATATATATAAAAGTATGTAAGTATAGACTTTAGATAAACTTATGAATTTAAGTGTATGATTCTAAATATTTCTAATTTTATCATTTTTGCATGATTTTATCCAATTCTACGAATTCGATACATTCTAGTGAATATTAAAATCGTGAATTTAATTACCATATCTTATGGAGCTTGAATCTGATGTCATATCATATTTTCACTATACTTGAAAAAAGATGATCAACTAATATAAAATGAAGAATTTTGATATTATCACATAGAATTAGTTAATGGTTCTTTTATTTAATTTTCTTAATATTTAAAACCTTGATGAGACAATGTTCATTTAGAGAGCAAATACTATAGGTGTAATACCCTAAATTATACGTCCACTTAAATCTTTGGTAATTGTTAAATAGATAATAACGTCTCGAGGAATTTTTAGATAATATTCAAAAAATCATCCCTAAATTTTTCGTGAATTTAAATATTAATTTTTACCAATATAATTAATAAAAGACGTAATCAAAATAAAATATATGTACATATAGAGTATCTTTATCAAAGAAATGTTTCAACAAGATATAAAAATAATAGTACGGTTAATATTTAAACTAAGGACTATGAGCAATAAGTATGATAGTGAACTAGTTCCCAAGAATAATTTCAAAGGTACGAATAAAAAATATACTTTAATTTAAAATTTTCGTAATAAATTAAAACCTTAAATTTTTTTAATACCCCTAAGATGATATACATTATTAAGTTAATTATACAAGTATAGAACGATTATGATGTACATGACATGTATAGATTATAAATAAAATATTTATATTAACACATAAAGTATATGGATAACATACAGACTATATAAATTATATAATATCGATATATATATAGACTATACATATAACATATATTGATTGTGAAACCTTGTAAATTTATAATAATAAAACATTAAGGACAATTTAATTATTAATTAAGTCATATAATATGGATTTCTTATAGAATCCCAGTTACGACCCACTAAAAAGCTTTAAATAAAGAATAAGAGTGTAATAAAATTATAATTATAGTAAAGTGAATCAACAATTAGTCTTTCTAGTTCATTCAATATGTGTTCATTATTGGATTAAAGCATAGTCATGGTAAAGCACGGATAGAACTCAGAACACCAATCGATCAAATTTCTTCTCATTGATCCTATTTTCTGAATATTATTAGCACCCCCATGACAGTGCTAGGTTCCGATTCCATTGTGTAATCAATATTCTTGTTATTACCTGTGTTTCTAATTCTTTTCAAGATCCCCTTCCGTATATTCACATGTGTTGCTCTAAGATAGTTTGCCCGCTCTATGATTCTGCCAACCAGATAGTGATTGGATTTTTTAGCTCTATCTCCAAATATGCTAAATTCAATCCCCAGTTCTTCGTTATAAAGGGTGTCATTACGATCCATGCTATTAAATGTCTCTCAAACACAACTCGACATATATATAACTAACAATGTCAAGAATTCTAAAAGGAAATAGAAAGGCTGATATAAAACAATATTATTATTCTTTTGGAGGATCTACTTCAAATTGTTGCTTATGAATATTTGTATCATTTTATGGTGTTATTCGTAGTATAGTTGATAAAATTAGCTTATGATCTTGTGACTTAGTGACATTTTTCTTGAACTTTTAAGTAAAAGGTCTCAGGTTCGAGTCCCTCTTTTCCACTATAGTAAAAAGAAAATAGTTAGATAAAATTTACTCAACATTAAAGATTTGAGACATTTCAAACGCTTCACTTTGTTGTTTCCATTGAGATTTGTGTAAAGTATACCAAAAAAGGAGGGATGCCACCTATTTTTCTCACCTTATATATCTGTAATGCAAAGCCATATCATATTTTCACTACTCTTGAAAGTAATGATAAACCAATAATTTTCTTATAAATTTAGTTTGTGATTCTCTCGTTTAATTTCCTTGACGTTTAAAACCTTAAGACAAGGTGGAGCAAACGCTAAATGATTTAAAATGATAATTGATATCTCACCTATAACATGCTAGTAGTTGGATTAAATTGGTAGATTAATTAGAAAGAAAATAGGGAACATTATAATAGCCCTTACTATGAAGCAAGAATATATTTATACAAATCAATCGATAAGTTTAATTGGAAAAGCCAACATATTAACTTGTAGAGCTAAATTATTGAAAATTTTTCTTCAATCAATAGATGGCTAGTGAGTTGCTCTCAAGAGCTGTCTTTGCCTCATCAAACACCTAGTTTTGGCATGTGACCATGCTCTATCATTTTATGTGGATATATTTTATCCCTAATCAAGATAAAAAAAGATAAGTTATCGACCATTGTGTCTAAGTAAAGATTCTTATCCCAATTTGCACTCTCTACTATACATTTTTCTTCTTCTCATTAAGGTATGTATAAGATAATTGATGTTGAAAAGGATGAGAAGTTATTTTTCTAGTCATGGGCTCCGATTACTAATTTAAATTATAAATTGTGCTTATGTGCAATAAGATAAAATGAGTTACTAATTAATTAAGAATATTTTAGGAATAGCATATACAAATATTAATGAAAAATGATGAAAACATTCTTTGCAATTACTCTATTGAAAGGGCAAGGTATAAGGGATGGTTTCATTTTACAACCCGAAGGAAGAAATATATTCTTTTATAAATTAAAGGTAAAGACAAGTACTGCTACTAAAACTAGACCTTTAAGGAAAGAACATGATATATTCCCCATACTGAGTTCTTTATTATTATTATTAATGCCGTTGTTGAAGAATAGGAAATCAAACTGGCACTATTTTTATAGGTAGATGTTTTATGTTCAACTTTTTTATTACAATATATGACATTTAGTATCTTATAATTAGCAACCATGTTTGTATTCATTATAATTTACAATGATCTATCAATTATGCTAGAATATAGTAAGAAGTAAGTAGATACAGAATTAGCAGACAACAAGCTATGAATATAGTTTATATAGAAGCCTTATAGGTGGTAGCATGACCATCCACTGAATTAAAGCTTCCTTTAATTTACTACTTCAATGATTGCCTAAGTTTGATGCAATGATCAACAGTAAAAAACTCTTCTAGTTGATAGAACAATCTCTTATAAAAGATTATAGAGTATAACCCATAAATGACTGCTCTATATAAAAGTCCCCTATAGAATCAAGATTAACAAAACCAACAAACCTATTTATGCTTTTGCCAAACTCCAGACCCACACTAAAAGAGACAGTGCTCCTTAAATATCTCTTATTTTGTTTCATTGCATAGCAATGATATATCCTTAAATTGCATTTACCATATCTATCTAAGACATATTTTAGCTTATATAATGATGCTAATTACACTTCATAACAAATATGCATCAAGTAGAGTACTTGCAAGCTTTATGCTGCCTACACTAAATTGTTTCAAGGCTCTTTTAATATCATTTTGCTTCAATGGAATCGATTATCCTAAATTTTTGGAGGTGATCATTGTCTATTTAACTTTTGGTATTGCTATCAACATATTATGGCCGGTATTTCCTTCCAATTATTTTCATGTCGCACTCTACCTATATACGTTCTAAATGAGAAAAAAGTCTTCAATTGATAGATTAATTACTAGTGTTAGGCATATGTTCATACTTTCCTATAGTTATTACAATTATCTCGGAGATATGTGTTTGTTTATCGATATGCTATAAAGACTTTTATGTAAATACCAATCATATAAAAGTAATTATATATACCATTGCAAAATTGCATTTGGGACATGCATTTTTTTTTTTTTTTTTTACGCAAAGATCACTTCTTTAAAATGCTATATAGAGATTTTTAAAATCGCGAGTAATAAATGTGATTTTAAATTTACTTTTGAAAATCGCATTTATTACTTGCATATACTAAGTTTTCATCTTTGGAACTGGCATATATTCGTGCACTTTTGCCAAAAAGAGCCCAAATTTATGAAACATGCATTTAAGAAAAAAAAAACCGAAACATGCATTTTATTATTGAATTAGGGGTCTCCATTAATGAATTGTTAACAAAATATGATGTGGAATTTTTAAATATTAAAGGCACTAACATGATAATTTCACGGGACCTATTTGGGTCAAGTCACTTACCTACCATACCTACCACTTTTTCAACCTATAACCTATAACTTTTATATATAACCTACCACAACTATGACTTTTTAAATAAATTTACATCTTTATGTAAGATCCAACGGTAGATCTTGCATCTTTCTTATAAGTGACTTGATTTAAGTCCAACCCGTTATTTCATGGGACCTACTTGGGTTAAGTTGTCAACCTGCCACACCTACAACTTTTTCGACCTACGACATACAACCTACAACTTTTTTACGCAACCTATTATACCTACCACTTTTTTTGACCTGCCACACCTATCACCTTTCAAAAAAACCCACAAAGTTTTTCCCGTTATTTCGCTCAGCTTCCATGTGATATTCTCTCTACATAATTTCCTTAATAATATTTTTGGGAATTTTGCTATTTCTATTTTTTTTTTCAAGTCATTTAACTAGAAAAAAATTGTTTCTCATGTACATAAAATAATACCTACTTTCAAGATTATTATTGAAACCTCTTCTCGAATCAAAATGGAAGTTGCAAATTTTATTTCTTTAATATTTTAACTAATCATAAATTTCAAGACTACACAAATTCAGAGAAAACAAAATCGGAATGCTTAATCTCTATATATTTTTCCTTAATCAGTACTAGACTTAACTACATAGTTTAAAGGTCAAATTTTTGGGCCATAATATTATTAGATTTATAGCAGTTTTTGCTATTATATTCATTTTTAGTTTTTTAATAACAAATACTATTAGTTATGAGTTTACTTGAACTATAGTGCTTTAATGTAGCTAACACAATCAAAAGAACTGGGTTATCTCTAGAGTTGTAAAGCAATTCATATTATTTATTTCATTACTTTGTGAAATGATGTGGCATGGTTGAAGTACAATGAATGCACAACTAAAGTGTTAATGTCCAAGCTTGCACCAACTTCTATTACTTCACCTATATTACATTTTTTTTTTTTATCAAATCGGCCTTACTTGCTAATAAATATCCTCTCAAGAATCTTTTAATTGACAAAATGATGTGCATCACTAGCAGAGTTAATCCTTAATGATAGAACAATGATGCATCATAGCTAATTGAGTACTTTCTAGCTATATACAATACCATGAAGACCAGTCTTTGATGACTAACTTAGAGGTAATTATTTCCTTTTTTTATCCTTAATGCACAACACAAGAGTAGTGTTCGCAAAGTTACACAATTCCGAAGGAGCAATGAATCAGTATTGTTCGCCTATAGGTGTAGGTGCGCTTGATCCCCAACCCTTGTTTCCATCCATAATGAGCCTTTGCTAATCTCACTAATGATTCAAGTATCATAAGGAGATGGGACTTCACATTGCGGACCCGTATCAAAGCTAGAAAAGATTGGGTGTCAGAGCAACACAAAATCACTCATGGACCATGGACCCGTGTTAAGAGAATAGGTATCAAAGTAATGCAAAATTACTCGTGGACCCGTGTTAAGAGAACAGGTATCAAAGTAATGCAAAATTACTCGTAGACCTGTGTCAAGTCTATAAGAGATTGGGCTAGCTGAAGGAATGCTCAAAATTACTCTAGAACCCATTCAAATATTAAAAGGCTTGGCCTTTGATGAGATGGTATGAAGAAGACTATCCTGGTAAAAAGAGGACACAGAGCATTAGTAAAAATGATAATGTTAATTTTTATTGGTATTTGTTTAAGAAGAAGAAGTAGGCACCATGAAGGATATCAACTTTGGACATAGCAGACCTTGATGGACAAAAAAAAAAAAAAAAAATTATGTTGACCATCATATCGGAATGAAACGAGGGACTAGCTAACAAATACCGGTAAGTGGTGGTTCATGATGCCAATCGAGGAGACTTCCTCAAATTAAATCTAGCCAAAAAAATTTATAAATGAAGATGTTATCTTCTTTCATGTCCAGATGATTTGGGTGATATACTTACAGGAGGCTACTTATTTATTCATTCATTTAATTTTGCAATGAGAAAATGTTCGTGGATGTCAGTATATATATTTTAAAGAAAACAAGAGAAGGATATAAATGAGATGACATTGGCAAAACATTATTAATACAGTGAAATGAAAGAAACAATGGAAGGAAATTATGAAGGATCATAGAAGAACTATTATTCAATATTCAGGACACTCATCACCATTATAGATTTCTCAAACAATATGAATTCTTAATGACCATGAGCCTCTGAGAAATTGTTGATGATTGGGACAATTTACGAGCTGAAGAAGATGCAAATGTTGAAAGAGGTTGAAGTTGCTTCATGTCTAAATATGGGTGGAACATTCCATATGAAAGAGGTTGAGTGAAGAATTTAGATTGGACGCTGATTTTTGAATGTTTGCAATAATAATAATAAAAAAAAAGGGAAGGGATTAAAGATGCCTTTTTTGGGGGAAAAAAAAGGAAGGCTCCAGTTAATTGCTCGGGATCGAAAAGGAAATGTGTTTTTTATTTTTCTTTTTGATCTGCCAGGATATGATTCAAGAAAAGTAAAAAATAAAAATAAAAATAAAAGCATGATATAAGAGTGCGTGGGTGTCAGTGTATGTATATATATATATATATGATAGTGAGCATCCACTCTTGCTAGTCTTTGTGATAATTCTACGGGACATGATTGGAATTTGAGATTTTATGATTAAGTGGAAAGATTTATATAGTTTGATATGCGTTGAAGGTGGATATATATGTGTGTGTGTTGTGTACGGATGTTGATTGATTTATTTGGTTAGAGATGAAAAAAATTATGTCCATATTAACTTAGATCTTTCCGGTCTATATTTTTCATCAAATGAAGAAAATTTTAAATGGAAGTTCAATCTTTCAAAGTGGAGATCATATAGTTATTGCCAAGTGATTAGGATTGGTAGAATTATTGCCAAGTGATCAGGATGGTATTATAGGTGGAACTTTTAGATAGTGCTATCTGTACTGAATCACTGGGATTTAAAAAAAAAAAACAAAGGAAAGAATAAGAACATAGCAAAACGCAATATAGAGTAATACAAGGAAATAGATCTCCATCAAATGATTTAGAAGATTAATTCAATTCATCAAAAAGCATAGGACATATCGGTCTTTTGGTATCATATGTGATTATACAACAACAAACTTGATTCATTAAATATTCTACAATAAGTTTGAAGAAGATTGCTTCAACTTACTTTTGTTCATCAACATACATAAGAAGTATTGATTTAATCAATGCAGTAGACAACTTGATGTCGAAGTGCAACTTCCAATCCGTGTTCTACAACAAATTTGAAGATATCATCCACTCAATGAAATGCTAAAAACCTCTTTTGACTTTACTGAAGAAGCTTTTGATCAAGGGGCAAAATATAGAGGGTCATTTTGATAATTAGGCTTGGAGCCCACATTAATGCCAAGAGCCAATCTTCTAGGTTAGTGGTAGGGTCCAAAAGATAGGTCCAATAAGAGACGTCGTAAAGAGATTTAGCTTGATAGGCTCAGAGTAGAGATTGTCAGACTGATTTATTCCATCTCAGATTGATTATTTTTTCTCGTATGTAAAAGGTAGACTCTAAAAATATCTTTTTAGGTTAATTCGAGTTTTGTTTGGTTAAAATGGGGCTTATATAAAAAAAAAAGCCTATTTTTATTTTATATTAAAAATGGATTGTTTTAATAGGAAAAATGGGCTTTTATATTATAAAAGCTCTCTTTTATTTCAAGTTCATATCCAAAGCCCATGCTATGTATAAAATAAGGATGGATTTCGACTGTTGGATCCACAGAAGAGATCCAATGGTCACAAGCAATGCTTCATCTCAACCATCCATTCAGAAGCATCTAATGGCTACCATCAACCTCCAACATCTATAAATAAGAGGCTTCTCTCATTTGGGTCATTTAACATATTTGCTAAGATTGGAGCAACACAAAAACTCTACTAAAATATCTCTAAAAAGATCAAAGTAACTAATTTACAAAGAATGAGTCAAGAATACAAATTTATTTGATTTGATCTTCTATCACATTCATGCACTTGAGAAACTGGTTTGTCTGTTCCTCCTCACCCTCTCTCCACAATATCTGTATATGTGTCATCAGTTCAAGACTCCTCTTAGGTTGACCAATACCTATCACACGCAGTTGACCAACTACAATACCTTACTATGTAGAATGAAGTCATATTTAATATCTTTCCATAAGTTAATGCAAGGAATGTTTTATTTATATTAATATATGAATTTTCTATGAATCCTTAACTAATTTTGAACTTATTAGATATCATCATAGAAAAGCATTATTATCCAAACACTTAAGTTGCAAACTAATAGTGGAAAAAGAACAAATAAAAAATAGAAAGATCTAAAAGCTCATGGATATATTGCCTTTGCTTAGGAATTTGGCAAAAAAAAAAAGATGCTTTTTTCACATCAATAGGAAAAAAGATCACCTATTTGAATCTATTGAGGCTAGTAATTGTCTGGCTTCTTCAAAATCACCTGTTTCACCGAAATGGAATCTTTTCTGGTGGTGTTTATCCAAAAGTTACTTCAAAATCACCTCTCTTGGAACAACTACCATTGCACTCTATTTAAGGACATAAATTTAATACAATAATATCCACTAAGCTATTACAATTATAGAATTTACTTTGGTTTGCACCATTTTGTATGGGCAACATTGAGGAAAATAGTGACTATCTTCATTCTAATTCATGCAATCCAAGCCTAATTAGTAGGTGCAATTTTTTTTATGGAGTAGTACCTCAAGATCAATATAGAATGGAAGTTCATCTAATTATTTTATAGACAAGTAGACTATTCATTTTTCTCCAAAAAAAAAATGTAATAGCCAACAAACGTATATTGAAAATCCATAAGATTGTGACCTTTGCTAGAAGTTTTTATTTTAGATTTTCCAACAATATAATTAGGCACATATTGAGGATTATGAAAATCCTAGCACAACTAGGTTTGTTGAGATTGAGACCTTTGCAAAGATGAGTAGTTCAAACAGACTCTGCATGTTTTGCTTTTGGATCCATTTCCTTTTATTTCATTTGTCAAAAATCTGATAATCACTCAAGTGATAGTTAGGCTTTATGGGTAAAAAAAAATAAAAATTATTACATAGAATTCATTTTATTGCAAGTAGAAAGAGAAGCAAATAAAATATTAAAAGAAAATGACCATGAGTTTAAGAGCAGCATAGTCTCTTGTTCGTAATAGTTCACTATAACTTTTAAACTTCGTAACATCATTTTTTAACCTTAATAAAATTGTTAAAATCTCATTATAATCACCACTTCCTCATCCATAACTTCTACTCCCCATTGCTCCCTTCTCTTTCTCTCTATTTCTCTCTCTCTCTCTCTTTTAGATCCAAACTCTATCTGTAAAGTTTTCTTTGATTATGCTGTGGTTTTTTGTGATGACAACTTAAGAAAGATGAAGAAGAGAAGTATAAGCCAACTATGGCTTTGTGTTGCCTTATAAAAAACTTCTTTTATTTCTCTTGTTTCACAACACCTATAGTATGATAGTTTTAGATTATTGTTCATGTGTTTAACCTTATGATCTTTGTTTCTCTTCATGTGACATTTTTTTTTAAGCTAACTCTAAATTAGTGATTGAAAAACTTTGGCAATTTTTCCCACATATATCATTTTAAAAAAACCTTACTTCTAGTAGAACGAATAGTTGATAAAAAAAATCTTCACTTACTAAATTGCATGACACTTACTTCTCAAAAAATAAATGATTGATAGAAAATAAGCATTTACTAAACTTTGTCTTTTTTGGTTGAATTTGGGAATTAATATTAATCTTATAAATATAATGTAGTTGCAATTGTATGTTACATAATAAAAGCTAACGGTTTGAACTAGAGTTAGCATCTTTTGCTAAATAATGGATAATGACTTTAATGTTCATCTACCATATGAAAAACTTCCTAAATTCCTTATTTTCATAGTGCCTACACAATGATGGAAAATATAATTAACCATTGTGGTCTAGCACTATAATACACCTTTCTTTTCATTTGATTTTTTTAAAAACTTTTTTCAAAGCTAGCCCAATTAGTAAATTGAATACTTTGACATTTTTGCTAAAGACGACATTTTTTTTATAAAATTTCTCAAAATAAATTATTTATATAAAAATGAACTTCCACTAATTTTCTTTTTACTTGGTTGAAGTAAGGAATTTATTTCAAACTTCAAAAACTAGTCTTTTTTTCGCAAAACTGTAAATAATAAAAGTTAACGCTTTGTACTAAAATTGATATTTTTCATACATATTGGACGATCACTTTAACATTTGCTTCCTTAGGAAAAACTTTTTTTATTCATCTAGTTTTACAGTATTCAAACTATGATGGAAAAGATTATTAATCAATGTGATTTAGCATTATAATGCTTCTCTATCTTTACTAGAATTTTTTTTCTTTTTCTTTTTTTTAATTAACCCATATTAGTAATTGAAAATTTTATTCTTTTCTTATAGGGGGCATTTTTTAAAAAGCTTACTTTTCAGAGAACAAACTATTAAGGTGAAATATTCTTTTACAATTTTTTTTCTTTTTCAGTTAAAATGGGGAAGTAACATTAAACTTTAAAAAGTAGTATAGTATATGATAATATATTAAAAAGTCAAAACTTTTAGTTATAGTTGTCATTTTTTGAGAAGATTCAAAGTGTATTATACAATATGTATTACATAGAGGTAATGTGTAAATACAAATAAAATTTTGACATATATAATAGTATGTGCAAATCATAGGTAGTAATTGTTTAGGCAACTAGTCAAAATTTTATTGGTATTTATATGCCTTGTGAAAAACTTCTCTATTGCACTATTTTCATAGCATCTAACCTGTAATGGTAAAGATTATTGGTTATAGTGGTTTAGCATTCATTTCATTTTTTTTTTTAAGGAAAATGTCAAATTTGATACGTATAAATTTGATACTTAACTTTAAAGTAGTCAATCCCATATCTAATCAAACTTTTCATGGCTACTTTTACTACACTAATATCATTTACTCTATTTCCTAACATGAAAGATATAGTCTATTGGTGTTAAACAATATTAGGAGAAGTAATGAAAATTCAATGATATGCTGCTTCTTTCAAGTCAGTAAACAGAGTATTGACAGTAAAGTATAACCTTAGGCCCACTTGGTCTGCTGGCCCAGAAACCCTTACTGCCCTCAAAAGCCCAAGGAGACAGCAGCTCAGTCCATCTTGACTTAGAGTCATCAAAGAGCATAACACCTCAGTTGTACGTGGTGATACAGGACTCACTCTCAAGTCCTCGCCTCGAATACTCTATGAGCTCATTAAGTCGCTAGGTCCACTAGCTCAGCTTCGACCTAATCCGACCTCGAGTCCTCACCCTCAAGTCCTCATCTTTCTCGGTTGTAATACATGTCCTAGTCATCTTGTGATCAAAGGGTACATCAACAGCTCCACCACACTCTACGAAGTCAGGTTCGCCAACTTAGGTACCATCTTTGTGCCTAGTACCAAGCCTTATACTAACTATCCTAGTATGATCCTAAAACCCTGTAAACAACACCTACCCAACCTTCACCCCAACCACTTGCCTTTCTGGTAAGGGGACAAGAAAGAGAATAGGAAAACATATAGTACAAACAATAAAGTAAGTTATCTAACATTCTATTTGTATAAACCCTATTTTTACCTACGGACTAACTTAAGCATCGGAGTAGCGGCTCCGGGCAACCACCGATGCCTCTCTAAGCAATCTTTTAGTGTTTGCAAGAGCGATCTCTACCGACCCAGATTCAGCTCATGCAATATAGAGTATATAATATCAAAAAGGTAGTAAAAATAGCCACCATAAATCTAACTGGGTATTGAATTGATCGCTTCAAAGATTAGGTATTAAATCAACTTTTTGTGTAAAGTTTAGGTATCAAATTTGAAATTTATCCTTTTTTTTACCAATCCCAAATTGGTAATTGAAAACTTCATTTCTAATGGGGATTCACATTGAGTTTCATAAAATTGGTAGTAAAAACAACATGAAGAATAGATTGTTTGACGGTTTACAAACATGAATTGACTTGCTAGGTTTAGGCAATTAACATGATGGTTGCCTTTAATAGCTATAGTTCATAGAAAATTTAACATAAAAAAAAATGGTTTCATAAACTCATTTAACCACTTAGAAGCAAGTCTCTGGTTGGTTCACAAAATCAAAATATTCAACCAAAACATAAAAGAGAAACCCCTCTAAGTTTGATAAACCCAAAAATGCAAGTTTGAGCCAGATATTGACTTTAAGATTTTGAAAATTTATCAAGATGTTAAAGCTTACTATTCATTAAGCTATTTAACTATTATTCTTGTTCGATCAAATGTGTGGACGATTGTCTACAAAGTCTAGAGTTAAATCAAAGATCATGGTGCCAAGTTCAAAAGGAAATTTTCAAACTTAAAAATAGGTAAATTACATAGAAAGGTCACAACTAGGCTGTACAAAAAAAATCGATCGAACTATAAATCGAAATGGATCGGACCGAATCGAACCGAAACTTTGGTTCTTTTTTAAAACGGTTCAGTTCGCAGTTCAGTTCAATGAAGAGTAAACAGTTCGCAGTTCGTAGTTAGGTTCGGGACCATGAACCGAACCGTATGTTCGAACTAAAGCATATGATTAATTAAACGTATTATTTTTACTCTTAATTGTTTTATTAATGATACATATTTACGTCATAAATTTTAAAAACAATTAATTTTTTTAAGATGTGTGTTATTCATTAGAATAAAATTAGATTTTTTATAATATTTTTTAATTATTATGTTATTTATAAGTAAGATAGATTTTAAATTTTAGCCTCTAGTATTCTAACTCCTGCATATTTCTTTTATATTTATCTTACTAATTAATCTAGTTCTATTGTTTAGTTACTTATTGATTTATATAATTGATAATATGTTAATTAGAAGCATACAACGAATTAAGTTTTATATCTTATATTAGAATAAAGTCTAGTATATTATTTTAGTTCAAGATAATTAAAAAAAATGAGACTAGTCACAATTATAATTTTATAATAGATGAAAAAATCCTTTCCTTCTTATAAGTTTTACATGTTTATTTGGTAAATGATTGATTTTAAATATTATATTTATATTTGTATTAGTGATAATAAATATATAGAAGTTTTTCAATAGAATATATTTTTTATTTTATGAAAAAAAAGGTTCGAACCACAAATCTAATCGTACCAAACAATTTTTCGGTTCGAATTTAAAAGAAAAAACAAATCGTAAAATATGGTGCGGTTTGGTTCAAGGTGCAACCCGAATAGAATCGTACCATACACATCCTTAGTCACAACGTTTGGGGGTAAGTTTATTTTATGTTGCAACGTTTCGAAAAGTTCAAAAAAGGTTGCAATGTTTAGTAAGTAAGTTTATTTTAGGCCATAATGTTTGGAAGTAGTAAGTTCATTTTAGGCCACAACTATTACAGAAGTGGGTCAATTGAGGTCACCACCGATATGTGTCGATAGTAAAACTATTTAATTTAAACTCAAAAAATCCTTTTTTTAAAGCCCCATTAATATGTATCAATAAGAAAATATTTAATTAAATCTCATAAAACACTTTTTCCAAACATTGTGATCACCTTTGCCTAAAATGAACTTACCCCTAACATTATAACCTTCTGAAATAATTTACCCACTTAAAAATTGTTGAGATTTGTAAAAGATAAGGACTTTTGAAGATTAAGAGAGTTTTAGAGATTTGTGGATTTATATTCAAAGGTTTTGAGATATGAAAAGTGAAATGAGAGAGAAATAAGAATTTGATTTTTTATACATAATGGCAAACTTCCAATTGAAAAGATATTGGGAGTGGAAATGGAATGGGTAATTTCATTTTTTAGGTCTAATTGACATGTACAACACTGAGCATTTAAGAAAATAGATTTATATTATTTCTTAATGAAACTTTACGTGCCTACTATATTGAATTTTTTAAACATGATTATGTAATTAAAATTTTTTAATTATTAACAGAGCTTGCCAATTTATTATATGATTTTGTTATATTATATTTATCTGGTGAAAATTTATATTAGCCTACTTTCTTGTCAATAGGGTTTAATTGATCACCATATTTCTTTTCTTTTAACTTAAACCTAAAAGATAAATATAGTTAAAATTATCTTTTATTATTTTATTTTTGTATGTTGCATTTTTATAATTTACTTATTAAAATCGAAATTTTCATTATTTTGATATTTTAAGGGAGTAATTAGTAATTGAGCTATTCTTATTTTGACTTAACCTATATTTGATTATTAGGTAATACAAACTCCATATCTTTCAACATATTTATCAAAAAATAAAAAATAATAAAGGATGAATATTTGCGTGATTGGTAGTTAATAATGAATTTATCAATGGTAAAGATAATTGCATTATTTGAAACAAATATTTCAAAGAGATTTGTCTTATCAGCTTTGAATAATAGTAAAATTATGATAGTAATGTGAATATCAATTATAACACGAATTAGTTACAAAATTATAGTATGTTAAGATTGATATGTAAATTAAACAATGCATTCCATTAATTTTACAAGGCTAATAGATTTGATATTTTAAGATATTGTGATAGTTCTCAAAAGAATGATCATAATAATACATCAAATGTTAAAATTGGATAAGAAATGAGAAAATCATAGTGATTGAAAGTTAATTGTATAAAAAAAGAATTACGATGTAATACCTTATGTTGTTTCTATGTTATTCTTTATTTATTGATTTAAATATTTTCTACAATTATAGACTTATCTGATTGCATAGGACTAATGTATGGGATATCGAGGTTTGCTACTCTATGTGAATACATCCATTCACTTTATTTTTGTGATGCACTATGGTGTTTTCTTATAGTTTATGATAACTTTATGTGTTTAACGTAAAGAATATGTTTGTTGAAACTTCTAAGAAGTTTTATTCTACATGATGGAAATTTTCACTATGATATCTTGATGCATATATTTTTATATATAACTATTTGAGTGACTTATAGAATAAGTATTATAATAGGAGCAATAGGAACATTATCATGTTGCTATAAATGAACATTATGTTCTATAAGCTTTTCTTGTGGTATATATATTGATAAATAAGGAGTTAAGTTGTATGGTTACTTTTCTTGTGGAGAAAAATTTAGGTGCTCATTTATCAGTAAGTTTTATCCTCAATTTAGGGATGGTATAATGACTCCTCTTACAAATATTAAGGATTTAGTAGATGGGGTGTTATAACATATTGTAGCATGAAAGAACAAAACGTGGGCACATGGATTAACTCCAAGGTAGAACAAAATTGTCATGGCCTCATTGGGCTTTAGTAGCGGCATCCCCCATAAGTGTCATTTAGTGTGTGTACCCATGGCATGACAAACCTCTCTGTGTGTGTGTATTCAATATGATATTTAAACATCTTACTTTCTATAATACTTTTAGATGGATATATAGGGCAGCACAGTTGTTATATCATTGTTTTGAGACTATAGAGAGTCGATATCCCCTTCCAAAATAACAAAATGAAGAAATCATTGGATGACTTTCACATTTTAAAATATTCCATTTTGATTGGGATTCAAACTATAGTATATGCATTAATCTTACACCAACATCTCATAATTTAGTCATTTGTTTCACTACTAACATTATCATATCCTATAAGGTGATGAATAGAAGAAATGCTCTTATCTTATATCCTAATCCACTTTGAAATATCTTACCAAAAAGATTGCTGGAGTGTGATAAAACCATAACTCAGTTGGTGCAACTCTCATACATATATTTAACAAGTTATTATATGTTCATATGCTATGCACGTAAAATTTATGTAAAATGCATAACATATATGATCAAATGGAAATCTTGGATTTATGCCTTATAAGATCAGAGTTAGGTAACATTTTGCTTACATTCCAAACTTGGAGTCCATTAGATAGAATTATATCAAAACATATGAATTTGATCCTTAGATTAGGTAACAAGGCCTAGGGATTTCGGTCTATATTTAGGATAAATCTTGGAAAATTTGGTATGATGGACTTAAAGTATTGTTGGAGCAACCCATCCTCTCGCAATCTTTCCTATGGATTATGAAGATTGTGCACTTAAAAAGGTTTCCTATGAGCCTAGACTCAAGAAAAGCCCATGGGAAGAGTTCATTAGTATAAGGACTTATCTCAGCCATTTATCTAATGGACATTACTAAAAACCAAACTTTATAAACACCCCAAAAGTCCTCACATTTGATTCAATTCAAAGATTCAGAGAAACACCATTATGCTACCAAATTGCAACTCTGGATTATCAAACAAAGTTTAGAAATGAAGAATGCAATGCCTCTCTTCGAGAATTGTGGAGTTGATGTTATACAACTCTTATCTTATCACATGTACATTCGAATTCTTTGAGATTACCTGTTCTTCTTTCCAACCCTCTCTTCTTAAGTCATCCCTATATATCATTGACAAGTTATTCCTCTAAGACTACATGTAGCATGAGACATACATGACAAACACATGACTACTACATTTGGATCATCACATTACATTTCTAGTGACTCCACTCTACAAGAGCAAGCTGATTGCCTCGCAATGGCATATAAAGAAGAGGATGACTAGCCCTTTAAATAGCAACACCACTCATGAGCAAGAAGTTAACCTTAAGGTTAGTGAACATAAAATGATACCTATGGAAAATGTTAATGAAGGAAATGACACAAAGGAAGATACATCTACAAGTGTACAGGTAGTGCACGAGAGTGACAAGCAACAGGAAGCAACTTTGCTAAACTTTGCACCATGTGAAGCTCAAGCGATTCAATCATTGAAACTTCTTAATACTAATGAGGATGCCACTCATAAGAGTGACAAGAAAGTTCATATACCAAATTCTATAGTGGTACAACATATAGCACCCAAGGCAAGGGACCCTTAACTTTAAGGTTTGCCATCCTCACTCGCCATTTTGCACATTACGATCGGTGGATCTACAAGATGTCTTAATCCTACCAATACTACATTAGTAAATTCCTCCCTAATTTTCTTCTGAAAACACTACTAGGAAGGTATGTAAATTAAATAAATCTTTATATGTATTGAAGTAGTTGCCTAAGACTTGCTTTACAAGATTCAAGGATACTTTGATAAAATCTGGATGCAAACAATATCAAGCAAAGCACACATTATATTGCGAAGCTTGGGAAACATTTGGTTACCAAATGCTACTTAAAAGTAGATGGATTGAAATTTATAATAATTGTTTACATGGATAATATTATAATTATAGGAAATGACTTGAATAAGATTGAGCAACTAAAAGTGAAAATCAACCAGGAGTTCAAAACTACAATACCTTGAGATTTAAAGTTTTTTTTTTTCTCTTGTGAATGAAAGTTACCATAATTAATAAAGGAAATTTTATTAGTTTGAGAAAATATATTGTGGATTTGCTAATAGAAACAAGGAATTTGGGATGTAAACCTCAAAGTACACCATTACCCCAAAATTGGAAAAGTTATACTTTAGAAAATGACACTCCAATAGACAAAGCTCAATATCATAGACTGGTAGGAAGACTTATATATCTATCTCTAACTAGACCAAATCTAGCCTATTTTATATGTAACAACTTGGAACTCTGCTCAATGAAATATTGTTTGTTTCAGCAAAATATTGTTTGTTTTAGTGAAATATTGCATAGTTTTATTCTTAGTGCTAGTTGCATTCTGAGATGTCACCTATCCTGGAAGTATTATCTACTGAACACACTTAATTTAAGAGTTCTGATAAACTCTAAGCGTTTACACCAAAATGTACTTCAATACAGGATTTAGCCCCCTCCCATCTTTCGATTAGTAAACTACTCTAACACCACATGTAATGATCTAGAACTCTGCTAACTGAGGTATTGTTTGTTTTGGTGAAATATCACATGGTTTATTCTTGGTGTCAGCTGCTCCAAGAGGTCACTCATCCTAGGAATTCTCCCTCTTGAGCACACTTAACTTGAGAGTTCTGATGAACCTCAAACCATTACACTAAAAGGTGCTTTGGTTATTAGAGTTTCATCATCTTATATTTGAGAAGTATCACATTATAAGTCTAGTTAGTCAAGCCATGTGGCTCCTTTTAAACACATGTGGATGGAGTGAATGACAATTTGAAATACTTCAAAGATACTCATGGAAATGGATTTTTTATTAAAAGACTAAAAACAGAAGAGTTGAGCCTCTGTAGATGCAAATTAGAGAGGAGATGTTATTGATGTTATGTCAACACTAGGGTATTGTACAAAGGCATGGGAAACTTAGTAACATGGAAAAAGTTGAAAATAGTTTGTAATTGCTAGGAGTAGCACAAAAGTAGAATGTTGGCCAATAGCTCAAAGGATCTATGAAATGATTTGGCTATAAAGACTATTGTAGGGTCTAATTATATTTAGGGCTATAAGTGAGTTGAGACAGCTCGCGAGCTACTCAAGTTTCACTTGGCGAAAGCTCAAATTTGACTCGCTTAAAATCGAGTCAAGCTCAAGTTCAAGCTATTTGAGTAGTCGTTGAGCTTGAGTTCGAGCTTTAAAATATTTTGCTTGTGAGCTCATGAGCTTAAACAAGTATTAAATTGATCTGGTTCGAGTTCGAGTTTATTGAGTATTAAATACTCTTTATAGTTAGATCAATATTTAAAAGAGTAATCGAACTTAATCAGTCGAGTTCGAGCTTAACGAGTATTAAATCGAGTCAGTTTGAGGTTCAAAATCAAAGCTCGATCGAGTTCGAGCTTCAAGTTTTTATTTGAGTCAAGTTTGATCTTGGTACTGTATCGACTCAACTCAACTCATTTACAACTTAGTTATATTAGCTAAAGAGACAATGGTTTTTGGTGATGGTGAGTTATCATTGAGTATCATTGAAAATTCATTCCAACATGATTGTATGAGACATGTTTATTTGGATCAAAGCTTTATCAAATAAGAGATTGAAGAAGGAGGACTCTCAAGTTATAATATGTCCCAACTCATAACCAAGAAGCTAATATATTGACAAAGTTCTTATCAAGGCGAACCTAATATATTGACAAAGTCCTTATCAAGGCAATTGGTCGTGAAGATTACATGCAAGCTCCAATGATTTATCATATCCTTAGTTTAAGGGGAAATGTAGAAAATTAATGGTTATTTATTATTGTCGAATTATATCTTTTATTGTTTCATACTCATATGAGAAAAGAAAAGCTATGCCAAATCTTTTAGTTTAGGAAAGTCAATGCAATATTTATATTTATTGTTTAGAAAGTCATTACTGTAGAAGTTTTCTTTTCCTTTCTCATCAGATTTAGTTATGAAATTTCTTATATTTATAAAAGAAAATGCACTGTGAGGTTTTCCTTTCTCATCAGATTTACTTATGAAATTTCTTATATTTATAAGAGGAAATGCAATGTGAGGTTTTCCTTTCTCATCAGATTTACTTATGAAATTTCTTATATTTACAAAAGGAAATGCACTATGAGGTATCTTCTCATATTCTTATTGCTCTTCTTCTCTAAAATATTAGATTTTATTTTGATCCCTGCCTCAAAACTAAAATGAGGAAGAGTCAGCGCTACATACATCACCATCCAATGGTGATATGTGAGCAAAACAATGGTTGAACTGCAAAACCAATCGATCCAGAGCTAATTGGTTCAATGAAAATTTAAAATTAGAATGTATCTTCACTTATAAGTGCTTTCTGGCCACCACTTTAGTAATGTGGGTTTGTTCTAGCTAAATGTTATCTCATTTTGCATTTGAAGCCTTATATACTGTTTATTCTTCTTTCGGTGAGTTAACCTTTCCTATGTGGGATAGTTGAACTAGCTCATAAAAGAAAAACAAATATTTAACGATTTCAAATATGCGTATGAGATTGTAGTCCATGTACTTCTTTATTTCGATTTATGATAATGACTATGAAATAGATGCACATAGATGAGTCCTTAAAATAGACTTAATAAAGATATTAATATTTTCAAATATGTTCCAGAGCTTGACCCAAACATGCAGAGGGTCGAGTTAATGGGTAAAACCTGAAGTTAAACCATTATTGAACTAGCTACTCCTAAGAAGAAGTTACGTCCAATCGAGTTAAACCAAGTAGGTCAACTCAAATCAACACTAACTATGATATGCTTCCAATTAATTAATAATTTTTTTAAAATTTTAGATCTTCTTCCAAAATTTATGAACTGTAGTTCTTTTAAGATACTCTGTTTTATAGTCCTGCATGTTTGGTTACTGCCTACAGCCTACAGGAATACAATTCATTGAACTCAACAACAAATAAAGTCTAAAGCAAAGCAAATAATAATAATAATAATAATAATAATAATAATAATAAACACTAACTTAATGGAGGGTGGTGGAATTCATTTTGTATCCTCATTACATAATCTACCATGCACATGTATATAATTAACGATTTGTTCATATCTATTATAATTCATAATAAAACAACGTGAGTCAATAAGATATTTGGTTCTCAATACCTATAGTTGTTCAAAATTAGCAATACCTCTATTTAGTTGTAGTAAATTTAAACAGATGCAAATTACAAATACAAACGAGATGCAATAACTGAAATTATTAAATCAACACGTGTGATAAAAATATTTATGGAGTATTTAGCTAGCCAATTATAGATTTTATTGTATAGTTTTATAATCATTTTCTTTTATAATTTAAATACAGCTTATATTTTATTTTTCTATTGACTCTAATTCAACATCCGATTGAATTAGAATCGACCCTTTAACTTTTGACACGTCCTAATGGATTCTTTGAGTTGGGTGTGACAATATTGGTTTTATCATTATCTTACTTTGCACTCACTTTGCTTTATAATGAGTTTCAGGAGTTAATTTTTCCTGCTGACCAAGGAGAGGTGACAATGTTTGATGCGTTTAAGTTGGACTTTGTTATTACACTGAGAGCACTAGCCACTAGTTTTGGGATTTTAGTCTTTTTAATACGATTTGACATGCAGATCGTCATGTTATCTTATATTTCATGTTAAATTTATCTGTTTAATGTAATATAAGCTTGACGTGAACCTCAACTTCCTCGAATTGTGGGACATGTATGTGTACTAAGTAAATAGGACTTAATGGATATGAACTTATGAACCAAATAGTCTCAATAAATGTTACGAGATATGAATAATTGAAAATTCAGGTATAATATGCATTTCTAGGAAATTTTTATCCTGCATGTTAGAAGGTACCATTGTGATATGCTGATGGGGACAAAGGAAGTTTGAAGTGACTTATTACTAGAATAAGAGCAAGTGGGAGTTTTGTTATGTTGAAATAAGTGAATCTTATGTTCTATTACTTTCTCTGTGGTATTATGTTAGTCCCAAATAATAATCAAGAAGGGAGGTTGAATTGATTATTACAAATTTTTGCCTTTAAAAATTAATCCCCTTTCAATTTTGAAAAACGAGAATAATATATCAATATAACAAATATGAAAATAAATTGTGTAAAATTAAAAGATAGAGAGAAGAAAATCAAGCAATGATTTATAGTGGTTTCGCCTTGTGCGTCAGTCTACTCTTCCAGCTCCGAGCCGGGGACCCCGATATCCTTCAGATTTATTCCACTATAACCAATAAATTTCCAATTACAAGCTTGTACAACTCTCTCTGCTCGATTCTTATAGCTATACACTAGCTACAACCGATCTACAGAGTCTAAACTCGTAATTAATCTAACTCACACGAAGGCAACTACACATTCCTTCGTTAAAAAAAATTCGTAAATGTGGCAGAATATATTTGCACAAAATAATAATCGTAATATTTTGAAAAGCTAAAGAACTCTCTCTTTCTTTCTTTGGAATTAACGAATGAAAGCTCAATAGGAGATGCTTAAAAAAAACTTGAGGAGCAGAATTTTTCAGAGTATAGAAGATGTTTGTGAGAGAGAGATTAGAATACTATCTTTTCTTTTCTTCTCTGATGAATATATTTCTTCCTTCTGGCTTCAACGTTCAAAAACAGGTAAGATTTTTTTTTTTTTTTTTTTTGCATGTATCTCAATGAATCCTTATCTTCTCTTCTAAAAAATCTATTGAAAGCTTATCTTTGATTTGAAATTTTAAAATATGGTCGATATTCAGATGGGTATTCATAATTCTTCCTTCTTCCCGTTTTGATTCTGAGATACTTCCCCCAATTTGAATTTCTTGTATAGGTAGAGTATGGATAATTTTCCGTGATATTCGTACTGGTTGGATGAATACTTTCATCATGTTTATCCGATAGAGATAGAACCTGAAGAATTTTCGTTTCAAATTGTTGACCGTGATCTTCAAAATTCATTGTTAAAAAAAAAATCCGAAACAACCAAAAACAAATTTCCCTGAAATTTTAAATCCGAATCTGTTTGTTCCTTATAATGTGAAGAAAATAATGTTTATCTTTGCTCCTTCTTTCATTCCCATATATGCGGATTGATTTTGAGATAAGTTTGAAGCTGTTTTGATACTGAAGAAGTTTTATGATTCTGAAGAAGTCAACTGGAATGAGTTGGATAAGGTTGAAGATAATGAATAGTAAAATTCGTAATTTTCTCGTTATTGTTCAAAATTGCAGCTGATCCTCTGGATTATCCTCTGGACTATCCTCTGGACGACATTTAACACTTTCATTCTTTTTATTAAATCCCCTTGGATATTGTCCTACTTAAGTGGAACAATTAAGTATACTGTCCAAATATACTTAATAACTTGAAGCTAGGTTTTCAATATACTGAATTGTATCAAACTTAAATGAATTTGAATACATTTGAGAGCATGAACAGAAATTTCTCGTTGAACATTTTGCTGTCAAAAATTGCAGGAGCACCTTCTGGACTGACCTCTGGATAATATAGTGAAGCTTCCATTTTCATTTGACTGACGTAATTATCTTCTGAACTATCTTATGAAAAACTTCCAACAGATCATACAACCTTCTGCAATAAGTTCTATTTTTCCTTTTGTATTCAATTTCACTTTCAAAATTCCATATAACTTGTATTCTTTCATCTTTCTCTAAATTGTTAACCTCTATACTAACTTCTGGACGATATACTCATACCATAACAAAGCTATAACAATATCCTTTTATATTTTGTGTTATCCTCTGGATTTTGAATACTATTGAATATCTTCTGCACACTTAATAAATTAATTAGATATCTTTAACTATTTTGTTATCATCAAAACTATATTTATAGAGAATCAATATATTATGTATTGATTGATAAACAGAGCTCTATCCCCAAGTTAAAGATGACATAATGACTCGTCTTACAGTACTCAAGGCTTGGGTTCTGTTTGTTTCATTGTATTTTGGTCATTTTGACATAATATTTTTGTCATTTTCAAGCAGATGTTTGTCAAAAAAATAAATACAGATGAATAGTTACAATTTTATTCATAAACAGATCACACAAATACAATAAAATATGATATAAATCAATTATAGATGCAGATCATATACAGATACGATGCAAATAAAACTTTGACAATCCAAATAGGTTCATGATTCTTTCAATCAAAATAAAAAAATGATCAATAATATCAAAGCATATTGTCTCCTGCTTAGACTGATAAATAGAAGAGAAATTGCTATATCCTCTATTCAAAGGGGAGAGATGAGTTTAGATATTTTGATGATTCAAAAGGATTTAACTCTTACCGAATTAATAAATAATGGAATATTAATTATCGAACTAGTTCCTTTGTTGATAAAAAATGACGGGCAATTTATTATGTATCGAACTATAAATATTTCATTAATTCGTAAGACTAAATCACTAATTAATCAAAGATACCAAGAAAGAAAGTATGTTGATAAGAACCATTTTGAGAAACCAAGACACCAAAGAATGATAGCTCAAACAATCACCCAAAAGGCAAGATATTACAGGACGGTATCCCATGAATTTTTTCTCTTCCATCATTTTCTTTTCCGATCATGAGAAACTAAAACCGATATGAATCTTAATGTAGAACCATGAGAGGAAACATGCAACTTATATTATTATATAATCTTATCATATACGATAATCAATAGATTAAGCATTGCATTAAAGTTCATCCATTGAGGTTACCGAGTAGTTTTCTTCTTATACACACCTAGCTACTATCAATTTAAATTAGTACATAGAGCGAATATGATTCAAGTTTATTATGCTAATATGAAAGAAAAGAGAACAAAATTGGTTTGATTCATCATATCCATTAATGAACATACTCCAATTTGCATATTCATTATCTATCTTATTGCCAATGCTTGCAAAATCATTATATAAAATGATGGATTAGAATGCTAAATGAGTTTTCAATGGCTAAATATATATACCATGTCAAGCAAGTCTTGCAATGGAAATATAATAAGGTAGATATGATATAATAAGTTGTTATTGTATCACGCTTCTTTATTATCATTTTATAAACACATTATTATATAAAATCCAATTAATTATTTTTCCATTAGGGGCTAGAATGTGCTCTCATATCTATTCTTTTTTTAGTTGTAGGTGTTGATAACATAAAGGTCAATGTGATTCATGTAATATAGTACATTTGGCCGTACTTGGTCCGTTAGGCTTAGGAATACCAGTCCGGTCCAATAAAGCTAATTTCCTTGTTTTTTATATCGAAATAAGTCGTGATTTTGATTCCATGGAAATCTCAATCCTTATAACCAATAACATTCCATTCCTTTTGGCTTTATCATGGGGATTTCAATTGGTAAATTACATCTTAAATTTTCTAGTAAAAGTATCACTTCATTTCTCTTCTATCTCCATCATTTCTCTTTTGTATCTTTGTATTTGTGTTTTTTTTTTTCTCTTACTTATAATTTCAATATTCGTGTCAAAATAACCAAAGAAAAAAAATATATCCTATATCCTTCTTCCTTATATAATAAAAGCAACCAATGAATAAACAAAAGGTTTATAATGTTGAAAATGAAGCCCAATGTACAATGTTTATAAAACAAAAACTATTTTTTTAACATAAAGGACAATCATTAAACAAACACATTTAATCAATTGATGGTCGTAAAGTCTTGTTTAACATGTTAACTTACTATTTAAATTTAGTAAATTTGGAACATGGTAGCCGTCTTAGCTCAGCCGGTAGAGCGCATGGCTTTTAACCATGTGGTCGTGGGTTCGATTCCCACAGACGGCGAATGTCCTAATCTTTTGGCCAAAACACTTGATGATCCTTTCAAAAACATTTTTCTAATGGAGTTCAGGAATGTCACATACAACTATCATTTGTTATTTTATTATTCACCATCTACCATCCCTATGGCCACAAAGAAGTCAAAACCATCACCAATGCATCACACATAAACTACTCTTTTCACTTTAAACTCTTTCCAATTCTCTATGTCAATTATCAAAAATGAAATGTCTAGTAATTGCAATAATCCATTTAGTATGGTACTCAATACCCCACTAGCCTTGTGTCTCTTTTATGCTCCATTCAAATTGAAAACTAATTTTCTATATTTCACACTTCATAAAATTCTAAACCTTCAGTTGTTTCAAATGAAAAATTTGTACCTTTCGATTTGTATTTAACGTGTGTTTTCTTATCTAAATCTACAATTTTTTTATACATCATTGTTGTTGCAAATTGTGGCTTGTTTAGTACAATAGAAATAAAGGATCTTTTTGCTTTTCTTTTTTTAATTGAAAAATATTTTTCTCTATAATATGGTACTTTGACAAAATAAATGTTTATGTTGATGAGACTAACAATTAAATCTTCGTTCATTAAGAATTGCAAAACAATCCTTTTGTTTATATATATATATATTGTTGTATTAGGTATTTTTTGAATATGTAGATGTTTAAACTAGTTATAGGGTAAATGTAAATATGGTATTTGAACATTAAACAAAAAATCAATTTAGCATTTGAATTCTAAAGAAGTCAATTTAATATCCAATAGAACTTTTGGTGGATATATTTACTACTTTTTGATATCTTTTGTTTTGTTTGTTGATATAGAAGAGTCATCTTGTCATTGAATTTTTACTACCCACTAATGCCATTTAACATTGTTAGGTTGTTTCTTTCACATTAGCAAACAAAACAAAAGGCATCAGGTTAGGTAGTAAAATTAGTTATAGAAAGTTTGATTAAAAATTAATTTAACCACTTCAAAATCCAGGTCCCAAATTGAATTTTTATGCAAAGGTTATATATCAAATTTGACATTTTTCCTTAATTATATCAAAATATGTGAATTAAACTCCTCAATTTAGTGACAAGGTCTAAAGAGTCCAATTTATAATTGGGATATCTTAAAGGAGATTTGGCAAGATGAACTTGGAGTAGAGAATTGTTGGACTGGTTTGTTTGTTCTCAAGAGGAAGCCATAGAAAGATTTATCAATAGGTGGGAACAACCAATGGCTCCCTCCTATTGAGAAATCAATGCACATGATTCAGCAAACATTATCAATAGCAAACCCTATAAATACTATAGAGCTACTTCTCATATAGTAGGATTCAAAATTCCTTAAAAGTTGTATTGTGTTGTTATATTGCAATCCTAAAAGATCAAATAGAACTTAAAACAAAGAACCCATTGTCTTTCTTCAAGAATTATGGAGCAAGTAATATGTAACTCTTCAATCTATCACATATGCATTTAAATTCTTTGAGATTGGTTGCCCTGTCTCTCTTCCTTCTCACTTTTTAATCATCATTTGTATTTTCATGTCACTCCTCTAAAGTCATGGCTTACATGTAGTGCGAGATGCAAGTTGTACACATGTTTTCTTTTAAAACTACTTGTGATAATAATCAATAAATATATAATTGTCCATTACAATAATCATTTGAGTAAAATTATTTCTATCAATAAATATTTTAAATCGATAACGACAAATAGTGCGGATTTATAACTAGTTTACATCAATTTGTTTTTCTTTTATTTTTCTATAAATCCTATAATCCATCGTCTTTTTTATCTCTAAATACTATTATTTGTTATCATCATATTTCCCTCCAAAATAAAGAAAATCCTGTACTAGATCCATATTAACAAATAACTTGACCATTTATATTTATCATAAAAGTAAATCCGTTAAATGCTATCGTTTGTTTGTCACCTTATTTTTTAATAATAATAATAATAACAACAATAACAACCCAGCAACATATACCGTATCAGCAAATAACTTGACCACTTATATTAAAAGGAAATCCATCACTTCCATTTTTATTCTTTTCTTACTTTTGCATTCTTTTTTTTTTTTTTTTGGTTGCAATCCAATAATTTGATCGTCCTTATTTATCTCTAAATACTATTGTTTCTTCAGTTGATTTGTATACTAACCCACCGGTTAGAAGATTTATCCAACCGGTTAAACGCAGTAATACACCGATTGGATTAACTAGATGGAATCACTGTTTATTTATTTGTTTTTTTTTTTTTTAACCGCTTTCTAACTTAACACCAGTGGCCTGCAGTGGGCTATAATGGTCCAGCACTATAATGCTCCTTTCTGATGACCTTTTTATTTATTTATTTTCACTTTCGTCAAATCCCGAATTAATAATTGAAAACTTTGAGCACCCTCTAATTGCACGTAATAGGCCGTCCTCAAAGCTGCACCTCGAACATCCTCTATTAGACTGGATAATTTCACATTTGTAGAGTTCCCTAAGAAATAGGTCGGCTGTGTTTCGACTATCCTTTTCCTTAGTTATATGATCTAAACTTAATGAATATGAGAATCCACCAATGAGTGCCTCAAAAGATAGATCATATTTTCGTTCGAGTTTTTCGCTAGCGAAATGGAGGCCCATGGGCTCACCGACAGTTGCTCCTATCCTTGCCCTACGTGCTTTGCATTATATGATATGGTGGAAGGAGATTTTCGTTTGCTAGTTGATGTCCTCGGTCTGAATCCACCTTATAAATTTCCTCCAAATAGATTTTCTCGAAAAAAAAAAACAGCAGTACCAAGTGTCTCAGGATTCTCTGCACGCTTTTGACTTTTATACTAGAGCTGACACATGAAAATAATAAATATAAATATAAATAAAATACAGAGGAAGTGAAGTGGATGAAACCAAACTGACAATATTGAGGGCAAAAAAAAAAATAAAAAAAATAACTGTGACTCACTATTGGAACACAAGGCAGCTAATTCCTTTTGAATTTCTCCTTCTCAAACCCGATGGAATATAATTACACACCCACCCGAAAAGAAAAATAAAGGAAAAATACAAAAATAAAAAATGGAAGCCATACCCTTCAAGAGAGAGCTCCGGAGGATTCGGCCAAAAAATTCACCATCCTGTTCAAGAGATTCAAGCCAAATACAGTTTCTTCACAATTGATCTTTACCATTGTTTTCAATGGTTCAGAGCATTTACCTTCCAAGATCACAGTAACTAAGCAAGGAATAGAGTTGCTTAATATCTCGCAGCTAAATCGAAGTTGCAAACCAGAGGCATCATCTAGGTTGGTGTGAACTGGCATGTCCACCGTAACAAGAAAAAGGTTTACGTTGCTCAATATCTTCACCGCTAGACTCTCACAGATTATGAGAAATTTGTCCTTCATGAGAGAGACGTCATCCCCATCCTGCTTTAGCTCTTCAAGGTGATCTATGAAAGTGCAACTGTTGCAATGCAAGAGAAGCCCATCAAATTATTGAAGACAATAAAAAATACCACTTAAGGATCTACAAATAAACAGGCTCCTTAATCGCGCATCATCTGACATGTAGAAGCGAATGCCTAACCCAATGGCCCAAACTTACTTGACATGCCACTTCTCCTGTCTTTATCAACTAAGCAAAGACGGAAATCAGCAGGATTCTGGGTTCGATAACAAAGCTTCACAAACAGAAATAGCATTTCATCGTCGAACCAATGTGTGCATTCAACAAGTAACTCTAATATACATGTATGTGCAATTGACAGTCTACAAAAATCATTTAATTTACCTGGATTCAACAAATCTAGCAGCAAATTAATCTTCCTTATGCAAAAACTGACCTTCCTACCTAGAGTCTTCGATACAATCCTGACCAGGGACATGCTACATATATGATATTAGAATCTTTGGCACCATATCATAACCAAAATCCAGTTTATCATGAAGTAATAAGAGAGACCAGAAAAGAAAGCAGCCCAGGAATTCTATAATTTCTTTTGCCTGGTCAAACTGACAGGTATTTATAGAGAGCTCTTCGTTCAGATGCTGAAGGATCTAATTCATGAATTCTAACCCACTCTAGCAGGCAAGACAAGGAAATGGATGTTTATTTAACAGCAAGTACTCAGAATTCAGTTGTTAGACTGCATTTCAAACCTAGAAAGAGTTATTTGTGAAATACATCTTCGATAAAAAGATGTCTTCCATATGGGAAGTTGCTCTAGTTACTTCTGGCTACAACAAATATTTTAGGGGTAAGAAAAAAATTTTCTTTTGGCTTGCAGCAAATTTCATCACAGCAAGAAAAACAAAAATCCTTGATTTCTAGCACTAAATCATCACAATTAAAACTTTGAACAGCCACCAGCACCAAACACCACTAACAATATTGGCCACAGGCAATAACCACGAGAACTAGACCTTACTGCAAGCATCATCAGAACAATGCTGCCTATATTACCTACAGTCTCCATTACAATTTCAAAAGCACTATCACAGCAGAGCAAGCAATGCCTGAAAGTCTGACAGATGTTTGATTACATTATGCATCCATACACTATAGGAGTGACTAATTAAACTCACATGAGAAGTTACAAGAACAACAGCAACAGAATCGCCAAAATATTCCTAAGCTCTATAGTGTATTGCTCTTCATTTTTCTTTTTTTCCCCTGGGTTGGGGTGGGTGTGGCATGTGCCGGTTTGCAGAAACAGTGTAATGTCATACACATAAATTCATATGAGAAGATAGAAGGTGTATAACCCCTGTGCAAGTGGAAGCCAACCTATCCTATCCAGATTCTAAGCTCTAAAGAAGCCAAGCCTCAAGCACAACGATGGAGGGAATAAATATAATAACGATACTTGAACATTTTTTCTGCTAGTTGGGTCAGCTATATGGATCCTATTTCACAATTGCACTTTGTCACAAACCATATCTTCATTGATACCTAAATATGTTATACCAATTTTAATCGTTTGGAGAAGAAAAATATAACGGAAGAAAAAGAGATTCCACAATCCAAAGAAAAGAACTAACCTCCTTGTATATTCAAACATTCCAGGAAGACAGGATTGCTTGCTCATAAAAGCTTCTGCATCCATTGGCAATGGCCTGACAAAATAACCTATATCTGGGCGCAACTTAACTGGGATTTTCTTGCCACCACAGCAGACTGCAAGTTTCAGAGGCAGCAAATGGTGATGGAAGCGAACTTGAATAATTGTTTTAACTGTCTGACCAGGTTCCAGAGAAGAGATCTCTTCCATAGGAATGAAACTTGGCACCTCATTAGAAGATGTCAACAAACTGCAAATCCAAAAGTTCAAGTCATGGTGAGAATCCCTTTTTCCCCAAGATCATTCAAGGGGTGAAAGAAAAACGGTATATGTTCATAGGGGTCAAAATCTCAAGAGATGCTATTTCTTTTAGGAATGGAAATTCAAGCATAGAACATATTCAGAAATCTCTGAAGAAAAGGTTGATGGCGTCCATCCTCTAATAGTGGGCCATCTGGAGCTCAATGGAATTTCATAGCTTCCAAGGATGAAACAGTGAATAGTTGCGCAATGATAGCTGATAACTAAACTTTTTTGTTTGTATTTCATGGAAATTGTACTACCATGCTTCTTTTTCAAATAAAGCTTGAAAGTTGCAAACAAGATGCATCTGCTGTTGCATTTTAATGAATGAAACTTCTCACAAGATTAAACTCAGACATGAACAATCAGCAAATCGTAAAAAGACCAAACTGAACCGTGTAAATAGTTAATAGACATCTTCAAAAGATGGTAGTCCAAAATATCCGACAATATTACAACTGTCTAGTCTATCGCTCATGAGGAAGCATATGAACCATGGAATACAGAAGGATACAAAATGAAAAAGTCACAAGTTCTGCCAGCAATCAAAATGTTCCCCTTAAATTCACATTTTCAATAAAAGAACTTTAATAAACAGCAAGGAGAGAAAGTGCTTAAGTAATTTTAGCTGACAAATTTCTGTCCCTGCCTGGCCCCCACCCCAACCTCCCTCCTTACTTAAAGACAAGCAACATTACAGTTAACTCACCCTTCAGAGCCAGCTGTTTGTTGATCAGAGGAATCCTGTCTGCTCCCAGTTTCCTCATCTACTAAGACCACTTCTGACAATGACTCTTCAGTACAATTTTTGAAGAACACATCCACACATAACAGAAGAGGAGATATTGTAGAAACTTTGGATGAAAATGAGTAATCAACTTTCAATCCATTGCCATTTGTTGGATCTAAGAGGTTAAAACTCTTAGGTTTTACTCGTCCACCTAAATCCCCAATGTTTATCCTTGCTGAAGAATGATGAACATGATTGGAATTTGATTTATTTGCATTTGATGAACAAGACCCTTCATCCAACCATGATTCCAATGATCTATTTGCCATTAATTCTCTGACACCATCAAAACCAAACTGTACTGTCTGAGCAACATTCTCATCTTTGTCTGATATCTGAATCAGTGGGTCAGCATTTTCATTGGCTTCACTTCTAGAAAGATTTTCATAGCTGTCAGACCTTCCACTTGAACCAGTATCGGGATTCTCAGAACTGTAGTCAGAAGCACTTTCTTCATTACAGGATTCAGAGCCATCCGAATAAATAGAATCATCGGAGGCTGCCTCCCTTGGTATATTGGTTTCATGACCATTATTGGAAATGTTGCAAGGAAACCAACAACAAGGTTTTGGTAATGGTTCATATCCTGGAGCAGAATGAAGAACAATATGGGAAAGAGATCCAGGAAGATAAAACCGGCAATTAGAGGGCTCATTTGATGCCACCTTTAGTTTACAAAGATATAACTGCTCAAATAGCATGTGCTGCATGTTGTTTTGCTCATGATCCATTTCCGTTTCAAGACCACAAGATTGGTTGCTGTTTTCCAAAAGTTTCCTCATAAAGCGAGCTTGGTCACGTATGTCATAATTAGTGTCACATTCAGCCATGTCAAGCACATAGGTCAAGATCTTCCCGAATATCCAATAGTCTTCTTTTTTAGCACATAACAGTACCTGCGGTAAAAGGCCAACTCAAATAGAGTTATCTGAACTCTCAACTTTTTTAGTGGTCCAAGTTCCAACAAATTACTGGAATACAAAGTTCTGGCTAAAAATTTTCAAGCTAGTATTGCTAATAATTTCAAGCGCATACATCTGTAACCAGCACATCATGGCCTTAATTTGGAAACAATATAGCAGGATATGCACAAGGCATTCCTAAAATTTCAGCAGTCAATAGTCTATTTTCTTTCTAGCAGATGAAGAAATCTAACATGATGAATAGGCAACTCATGAATTGTGTGCATGAACTAACAACTACCCAGCTGCTTTCTGTCACATTTGTTCATCTTAATGTGGTAGGCACATAATTCATTAACGATTTTCCAATGCATTAATCAATAAAAGAAACTAGTATTAACTGCTTAAGTGCCTCAATAAGACACAAGCCACCTGAGCCAACAAACATAACAACTAGTTAAAAGAATTAAGTATCTCCCTGGGACATCAGATGCTGTCAATATTACTCTGATATCAAGGGAGAGATGGCCTTCATCCTCTTCATGGAAAAGAATTCTTAACAAAATAGCTTACCCAGGCCTATATATAGTGGCAAGTTGGAAAACAGAATGACCAAATGCCAACAGCTAAAGGAAAGGACCATCATTTAGATGTTTAATTGAAAAAAAAAAAAAAAAAGTTCATGAAGCTGCTCAAATACCTACCTCAGATTAGTACGTTAAAATAAAAAGGAAAAAAATCTATCTATCTATATATATAAGAAAGAGTTCATGAAATTGTTCAAATATCTACTTCATGCTCTGAGAATTGAATACCCATTATTAGTACTAGAGTTTTTCATACAATTCCAAATGAACCCCTCCAAAACAATGCTATTCTCAACTTTTATACCATCAGAGAAAGGGGAAAAAAGAAAGTAAGCATAATGATCTCATAAACAAGATCCAGACAACACATGGAAAAAAACGAAGGCTCCTGAAATACTGAACCATTTCTGTTTATATTTTTCATCTCTAGGGATTATTTATGACCATGGCCAATGATCTATATTGTGATATTATCCATTCGAGAAGCTCATAGTAGTAATTTAATAACCAGATGCCAGTGTGATTTTCCTATTGGCTTTTGATAAGACAGCAAAAAACTTCTTCTCATATTAAGTTACCTTGACAGTAGCTGTAAGTATCTGACGCTTTACTTCCAATGCTTCTGACTTATAACACCAAGCCAGATACTTGAGCAATGTAGTTAACATTTTAGGGATTTTCTCTCCTACTGAATTATATTCCCCAACCATCCAAATAATCATTGCACGAGCAGCAGGCACCTTGATTGTATCCAAACTGCGAAATAATTGGGCAATAACCTGCATAAAAAAGAAAGGCTTGTAACTGGTAATTAAAGAGGACACCAGCAAGGAACCACGAAAAAGCTTGTATTTGGTAAATTGCAACATGCACATAGACCAGCAAGGACAATGACAACAGAACCATTGCAGCATTAAAAAAAAATAATAGGAATAGAAGATATATAAATCAGAGCAGTTCAATAAGTTGGTCTTAAACCAGATCATTCAGCCATGCCCTTGACTAAAACCTGGAGTAGAGAGTAGTTCTAGTGCCAACTAGGATAGAACATAACTTTAATTCACTCTTTAGTTAGTTCACAGAGACATGTTTTACAAAGGGTCATGAGGATATGCCAAAAAAAAACATGTCAGGGATAGTGCCATCGAGCATTTCTTGTTATCTTCATTATTAAAAGAAACATTGTTCGATTAATGCAGTGAAACTTATTGAAAATGAATATTGCCCAAGTCTAGCCAGACAATCAATCACATTAAAGAGATACATATTTTATACACTAAAATGTAATTGCTCTCATTCCTTCAAGCTACTATAGAATATAAAGTAAATCCATTTGCAAATTGAGATCTCACGAATGACAAGAGCATGCAATCACTCTCCAAACGTTAGAAGCTACGGTGGCTATTATTTGCAATCAAAATCACTGTATTGAGCACTTAGTACTACCATTGGCCAAAAATACTAAACATTATGAACCCTTTATGAGACATTGCCAATTGGAGTCAGTTCAAGAGAACACTTCATCCATATCATTTAGAGAGATTGTCCGTGGATTCTTTATTAACTGACTGTACTTCGTCCTCTGAGTTTAAGGTCGTTTAACGTGATAATGTTCTTCATCATTCTCTGTCCTTCAGCTTACCAGCTAAATTTTTCCCTCACTTTTCCCAGCCGTATCAAATGCCAAAAATGAGATAAAAAATAACAATACCCAAAGAAAATTCCAAAACAGCAAAACTTAGTTGAAAAAATGACGCAGAAAATAATACATGTGGAGATGGGCAAAAAAGACCCAGAACATAGATGGACAAAATGATGATAACAATAAAAAAAGGAGATCATACGTGGCATCGCCCAAATAATCCAAACACGGGGATAATGTATAATTTACTCTTCTTTATGCACATGCATGGTTTGAATGATGCAGCATGAGGTAAAAGAGAGATTTAAGCATACTTCTGTGGATAATCTCACCAGCAAGTTAAATGTCTCTCATTAGGAGATAACATAATGGGAATTGATCTATTAAGAGGAATAAGTGGAACAAAATAATGATATATGGGGCATAAATTCAAATTTCACTAGCAGTGTGCTTGATTCCGTTAATCTGCAACAGATTCAAATAAGTTTTCTTAAACAACTTTAGCTCAAATATTGGGATAATGTCAAAACCACTACATGGACTTTTCTGCTTTTTTCAATCTCACGTGTCTTTAGTTTAAAGTTGCTAAATGTCATACTTAGTCGAACTTTTGCTCATTAAATATTAATCCTTTTGAAAATTTTAAATGTCATACAAAATTAAATTTTTAAGTCACGTTAACAACCTTCGGAATCTATTTAAAGATGCTTTAGCAAATGCTAATTGATTAAAAGGTATAAGTGTAAATGATGAGAGAAAGTATAGTAGTAAAGTTGACATATAAAATTTGTTATGATATTTAGTAACTTTAAAACTATAAAATATAAAATTGAAAAAACATGTGAAGTGATTTTAACCTTATCTCTTTGATTATATTACGAAGCCAGAAGCCCCTTGTAAAGCAATTCTTTTTAGCATACTTCTACTTTTTCCTCCAAGAGAAACTTTATTTGCAGAACTGCTGGAGAAAAATTTTACCTTCTCATGGCTAGAAGGGTCTTGCTTTATGATGGAGATTATGGACAGTATGATCTGAGACAAAACTCCTGCCTCATCCGCCATAGCCCCAGAATCACTAGAAAAAGAGACTGCAAAACTAGGAATTACTATGAAGAACACGATGCATTCCTCTAGAGAACGCTGCAAAATATATGAGGGGTAACATACCCAGTTTCATTAGTGCCAGTAATCCATCCAAGCATGTTTCTGCCATTAGCGGAAGCCTTTGTGCACATAAACCAAGTGCACTAACAGCATCAGCAGCAAATCTCCTATCCGGGTCCCTAATATAATCCTATCAATGCACTAAAATATAAGATCAAGCTTTGTTTTTCACATAGCAAACATAAAAGGAGAAGTATACACATGGAACATCAAGATACTGGAGGAGATTAAGAGCAAGAACACAACCTTTCAGTTAAACTAATAACATTCTGGTTTCTTATGTAAATTAAAATTGCATGTTTCAACATGTGTGCTAGTAACAAAGAGAATTTCTACATCCCCTATGCATATCAAGCTCAACTGAAGGTTCAATTAAGTTCGGCAGCCAATCAAGTTTTGGAAGTCAAAGCTGCTCAATACACTAATGCAATAATTATCAATGCCCTTTAAGAATGGAATTGCAGATAGCAAGCAATGGGGATTAATAAAACAACAGAGCATCTTGCCAGCTCTCTTCTCAACTTTCCTGTCCCAGTCTTAGCATTATTACCTAACTCCAGCAGCCATGGAGCTTTAATCATACTGTTTCCTAATATCATTATCCATATTAAGTAAAAACAGACCTTTATCTATGCCCATTTTGTCTCATTTCTGAAAAATGACACTGCAAATGCAAGTTTGATCCATTTATAACCATACTTGAATATGATTCTTACTGACAAGCACTCTTTTTTTTTTTTTTTTTGGGGGTTGGGGGGGTGGGGTGTTGGGTTTGGGGGTGGGGAGGTGGAGTGGGTGTTAAAATGTCAAACTCTAAAAACATTTAATGAGATAGAAATACACACCAATGCAAAATGCAAGCAAACTAGCAAATAATAGAGCGAAGAGTCAAAGAAGCAAAAGGTAGCTTCCCCACCCCCAAAAACAATGACCACCACAACCAAAAGAGAGAGGGAACGGGGGAAAGGTACCTGAAACTCTCTCAAAATAGATGACATAGAAGACTCAGTAGCAATAAAAGATAGTATATCCAGCTTCAAGGCTCTTATCTGATAGGTATCCAAGGAATTTATGAAGAAATCTTCAAAATATGGAGCAAATAGAGAGGGCATAGCCTTGGCAAAGACCTGAATGTTGCAGAGTACCTGAAAATTTTCATCAACATCATCATATTAACAACAGGAACTGCATTATGGCACATGAAAGAAGCAAACAGCAACTCAATGTTCCAAAATGGGAACAGCTACATGAAATATATCGGAAGGAGTGAATTCATGATTGGAAAGCATAAAGATAAAAGATTATCCAAGCACAAAATAGTGCGATAGAATATAGCAGTGATAAGTGCGCACTGTCTTGTGTCATGTATACACAGGATCTAAAGGATTACCATTTTATCATACTCAATTCTGGCATGATCGTACAACTTACCTTTCGCCACTACTTCCCAACTCAAGGGTGTTGGGCTGCAAGAAATCCCCAAACTTTGACTTGGGTACGGATATACCTCATGAACTTTCAAATATTGAAATAAACCCTCATAAACTTTGATCATTTAGCAACACAAAAGACATTTGATTTGTACTTCAAAAAGACCCACTAGTCAAAATTTAGGGTTAATAAAGTACATTTAATAAGTTTGAAGGGGTTTTTTTTTTTAACTTCTAAGGGTTATTTACCAAGTTATTAAAGTTTAAGGAGTTATTTCCAACATTTGAAAGTTTAAGAGATTTACCTTCACTGAGGTCAATGTTTTTTGTCTTTTTTTAGGGGGCAATATTTTATTCCCTCAGCTGCACACCAACACCCAAACACCCCCCCCCCCCACCCCCCACCCCCCCCCCAAAAAAAAAAAAAAAAAAAAAAAAAAACAAAAACCAAAAGATCAGGGTCAGAAAAGGGGAAAGTAAAATGGGTGAAATCCATTGAAAGCCAGCATTCCATCATGGCTTTTATAGGATAAATCCATGAAAGACGATAAATTCTTTTCCCCAATAAAGGAAGGACATTCTTCAGGTTACTTGTTAGCTTATTTCCCTAGCACCAAATATGCTTGTAGAAGACAAATTATGTTGGCAGTAGCATCCTACAAAAACCCTTTCAATTAAAGAAGGCTATAAGATTGTCAAAGGTAGTGGATCACAGATGCCTTGGTCTGATGCAGTCTGGTTCAAAGGTCATATACCCAAACATGGCTTCATTTCTAGGTTAATTGCAAGACGAAGGCTCCACACCATGGACAAATTGAAGAAGTGGGGCATTATCAATATCAATAATTGTTTTTTGTTTAAAGAGAAGCAAGAGAATCACAATCACCTTTCCTTCAGGTGTGAATTTGCAAAAGAACTATGGTTGACTATTCAAAATTAACATGGTTAGCCTTTAGGATTAAGATCACTTACCAACAGACATTGATGCTTTCTTTGAGCATTCAGTCTTGCTTCCTTTTGTTATGATGGAAAGCAGTAGCTGTTTTCCATTTCATTTGGAAAGGAAAAAATGAACTAAGAATAAGACATCTCCTTACAACCCCAATTCCTATAGCTAGGAGAGTTTTTATGGTGTATTAATTTATTGTGATAGAAGCTCTTGAGTTTCCTTTTTTTATAGCAGTTTTGGACCGTTTTATGTTCCCTATATGGGGATAGCAAGCTGACTTTTGTTTTTGCTATGGTTTGTATTGGGGTTTTTACCCTTTATTAATGAAGGAAAAAAAAATTCAATTTCTCCTTAATGTGTCTCCCTCTTGCCTTATGCATGAGCTTTTGAACAGATTAATAACTCTGCACTAGTCTCTTAAACTCAAGGATGTGAATCAAAAAATTTGAGTGATACACAAAGAACTTAACGACTCAGTCAATTCAATTCATCATACTAACTCTTTCCCATAATGTTATCCAGCCTTCTACCTAAGGCTATAACTTTTTCCTTTGCTAACAGCATGAACTATTAAATCAGGTAAAGTTTTCTTGTGTGGCTGATAGAAATTCTTTTAAAGTTCCAAAGGAAAGGCTAGGCTGGTAAGGTTGTTGACTATTAATCACAAGTCTGAGGTCTGCTGTTGGTTCATAAGCAAGGTAAGTAGGACCCTTACCAAGCCAAGTGAGGGACCTCTATCAATCACCTGTCTGTTAATGAAAGTCTATTGGAACAAGATGTTTGTTAAAGTAACATCCACTTCAATACAGATTTGTGAAAAGAAAGGATTTGCTGTATATCCTTGTTCATGTGAATCCTCTGATTCTTGTAACTCTTTTTCTAGCATGAAAAGAATATAGGTTAGACTGACTATTATGTTATTTTATAGAGGGGAAGGCGGCAAAGACTAAGAGATCTGTCTCACTATGGATAGCTGCTGTTTGCAAGAGATGTTTGTTAATGCTTTCTCCTTTCAATAATTATATTGAATAAACATAAATTTTTCAATAAAATTTAGGTTCTGCAAATTTCGTTAGCTGAAAGAAGGTTTAGTAATCTAATGCACAATGTTCAGTATCTACATTGTCTATCAGGATATGTTTCAGTCATGCTATCAAGTCAAATACCAGAGATGGAAACAAGAAAATAGCTGATGACAACCTGGAACAAAGATTCAATAAACTTCATTTAACAGAGAAGAAATTTGTTGTTATTGCCAAATTTGCGTTTTATGACCACCCAAGCTACAGCTTCAGTAAATGGATGTGATGAAATATAGTAACTATCTGATCCAAAGATTTGAATGTAGTATTAGAGAAAATGGTTCCATCAACTTTGCAATGTACATAAAAAAATCTTTACACACATCAGACAGGAGCAAAAGAGATCGCAATAATTCACCAAAAATAAATAAAATCATGTGCACGCAAGGTTTTCGCAGCCAAAGAACATACATGAGTCCAGCAACTTACCACATATCTAGAGGCACTTGACGATCTCAGGACGAACAAGAGTGGTTTCACAATTCTTTTGACATCATCTTTTGATGCCATAATCCAGTGCACACCTGCAGCTGCAATCACAACAGAGCTATTATGACTCCACAGCAAGGGCTTTGTACACTGCAGCAGGATCTTGACATCCTCGTTGCTTTTTCCTGATGTATATTTCAGGTGGTTGACTTCAGAAGTATTCCCATTTATGTAACTTGACCGAGAGAAGTATTCATCTGGTCCTTCAATATAAGACCTGGAGACCATATAAGCTAATTCAGAGTGGTATCCTCCATCCCTGCTGATACATTGTTGGGCTGCCATAAAATTGTTTTCAGAATCATCCTTTTCTGAGTCAGAACCCTCTGCAGAATGCAGAAAGGACATTATTGACTCCTTTACTAAACCATGTCTTGCTATCACATATCGTAAAAGGATCCCAATTAAGATTATTTGACCCCATTCTTCCGCATCAGGCAGAATTTCACATAGCCTCTTATAATTTTTCTCAATCAATAAAAAGTTGTTTGGACAAATACAAGCAAAAGCAGCAGCAGCAGCTCCAACAACTCCAGGGGAATGATCGCTTAACAATACTCCAAGAATCTGCAGTCAAAAATAGATGTTCATAAAAGAAAATTGAGAAAATAGCCTCAGCAAACATGGAAAAGAGCGTTAGCTTGTATATGAGCATATATTATCATATGATTTTTCCATATTTTATAAATTGCCCAATGTACTTCGATGCATTTTGATGCCAAGAATGCCTCAAAAAGATTAAAAAATCTTGCCCATTACATGACATACGTGAGTCCTTCTTTGCCATATCAAATGGAAGGCATGAGTAAACTGGCTAAAGACGCATCTATGCAATGTTTATGTTACAGGATCGGTTCGACTTCGTTCCTTTTCCACCTATCTTGATAATATAACTTGGGCTCGTTAGAGAGAACCCAACGATCTCTTAAGAAAATTGAAATTTCTGAAAAACAAGTCTGTCTTTCCTTTTCCTTTCTTCTGTTAATTATACTGCATGAAAGCAGTTACAAGACAGTTATTTCCCTATTTTCTCTTTCTATTATTACATGACACCTATACCCAACATATTCTCCTATCATGCCACTTGGCTTACTGTCCTACGCATACCTAGCAGTTACAACGACAACCAGACAGCAATTAAATAATTAAAACAACATACAAACAATAAATAAAATAACAGACATAACACACAAACATCACACATAGCATCTGTCCTAAAATCAGCTTCCTTCTTTCCTTTTCTGCCTCCTCTCATACACATGCTTGAAAGGCGTGATTCCTTGGCTGATAACATTACTCTCCCCCTTAAGACAGCGCATGACCTCATGTGCGAAGTCAGGGTAAGCTTGAACCATGTGCTGTGCTGATTCCCAAGAAGCATCTGCTGGTGAGGAATTCTGCCAATGGATCAATACCTCGGGCTGAGAATCAGATTTCCGAATATCAAGTACCGCTTGGGGTTGTGGTACGATAGCTCCTTGTTGAATAACTGGTAGAAGTGGCTGAGAAGTATCCTGACCTTCAAATTTCTTTAAGCAAGAAACATGAAATACGGGATGTATTTTCATGGTTGAAGGTAACTGTAACCGATAAGCAACAGTACCAATTTTAGAATGAATCTGAAAAGGGCCAAAAAATTTTGGTGCAAGTTTTTGGTTGCGCCTTTGGGCTACAGTCAATTGTCGATATGGTGTAGTTTGAGAAGTACCCATCCCCCTCTTGGAATTGAACCTCACGGTGCCTTTTATCGTATTGAACTTTCATCCTATCCTGCGCTTGTAGTAGCTTGAGCCGTAGGTCTTTCCACATAAGATCCTGTCAAACAATTCTCTTTCCACAGCCTCTAGACGTGATCTGCCTGAACAATAATCAATTAATTTTGGAGGAGCTCTCCCATAGACAATCTCAAAGGGTGTAGCTTTGAGAGCGGTATGAAAGCTAGTATTATAACAATATTCAGCCCAAGCTAGCCAATCTACCCATTTCTTTGGTTGATCACTAGTGAAACATCGTAAATACATTTCAATAGTACGGTTAACCACTTCGGTTTGGCCGTCACTTTGGGGATGATAGGCCGAAGAGAAATGCAATCGTGTACCACACAAGTGGAATATCTCCTTCCAAAAAGCACTTGTAAAAGTGACGTCCCTGTCACTTACTATAGATTCGGGGATCCCATGCAACTTAACAATAGTATCAAAGAAAAGTTTTGCCACGGACACAGCATAAGGGTGCCCAAGAGGAATAAAGTGGGCGTACTTAGAGAATCGGTCCACTACAACCAATAAAACTGATTTACCATGAGAAAGTGGTAATCCATCAATAAAGTCCATAGAGATATCTGACCATGTTTGATAGGGAATGTTGAGAGGTTGAAGTAACCCTGCAGGTAGAAGATGTTGAACCTTATGTTTTTGGCAAACAGAACAGGACCGCACAAAATCTTGCACCTGTTGCTTCATTCCCGACCAAAAAAAATCACGAGATATCCTATATAATGTTTTCTGATAGCCTTCGTGATTAGAGGAATGGATAGCATCAATAATGGTGGAACAAAGGCTAGAGTTACCCTCCACATACACTCTGTTTTGAAAAAATATCAGGTCATCCTTAACGATCCACTTTGCTCCTTTGTTGCCCTTCTCGACCTCCATTTTTAACTGCTGTAAGGTAGATGATTCCCTGATTTCATCCCTTATCAGATCGAAAAGATGTAAAGTGGGAACAGAAATGGCACAATAACTTGCTTGATCCTCAATTCGACGAGAGAGGGCATCAGCGACCAAATTTTCCCGTCCCGCTCTATACTCAATACTGAAATCAAAGCCCAATAGCTTGCTTATCCAATGTTGTTGAGGAGACGTAGTAACCCTCTGCTCCAACAAGAATTTGAGGCTATAATGATCTGTTTTCACAATGAACCGTCTTCCCCAAAGATAAGATCGCCAATGGCGCACAGCTTTAACTAATCCAATTAATTCCCTTTCATAGGCTGCTAGTTTCATGTGTTGTTGTGCAAAAGGTCTGCTGAAGAAAGAAATTGGTTTACCATCTTGTTGCAGGACAGCGCCAATTCCCTTTCCTGATGCATCACACTCCACAATAAAATCCAATGAAAAATTGGGTAAGACCAAAACAGGTGTTGCTGTCATGGCCTCCTTCAATTTATCAAATGCTGCCTCCGCTTCTATTGTCCAAACAAAATTGTTTTTGCGGAGCATACTAGTTAAGGGTTGCGCAATCTTACCGTAATCTTTAACAAATCGACGGTAATAACCGGTTAATCCCAAAAATCCTCTCAATGCCGTGATGGACATCGGTTTGGGCCAATTGACCATTGCTTCCACTTTGGCTGGATCTGCTTGTACTCCAATTTCTGAAATTAGATGACCCAAGTAAGATACCTGTCGTTGTGCAAACATACACTTGGATTTCTTTAGGAAGAGCTGCTGCTTTGGAGTATTTCAAACACTTTACGAAGGTGCTGCATGTGTTCCACCCATGTCTTGCTATATACTAAGATATCATCAAAGAATACCAAGACAGATTTTCTCAACAAGCCTTTGAAAACCTCATTCATCAAAGCTTGAAATGTTGAGGGAGCATTTGTGAGTCCAAAAGGCATCACAAGAAATTCAAAATGCCCATGATGAGTTCGAAATGCGGTCTTCTCTACATCTTCCTTGTGCATTCGAACTTGATGGTACCCCGAACAAAGATCCAACTTTGTGAAGTAACAAGCCCCATGTAACTCCTCCAACAACTCTTCAATAACTGGAATGGGAAATTTGTCCTTCACTGTATGGTCATTTAGGGCTCTATAATCCACACAAAAACGCCATGTTTTGTCCGCCTTGAGAACAAGCAAAACTGGTGAAGAATAAGGGGATTGACTAGAGCGAATGATGCCTCTACTCAACATATCATCACACTGTTTTTCAATTTCGTCCTTCTGCTGATGTGGATATCGGTAGGGTCGCACAACTACAGGGGAAGTACCAGGTTGTAATCTATACGATGATCACATGACCTAGAAGGAGGTAATCCTGTTGGCTGCTGGAACAAAGATCATATTCTACCAACAACACCTGTAACTCATTCTGCTGCTCAACCATATTAATGGCAGCCAACAACTTATTCGATTTGTTATCTGCTATACCTTCCAAGAGGACAGGAGAATCTTTAATGTGGAACTGCATCTTCATAGCACAAAAATCCCAATTTATACTCCCCAGTGTCATCAACCAATTAACCCAAGTACCACACCAACTCCTCCAAGCGATATAGTATACAAGTCAACTTGAAATTTGTTTCCAGCCATCTTTAGAAGTACGTTCCTGCACATTCCATCACTATAAATATGCTCTCCATTGCTACCATTACCTTTATTTTTGCCTTTTTGATACCGGTAAGAACAGGTCCTCCACTATATGTGTATCGATAAAGCTGTGTGTACTACCAGAGTCCACCAAAACCAACACTCTCTGACCATGGATATCACCATATAATTTCATGGTGCTGGCCCGTCCGAATCCAACCATAGCATGTAATGACACTCCAACATCTTCCTCAACAGTTTGTAATCCACACTCCTCTTCGGTTTGCTCTACTTCATCTACTGATTCCAACCAAAACAACCTCTTACACTTATGCCCAACTGTATACTTTTCATCGCAATTATAACACAATCCTTTACTCCTCCTTTCCTCCATTTCTTTTTGAGTCAGCCTGCGAACAAAAGGAATTTTCTTGTTCGTTAACTCAGGCTCAAACTTTTTCTTAGGAATGGTCATTTCTTCACGCAATGCTTGATTGCGTCTCTCGAAGATACGGGCATAATTCACTGCTTGTGTCAGATCTCTCGGATTTGTATTCCCACATCCAAGGAAATATTTTCTTTCAATCCACTAAGAAACAGTTTCACTTCTTGCTCGGGCGATAGAGAAGGTTCCTGGGCTGCTAATTGCACAAATTTACTCCGGTAGGCCTCAACCGTCCCTGTTTGTCTTAATTTCGCCAACTCACCCAAAGGATTCAGCCGCATTGGTGGCCCAAACTGCTCATTACACAACTCCTTAAATTCCTCCCACCTTAAATCTGGGTGATCCTTGTCTATCTTGATGAACCATAATTGTGCTTCGCCCTCCATATGAATAGCCACTAATTCCATCTTGTCCTTTTCGGATGTGTTTTGATGCCTGAAGTAATGCTCGCAGCGATTTATCCACCCAATAGGATCCTCCACGCCATCAAATTTGGGGAAATCTAATCTCACAAATCTGGGGGCAAATGAACTTCTGTAGCCATCACCCAGATTTTGTGAACCCCCTTCTGTACGTCCATCTCCGCCACTGGATGTTTCCTCCTCGCGTGCCTTTCCCTTCTGGTCTGCCATATTCTTGGACAAAGACGCCAACTGCTGGGAAATCTCCTCAACATGCGCCCTATCCCGCTCATACATTTGAAGAAAAGCTTGAAACTGTTGCTGCAATTGTTTGATATCGTCCGCCATGGCTGGCTCTGATACCAAATTGTTACAGGATCGGTTCGACTTTCTTCCTTTTCCACCTATCTTGATAATATAACTTGGGCTCGTTAGAGAGAACCCAACGATCTCTTAAGAAAATTGAAATTTCTGGAAAACAAGTCTGTCTTTCCTTTTCCTTTCTTCTGTTAATTATACTGCATGAAAGCAGTTACAAGACAGTTATTTCCCTATTTTCTCTTTCTATTATTACATGACACCTATACCCAACATATTCTCCTATCATGCCACTTGGCTTACTGTCCTACGCATACCTAGCAGTTACAACGACAACCAGACATCAATTAAATAATTAAAACAACACACAAACAATAAATAAAATAACAGACATAACACACAAACATCACACATAGCATCTGTCCTAAAATCAGCTTCCTTCTTTCCTTTTCTGCCTCCTCTCATACACATGCTTGAAAGGCGTGATTCCTTGGCTGATAACAGTTTACCATAGTGGCTAATCTTTCATAGAGAATATTAAGTTTTGGATCCTGTATCCATCGACAAAATAGTTCAGTTCCTACTCACAATTTTCTTAACTATGTTGAGAGCATGAAAGTATTCATTGGGGTTTCCTTTTCCCAATCAAGTTGATCCTCGTGCCACCTCTCCCCTTGGCTATATAAGAAAAAAAGTTCACGTCAAGTCTCCTTGGCCAAAAATCAAAAGCATTTGGAAATTGATGTATTTAGGCATGATTCATTAGTTATCCATGATGCCTAAAAACATAGAGCCTTACAAGGCAGGGCTTTAAAATTTTCCTATAATATCTCAAAATTCATATAGAGCTCTGGGTCACTTCAGACCAGCTTGAAAATACACAAGCAATTTCATGCTCCAATATCTTCCAAGGCCTATATCCAAGTGTATAACTGTTTAGCTATGAAACTAATTACCAGGATCCATGCCAAGTTTTCCATTATGTGCTACAAAAGTTAACAAAAAATGGTTCAATGGAGATTGGGAGAGATTTGATGCTAAAAGATTCATAGAGAACCATCATTCTCATCAACAGTAGTTGCCACAACGCTCTTAGCACCATTTCCCACTAGCCAAACCCTAATCTTCAAGCTTGATGACTGCACAGTGGAGGATGACAGACAATTCACTTCCTAGCACAAAAGTAATGTAAAAAAGAAAGGAACACAAGTAAAATGATATTCATCTCACAAATACTGCCAACAATAAGGTTTCATAACCACATCGCTTTCAAAGAATTCCACGCTATCCAAAGTGATAAAATTTAAGCATATTTACAAAAGGAAAGCAGCTTATGGATGCTCTTACAGTGAACAAAGTGAGCACATTCACATGATCTTAGGTTTTAGAAAGCATTAAAAGGTACCAATAACAAAACCATCAACTGAAGTCCTTTTTCTGTGATACTCCAATGGCTCTTCTCCTATCCCGTTATAAAAGAAGGTAATTGAGGCCAAGAGAGTGTTAAGTGGGTAACAATCCAACCTTTTCAACCAAAAGCGTTTCCCCTAAATCATAGGGCTTTTATACTAGCAATAACTCATGTGATTCATTGAAGAGCATAAAAGCAATTTCTGAAAACAAGATTTTCATACAGATCTACACCTCTTCTATTGTAGAGGCATTTTCCTCAATGCGTAGATCATGCAACTTAGGAAGAGCATTAGCAGCACATTTTCTGACATACACAGATGGATCTCTGGCACACTTTCCTACTGCAACCAGGACAATGGGTGCAATCACATGAAGACGAACTCCTGCCATTGTACGTAGTGCCCATGCCCTCACCAATGGATTAGTATCACCTAAATCCTTCTGGAAACAATTAATTGAGAGCAAAGCTTCATTTGGACGCCTACAACAACATCAAGCAACTGCAACTGTTAGCCACATGTGACTGATTTTCAAGACTCAATTAATGCACTTTTCTCTATTCACTAATCTGCAAAATGTGTTTAGAAATGTGCAACAAAGAAACGAGAGGAAAAAAAGAAGACAACCATGATAGAGAGCTAGAAAAAACCCAGGACTATTTAGTGAGATCATCGAAAGTTTAATTCTTTATGACTTTTTCCAAGGAAGCTCAAAGTGGAATAACACAAATCAATAGAATCTTCACTTATTTAAGCACATGGATGATGGATGAGTTTTCCCCACAAAGATGGAAACAAAGATAAATTTTCCAACATGCAAATTTATATTTTACTCCAAACGAGAAGATTTAAGTAAGACTTATTTTCGATCAACAGGACTGCATAAACTAATTCTGAGTCCATGCTATGACCATCAGGAACTGATAATTAGAAAGCAAGTTACTCATGGAAAGGAATTAATGATTGAACTCATCTTGGCTCCACAGAAATGCAATGAGATGTAATTCTAAGTAATGACCAGCAGAAGAGAAACTGATAGTATACTTTTCAGCATAATGCAACAGATACAAGTACACCAGTTTCTTCACTTCCAGTGACGGAGATGCAACATTTTTAACCACCTGAAATTCCAAAATCAGCAACAATCAAAGTTAATAATTAACACGCAGAGCTAGAGGAAAGATCCAGTTGTAATTATTTCATTGACAATCCTGCACTATATGAGTGAGCTACAAGATTAGTATTTAATGCGGAAATTAATGAAATAAGTTGCATATTAGCAGCCATTGAACAATGAAATTTTTCTAATAGAAAACTTTCATTCAGCTAGAATATAGCTAAATCAAAAAAACATATCTCATGATACAAATGCAGTTATATTCCATAATCCTTACTATAAGATTAGCATCGAGTTAACTAAGGTACATGACTGCACATAAAGTAAGACAATGAGCACAATTTCAACATTCTGAATCCAAAAAAAAGACGTTCCATCACACGTACATAGCTGTATTCTATGATTATTTTAGTAAAATAGGCATTGAGCAGGATAAATCACCACTGGCCCCTAATAAATAAAACCGTATGAGCAATTTGAACATTCTAAACCTAAAACCTAAAATTTCCATGATGTCCTGTGATCTTTTCCAATAAGAATAGTATGAAATAGCAGAATTACGTATTTCGGCACCAAAATATAAATATATATATATATATATATATATATATACTCAATCTCAATATCCTATATCCCCCCCCGCCCCCCCCAAAAAAAAAGGCATTTTCCGCTATCTTTCATGATCTTTTACTTGCGCTTTAGATAGTAAATAGAACAATTTCAAAATTCTAAATGCAGCTAAATTCTGTATCTCTTGACAAGATCAGCATCGAACTTGCTGAATCCGGTACTTCCTGATAAAACAGACAGGACGATAAGCTCTATATCTTCAAAATTCGTCAACTACGATCAGTATCAAGATTGAATCAAACTAAACCATCTACTACGCACTTCTCCATACAATTCAATCACATAACGCTCCTATTACAATAAAGTATAAACTAAGAATCTTTAATCCACTACTAAATATTAGTTCCACATCATATTCATGAGATTAGTTAGTAAAGTTGTGGATTTAACCTGAGGGAAGAAATTGGAGACGTCGAAGCCTTGAGCAATGAGAGCGAGCAAACGCTTTAAGGCTTCGCATTTCTCAGAATCGAATTTGCTGTCGAGTAAGGGTGCGATGTTAACGTCCTCAGGATCGTCGTAGAGATGAGCGTCTGTACCGATTCGGAATACCAGCGTTGATGCTTTGCTTAAGGTCTCCGCAGTTGCTCCGAATTGAGGAAACATTGAGATTGAGTTGTACGGGGGTGCGCGGAGATGAGTTGCGGACAGTAGCCGAGGAGGTAGAGAGGAGGTTCCGTTCAGTTCCTGTTTGGATACTAGAAAATTTTAACTTTGTCGAGGGAAGGGTAAAAAAACCTTCGGCTATCGGCCAAACAAAAAACAAAAAACTTCGGCTAATTTCCTTTTTGGCAAAAAAGTAAAAAATAAATAAATCAGCTTTCTCTTCAAAGCTTTCTCTTCTATAATTTTAAAATTTATTTGCCCAACTATAATTAAAAAATTCAAATTAATTTTTTTATCTTAAATCTTATTATTATTATTATTATTATTATTATTATTATTATTATTTAGGAGGGGAAAGAAAAAAGAGAACTTTTCGAAATTAATTCAAAAAATACTGCATTTTAAGTTTAAGCTTATATCATCTTTTAAAGCCACAATTTTAATAAATAAATATTTGCATCAGCACTTGCCTTTAGCTTGTTGCCAACATTATAACCACGTTCACAGATACCTGCAAAATCAACATAAAAAACATGGAATATTATCTATATAGCCACTCTAAACACCAAAACGATATTCGAAGTTACATGTCGAATTTCAAATCTAAACTCCAAACTTTATAACCAACTCTAAACTCCATTAGATGAGTAATTGGCGATGATAACTATGTATCAACAACACAACAAGAAGTAATTCAAAAGTTACATAAAACCTTCATGAACATTGTGTATACAATACAAACACCAAAAAGTTAAAATATATACAAAACAACTCTAGATAAGAAGTCATAAAGCAAAAGTTAACCATGCCATTTCCTCATCAGTATAAAGTCTCCTCAAGCAATCTCTAGTTATGAATGAGAATGAGGTTGAGGCTACACCATTTGATCTCTATTTATCTAAATGACACGTGTGTCATTCCAATGAGTATTTCGTAGAGTGATAGCTCACATGCATCAGGATCGAATCAAGCTCAACTTAAATGAGTCTTTCCTTTGTATAATCAACTTAAGTTGCATGCCTCTGCTTTTATAGACCTGGTAGAAGCCCCATGGCTATAGTAAAACTCTCCCTTAAGAGTTTCTTGAGTGGAGCTAACAAAGGCACATAGGACCTAGCTCGTGAAACTCCAATGGGGCATGTGCAAGAGATACACAAGGGGAAAACTCATGAACAAAGGTAAGCTCATCTCTAATATCACCATATACACACTAATGACCTCTCCCCTATTCTGGTCAAATTTAATTTGCCCTACAACAACCTTTATAAGCTAACTAAGGCGGTAAAGAGTTAACCCTATCAACATTAAAAGCATCTAATAGTAGTGGCATCTATAAGTGATGCTTCTAAACTGACACACTAGCCTTATGATATCCACTACCCCAGAAATGATATCAACATATGGCATTTGAGTAATTGATTAATAAAATCAGCTTACATTATACATTAAAGGTTAGGAAAAAAAAATAGATGAAAAGAGAAAAATCGATTAATGGATTGAATGTCCACATGCCATGTAAGTCAACATGGTCCCGATATGGCAAATCTACCATTGTGTAATCCTTTGATACCATCGTAAGTAATTGGGGGAAACACTACCAAGAACCATCTTGAGTTGTATAATCCTCTCTCAATGGGCGACCTTTCCAACCATCTAACATGAAAAATGTTGAACTTATATGTTCAATGTGTATTTTGATGAGGAAATGAAATACACAGTTAATCACTCAATCATGTTTAAGTTACACTTAATTAGTAAAACAAGTATTCAATTTGATTTGGATATGTTTGAACTTGTTTTGCTTTGATTTTGTTTGTGCTTGTTGTTGTAGTTTGATTTAAAAATATTTAAGGCCTTGTTTTCTTTAGAATTTCTTAAAGCTTAATCATGAAAGTTGTAAAGCTCTCTCTAAGCTTTATATAGCATCTTGAATTGCCTCAATCAAAGTTCAGGTGAGAAAGTTATGGCATGAAATAATATCAAAGTTGGTGTTAAGATGGTAGAAAATGGCGTTCGAACGACAAATTAATCAAAAACATTTTTATCATGTTCCAGGGATCTAGCATATGGACGCTGAATGATCTTTTGCTTTGTTTTACAAGTAGCGTCCAAACGCGAGGCTTATAGTGTTCAAACACCATGTTGCAAAAAAAGAGCTGTTGGAACATTTAGTGTTCAACCTATTTTTAGAGTTTTTGACCCAATAGTTAGGAGACTTCGAGAGGCTATGATTAAAAGTTGTTTAACATTTGAGAGAAATTGGTTGAGCTTATTAGTTGCATACAAAACCTTGTAAATACTCTTTAAGTTATTTTTGTGTATTTTGTAAATGGGAGAGTTGAGTAGTGTTATAGTCTTGTAGTCTTACTATTCATTGTAAAGCATTACTCAATTATTTGTGAATAAATTAGTGGAATCTTAAGTTGTGTATTTTATGTTTGAGAGATTGTTGTAAAGACACAACTCAAGTAACTATATTTATGTTGTTTATAGCTTTAGTGGAGCATTGTGGTTGTTGTGTTGAATGAAGTGTGAAGTCCTCTTTGAATGAGGCATTATTATGGATCATGGAGATTATGAGGCGGAGCAAACTTCATATTAAACTCGGTGTTGTCTCTTCTAACTCTCACTCGTTTATTATTGCTTTTTATATTATTATTATTTATTTATTGTTGCACATGAATTAACGATTAATCTTTGAAAAGAACAAAATTAGTGCATAATCTGCATTCCTTAGGTGTTACTAGGTTTCTTCATAAAAGTCCCCCAATTTACCTATGTCCGACCACTAAGTCTACCTTGTGGAAATGTCTCCATATGTCCACACATGGGGGTATACGCTGGACTTTTCTAAACAACTAAGTGGCACCATCTAAATAGTGGTGCTTCGCAATGTACAAGCAGCTCAGGTGGTACTCGTGCCAGTCAAATACCATATCTTGCTACATAGTAGAAGGGTAGGCTTTTCATATTAGTATGTGAGTACGAACACCAAAAAACCTCTAGATTTAAAAGTTAATAAGTGCAACAATCAAAATAGCATTCGATAACTAAATTAAGCTGCCTACATGAGTAGATTAGCTTATTGCCTGCTCGCGGACCAGATAGTCAAAAGCATCATGGTTTAGATTGGTTGGACCAGTCTCAAACTTCTTCTAATAGGCTTATATGCTTAGCAAGATTGTCTATAGGCTTAGGCTTAAGAAGTTGAAGCTTCTAGAAGAGTTAATTGTCACATCCATCAATATGTCATTGTAATTTGACACTGATCATCAAGCATCGACCTATATATATATTCATTGATTTTTCATTATTTGACATAAGACAGATTTCAAATAAATAAGACTTTGCAATCAAGTTTTTACACTAAAAATCATACAAATACTAGAAGATAGAGTTTCATTAAGATATAAGTCATTCCTATTTATACCATAAGAAGTTGACACTCTTAAACACCTTTGCTTGTCGCCAGCTAGAAGAAGTTGCTTGTGGCTAGGATTTGAGTACAAAATAGAAGAAAATGTAAATTATACTAAGAGGTATCAACATTTGGAAGTAAGTTCATTTAAGATATCAAAATTTTGACTTGTTAAAAAAGAAAAAATAATCAACGTTATGCAAAGAGAGTAAAATGAGGTATTCGTTAAGAAAAATTAAATAAAAACTATTCAAAAGTTTATATCTTAGATGGATACTATGAAATGCTAGTACTTTATTTGAATAACTTTACAAAATATAAATATCTTAAATGAATTTATCCTTAAATATTGATACATTCAAGTGTAATTTACCCTAAGAAAATTTAAATTTTAGAAAAGAACAAATATATGCTAGAATCATGGTACTGAATTGGTTTAGCATTAAAGGGATTCAAGCTTTGATGCAAAGAAAGGGGAGTTTGGAAACTACCAAGATTGAAGTTTGTTGAATTTTCAAATTTTGTAAAAAATGTTTTGACTCTTTCTCGAGCATTTGCAAGTTTTAGATTCACAAAACATTCACAAAAGTGAATTCTCATAAAAGGTCAAAGCTTTTACTGATTAGAAACTCATGGAATGTAATATTTTAATAAAAAGTTAAGCCACTTTGTAAAAAATTGGGTTAATGTTACGTCTGGTACATAAAGTTACCTAATTGTTTATTTAAAGTACGTCAATGCTACCTTATGTCCCCAAGTGAAAGGAAAAGGAAATAAATAAATTTTTTTAATTACAAAAATACCATTAGAATGAAATAATCCAAATTTTAGGCAACTTAAACTCATCTCTTGATGAGAGGAGTTCAACTACGAACTCATCTCATCAAAAGACAAGGTGCATATAATTTTACCAACCTCGTCTCTTCAATACACTGTTTCCATACCAAAAAGTTGTTTTTATGTACCATTGGGTTAGCTGAGTACATTAAAATATGAGGCATTCATTTACAATCACTAAAGAACCTTAATCCTTACTAGAATTGAAATATTAAAGATTTGATTTAATAGAATTACTGTGTTCATTTTACTCTCTATCATTGATTAAAAATACATTCATTTACTAGTGTTGCATGAGTTGAATCTAGGCCAATAAAGAGAGCTTCTGCAAACACAAAAGATAGGTCAAACGGGTGCTGAAGGTTGCCCAACACAGCTACTTTGATGCTTAAGTCAGTCTTTAGGTATAAGTAAGGTTTATACAAAAAGAATATCTTATTGCTCTTTTCCTGTCTATGCCCTTATCCCCATGTGTCAGGCAGGCGAAAGGGGTATTTATAGGGTTTTAGAATCATACCAGGATGGATTGTACAAGGCCTGGTACTTGACGTGGCGAGAGTACTCGAGCTAAAGAGTTATGACTTCTTGGAGTGTAGCTGAACTATTGACGTCCCTCTGGTCAGGAAATATGACTAAGATGCTCATTATGGCTAGAGAAGGTAAGGGCCGGAGGTCGAGCTAGCAGACTAATCGAGCTCATTAGCTCGATTAGTCTTCCAATGTAAAAACTTGAGAGGAGGTCCCAGGTCATAGTACACAACGGGGGTGTTGTTCTCTTAGACCTTTTGGGAGATCTTAAGATTGAGATATCATGAGTAGCTGGCTTCTTAGGCCTACCAAGGTTGTAAGGGTTTTGGGGCACAAGAGACTAAGTGAGCCGAGGACTATATTCTACTGTCAGCAATTGGGAAAGAGAAAAAGAGAGAGGGAGGGGGTACCATGCTTAGGAAAAAGATATAGAGAAGGGGTGAGAATTAGATGACATTTGGAAGTGAAAAAAAATAATAATAACAATAATACTTTAACTCTATGGAGAATATAAAAACACAGAACGTAAAGACAGTAAAAAATAAAAGACGAGGTCGGTAAAATTATATGCAGGTCGTCTCTTAAAGAGAAGAGTTCAACTACTAATGAACTCGTCTCTTTAAAATGCGAGTTTAAGTAACCCAAAATTGGGATTATTTTCGTCCTAATGGTATTTTCGTAATTTTTTAAAAAATAATATTATTTGTTTCCTTTTTCCCCCAAGTGTATATTTAAGATATCATTATTTGATGTCTTATTTATTTATCACTCCAATTATCATTCCATTCTTTTTACTTACTATTGTTATATTAGTATATGATTTAATTCTCTTTACTTATATTACCATTATCATTGTAACTAGTATTAATTAATTTATAAATTAAAAAGATATCGGGCTTATCGATATATTAGCTAAGTTAGGTTAAACACATTAAACCCACACTTATTTTATAACATTTACCATTTTAATTATAGGTTCTTCAATTTCATATTACATGAAAAAACCCATTATTAAACTTTTAACAATGTGGGACAGTAGAATATTCTAATGCAATTATTGTGGACCTATCTTATTTCATTATGATGTTGTATTCTTTTATTAGAGCTCATGCAATTGTGGAAAACAAAATTAGTCGTTAGAATATGATAGTTATTTTACTTCTAAATTGCTAGTAGTCATATACTACATGTTAATCTCTCATGGTTTGTTTATTCAAAGAACAACTTTAGATTGAATGACAACACATATTGTGTAGTAGGGTAGATCTAATCGCAGTGGTCGCATGTGTATAGCATGCATCTCCTGCTAAATGTAGTCTTAGAGGAGTGGCGTGGAAGCACATTCAATGAATGACTAAGTGAGAATGTATGGAGGAAGACCAACCAATCTCAAAGAGCTTAAATGCACTAATGACAAGTGGAGGAGCTATATAGTATTAACCCCACTATTGTAGAGGAGAGGTAGTGTGTTCTTCACTCTAAGCACCATAATTGTCAAAATCATGAGTTAAATATATGATTCAATGAGTTTATTATTTTATATGTTTTTTATTATCTAAAATGGATATAACATTGTTTAGGTGCAAACTTTAAGCAAAATCATGAATTTTGATGTACGATTCTATATGTTTACGATTTTACCAATTTTATACGATTATACTAATTCTATGCATCCTGATGAATACTAAAATTGTGATTTTAACAACCATGCAAGTTCTATTTAATCTCTTGTGAAAGTATTATTGTGACAATCTCTTTTATGCTATGTATATATGGTGGGGACTTTCTTGTATATATTTTATTATTTTTTTAATTTTAAGGTGTTGCTTCCTCACAAAAATCAATGTCTCCTCTTATCGGAGTCACAAATGCAAATAAAGCTCTTTGTGAGGATACGAGTACTCTTATAGATGCAAGCTCTTACTCACTGGTTGACTGGCCATAGTCAATGATATCCCTTTTACACACAACTGCTACACACACTTTACTATAGCCTATACATGAGATATTAATAAAATTGTGTTATTTCTCGTATCGATTCTTACTAGTACCCTATTTTACTTATTGAGGGTACTTTCTATCGCTTTCGTATGTTGCTTATAGATATTAAGGCCCGACCATTTTCTGAGCTAAGCTATGTTAATGCTTGCTTACTACTATAAAGGTAGGATAGTAAGCACCATATATTCAAGTGTGCCAGCAAAAGCCTCGAACTGTGAGAGTTAGCATTAGAACATAGGTTATTCTAGTGGAACAACAATGACACGGCATGAAGAAATTACTCATAGGCTTGATGTCTTTGATGAGCAAATAACGGATATTTCTCGGCATCTTGAGGCTTTGTCGTCATTTAATAAGAGGGTGATGGATGTTGACGCAACATGCCATGAGACTGTTGTAAAGTCAGTGAGTTGGCTAATGAATTTAGGGTTGCTGCTATCACACTTCATAAGGAATATCATGTAGCTATAGAGGGGACAAGGAATGGGGTGGCGAGATATGCTACTGTAGAGATGGTGGAAGATTTGAGGCAAAAGGTCACATTGTCAACAGGGCAATTGTAAACACTCTTGCAATGTTTCAAGGCTTGCTATTCGTCCAAAAGCGCAAGAGCCGATAACATTCACCGGCATAAGGAATGCCAAAATGTTAGAGAACTTCATCTTCGATATGAAACAATATTTTGTGGCTATTTAATAAATTGATGAGGGAACAAAGTTCTCCATAGCAATAATATTTCTAACAGGTAATGCCAAGTTGTGGTGGCAGACCAAATATGATTAAATCTAGAATGGATAGCATATGTTGATACATGGGTCGAATTGAGGATTAAGTGCAAACCCAATTCTTCCCTAAGAATATTGAGTAAAATGCTAGGAAAAAGCTGAGAGAGCTTAAGGCGATGACATCCAGAATATGTCATAGAATTTTCGATGCTTATGCTTCACATAAAAGTATGAGTGAAAATGATAAGTTGTTCTATTTCCTGGAAGGTCGAAAGCGTATGCTAGGAATGAGTTATAAAGGCAACGAGTAAAGAACTTAAATCAAGTGCAGGCAATAGCTAAGCACTTGATAAACTATACAAATGATACAAGAGGGAAGGGTATATCATTAGAAGATGATGGTGGAAATTATGTTAAGCCGAACAAATCTAAGAGTGGAGGAGCCCTAAGTTCAAGCAACCGCAGTTTTTTAGGAAGCCAATAGAAGTTTTATGGTTCTCTACACACCACGAAGAATAGGCCATGAAGCAGTAGCAAGAAGCATACATCCTCTTGATTCCTGTGTAACGAGCCTTATAGGGTAGCAGAGTGCGCACATAGGGCTGCACTCTATGCCACAAAAAAGCAGAGAGTGTTTGTCAGAATGAAGAACCTAAAGAGGATTGTGAGGGTAACCTAGGATGGGAGCTTTACACATGTTGTCAGTTGTCAGGAAGGCTTCTACAATGCTCAACTCAGCCAAGATTGACGAAGAATTAATGTTTCTTCAATTGCACATCAACATCAAGAGTGCTGGAGTAATGATTAACTTAGGGGCTATACATAAATTCATTGATGTGCCCAAAGCGTAGAGATTAGGCTAGTGTTAATAGATGATTCTAGCCAAATTAAAGTAGTAAACCCTAAAGCCTATCCAGTCCAAGGAGTTGTAAAGAGTGTAAGGGTAGAGGTTAGAGATTGGATTCGAAATCTCAACTTCACTATTGTCCCTTTAGATGACTTTAGAATAGTTTTAGGGATAGATTTTCTAAGGAATGCTAGAGTTTCTTCCATGCCAGCAGCTGATTACCTGGTATCCATGGGTGACAAGCCATGTTGTGTGTTGGTTTAAAGGAAGAAAACAAGTAATGAAGTAGTAGTGGTAAGAATATTGGAGCAATTATGCTTTCAACGCTCTAACTAAAGTGAAGGCTCTAACATCGGGAGCTTACATTCCTTGCCATCTTGACAAATGAATAGAAAAAAAAGGATAAAGGGAGTGTTAAGATCCCAAAGGTAATTCAAAGTGTCCTGAAGGAGTTCACTTCTATTATGCCCAATAAGCTCCCGAAGGAGTTACCTCCAAGAAGGCCTATAGATCATGAGATTAAGTTGATCCTAGGGGTGAAGGCACCTGCTAGAGCTTCATATAGAATGCCGCCTCTAGAACTTGTAGAATTTAGAAAGCAACTGCATGAGTTGTTAGAAGTGGATTTCATTCATTAATTGAAAGCACCATACAGGACTCCTATCTTATTTTCAAAAGAAACATGATGGGAGTTTAAGATGGTTATTGATTACCGAGCTCTTAATGGACTCATAGCAAGAAATCATTATCCTATTCCTCTCATTATTGACTTGTTTTATCAACTAAGTGAGGCCAAATAATCCATTAAATTGGATTTTCGCTTAGGTTTATCATTGAGTTTACATCACTAAGGTGATACGCCCAAAACTATTTATGTAACCCACTATAGGGCTTACAAGTTCCTAGTGATACCATTTGGTCTCATTAATGCTCTTGGAACTTTTTGTACTTTAACAAATAATGTGTTTCATGATTATTTGGATAACTTTGTTATTGTCTATCTAGTTGGCATTGTTGTATATAGCAAAGCATTAGAGAACCATGTAAAACACTTGCAGATGGTCTTTCTAAAGGTGAAAGAAAACCATTTGTATGTGAAGTGTAAAAAGTGTATCAACTTCCTTAGGCATGTGATTGAAGAGGGGGCAAATCCTGATGGATGGTATTCGAATTTTATTTTTAGGTGAGTATTAGCCGAGTGGATGTTAATAGAGAGTAGCTTATCCTAAGGAGAGTCATTAAGTTACGTTCATTCCTTGTACTTGCTAACTATTACCAGTGAATTGTGAAGGGATATTCTAAGATGTTGCTCTCCTCATAGATCTCCTAAAGAAGGATTGAATGTGTTCCTGAAATGAGAAGTGTCAGCAGCTTTTGAAGAGTTAAAGTGAGTTGTGATAGAGCAGCCGGTCCTTACCCTACCTAATATCTTCAAACCTTTTGAAATCCACATGAATGCCTTTGATATTGCTTTAGGTGAAATGTTAATACATGAAGGCCATCCGGTGGCATATGAGAGTTGGAACCTAAACCCCATCAAGGTATCCACTCAGCACAAGACAAAGAGTTGCTAGCCATTATGCGCTGCTCAGAATGTGGAAGCACTACTTGTTAAGGTATAAGTTCCTTATGAGAACTTTGCCATCCATATTCTTACTTAACCCAAACTTTTGGCTAAATAGACGAGATGGCAGGAGTTCCTTACATAGTTTTATAGAGAGGCTATGCACTATAGTAGGTAAATAAATTAGGTAGCAGATATACTGGGTAGAAGAACTGATTTGACCTTTTTAGCCCAAGTGGGCTAATAATCTACCAGTCGAGTCGAGTCGCCAGCACTATTCAAAAGCAAATTAAGAAGCACTTAAGCCAATACCTGTTGGCTAAGAATCTGAAATAGTTGATTGATAAAGGTAAGACTTGCAAGTTTTGAGTTGAATGTGATCTGATCTATTCCAAGGGTAATCGCCTGTATGTTCCAAACTTGAGAAGGGCACTCATGAGGGAATACCAGGATACATTGTGGGCCAGCCATCCTGATTAGCAGAGAATGGTGAGCTTGTTAAAGCATGATTATTATAGACTAGCTATGAAAGAAGATGTGATGGACTATGCACGAACTTATCTAACTTTTCAATAGGACAAGATCGAGATGTAGAAACTTGCAAGGTTATTAGAGCCCTTTCTTATACCTTTTTGCCCATGAGAAGGTATGGAAGCTTTCATTTATCTTGGTTGTGGTAGACAGGTTTTTGAAGTATGCTACCTTCATTCCAACCACGAAAAGCTCTAAAGCTACAAAAACTGCCCAGCTTTTCTTCAAGCATTTAGTGAAGTTTTGAGGTGTGCCTCAAAACATTGTGAGTAACCCAGATGCTAGATTCATAGGGAAGTTTTGGATCAGGTTGTTCAACATTTTAAGATTCGAACTCAACATGTCCTCTGGCCACCATCCTCAGAGTGATAAACAGATAAAGCAGTTCAATAGTATGCTGAACGAGTATTTACGGCTATTTGTTGGTGCTAACTAGAAAAATTGGGTGGAGTTGCTAGACATTACCTACTTATGTTTTAACATCCAGTGGAGCTTTTCCTCTAACAAGAGCCCAATGGAAATAGGTATGGGCCAGCAACCACCATTGGCAGTATTATATACTGAGAAATGCCCAAAGGCTTGTATGTTTGCAAAAGATTGGAAGTAAAAATTTGAAGTTGCTAAGGCTTACTTTGAGAAAGCTTCCAAGAGCATGCAAATTTTGGCAGATGAAAAGCACAAACCCAGAGAATTTAATGTTGGAGATCGGATCCTCTTTAGGTTCTTTCTAGAGCAAATTAGACCACTGAAGCGTAAGAACAAGAGACTCATGCAGAAGTATATTGGTTTAGTGCCCATCATTGCTAAGAATGGAAAAGTTGCTTTCAAAGTGAAGCAACCTAAATAGTTGAAATTTCATCCCGCCTTCCATGTAAGTATTTTGAAGCCATATTATCCCGACATAGAGGATCCAACATGCAACAAATCAAAGCAGCCGAATATCAAGCTTAACTTCAATGTTAGTGAAACTATCAAAGACATCCTTACTAAATGAAGTATTAGAAATCCAACCATTAGAGTAGCACGCATAGGATACTTAGTGAACTAGAGAGATCTCGGAGAAGAAAACAACTGCTGGGAGACAAAAGAAGACCTCATGACTCAAGCGGAGAGGAGAGCAGCTTAAACAAGGAAACTCAAGCACCAAGGTCATGCTCTAGAACACCTTAATATTGACGTCAATAGATTAAGTAAGGTAGGTGTGGCAATCTCTTGTATGTTATGTATATGTGGTGGGGACTTCTTGTAAATATTTTATTATTATTTTAATTTTGATGTGTTGCCTCCTCACAAAAATGAATGTCTCCTCTTACTAGAACCATACAAATAAAGTTCTTTATAAGGGTATGGGTATTCTTGTGGATGTAAGTTCTTACCCACTAGTTTCTTGACCATGGTCAACGATATCTCATTTATACACAACTCCTATACATAGACAACCGTAACCTGTACATGAGATATTAATAAAAATATGTTATTTATCATATCAACTCTTGCCTGTGTCACTTTTTACTTATTGTGGGTTACTTTCAGTTGTCTTCGTGTGTTGCTTACAGATATTAAGGCTCGATCGTTAGCTGAACTAAACTATGCAAAGGCTTGTTTACTACTAAAAAGGTAGGAGAATAAGCACCGCATGGTTTAAGTATGCTAGCAAAAGCCCCGTATCGTGACAATTGTGGTAGCATGACGACATTTCCATCAATTTCTAGAATTTTCCAAATGAGAGGAATTCTGGGTATTTGTAAAGCTTGGCTTTATAATGAAGTTTGTTTGATCATATTGATCATCAATGAGTAAGCTGGGTTCTCCTAATAATGGACGTCTTCATGGGTTCTCTAGCCCATTGAAGGTCTCTTTAAGTGCATGGGCTCCTTAAGAAATGGTTGATAGTGGATGGGTTTGCTCAGTCTAATAGTACTTACTCTAGGTTCACCATACCAAGTCTCCATTAGTCATCCTAAATTCATGAACTTGACTCTTTAGGTCTTACCACTTAGCCTAAATAGTCAACCCTAAGTCATTGCTAGGTTATAAGACTCAAAATTCAATTTAACCCTTTACACATTGCACCTAAGGTAAATGATAAGGTGTAATCACTTTCCTCCCAAATGAAAAACCAAAATGTTCAACATCATCTTTTTATTGAGTCTAGTCCATATGCAAAATTAAATATATTAATATAGCCACCATTTTGCATTCTTCCAAAATATAAGAATCTTTGTAAGTTTTACATTATCTTATTTTATTAGAATCTATAACTTGATGTATTTCCTTTGAAAACATCCTCTTATGACCCTAAGAGCACATAAGCTATCTTATTTGATAACAATCAACACTATATCCATGGGAATTGTTTCTTTTGCTTATAAGGTGCTTATTGTTTGGTTTAAAAGATTTGTCCGAGGATGCAACTTTTATTTAAATGAATTATCATCGTTAAATAATAAAAGTAGCTTTTAATACAGTAATAATTCTCTGGTATTGGTAAAAGTGTATGAAATAACCATGAAATTCTCAATTTATATTTTATATGTGTTATTGAATCTATACATGCTTTTGATATGTGTTGAATATGATTTATTTTATATGATTATGTGTTTTATTATTGTGTTAAAATATTGCAATATTCTAGAATTTATTGAATATTTAGTTCATAAAATTTAAATTTCATTAACATGTATGAATTATGTTTGAAATGTGTTAAAATAAGTAGATAAATGCATGTATACGATTCAAGCTTTTAAACTACCATTAATGCCTTAAGACAACTTCATTAATTAGCCAAAAGTTAAGTCATTAGTTACCTTAACTTTTGATGCCTCAAAAGTCAAACAACAAGATAATATTAACCTAATAAAGTGTCAAATTAGTGCAAAATTTTCAAACTTCTCAAACACACCTCCAAAAGCTCCAAAACCTTCTTCTTGCTTCTCCAAAATCTCTCCCATGGCTATATACCATTAGCCCCTTCAACTCTTACAAAAATAACCACTAAAAGCTTGCTTAAGGACCACAAAGCTAAGGCCTAAAGTTCTATTGGTGAGTATGTTTTTCATGTCTTAAACTTATGCATGAATATGATTTATTGACAATAGTGTCTAAACTTAAACTTGTGTTTGATGATTCATATGCTTGTTGGTTGTATGAGAAGTGTTATTGGGATAGTGAAGTTTAGTATATGTGTAGTTATGAGTTTAGAAGTGTTGGAAACACATGTGTTGAATGACTAGATGATGAGTGTTGTGGTATTTGGGGTTTGAAGTATGATTAGTGAATGATGTGGATGGTAAGTGGTTTGTGTTTTTAAAGTTGAAGTTTATATTGTTTGAATGTTATATTGATCATATAACAAGTTTTGGGAAACTTGGAATGAGTTTAAGGGAATTTGGAAGTGTAAATTTAATGAAAAACAGGGAAAACAAATATTTTCGTATAGGCTTAATTTTGAGCGTACGTTGGCATCTGGCACTTCAACGCCACTGTCGTAGAGGCGGTGTTGAAAGTGAACAGAATCAAAATTTTTATAACCACTTGAAACGTTGCTGGCTTTTGTTAGAAAAGCTTGCCAGTGTTTATTTTTCAATTGTACGCTGGATACTGGGGTTCCAAAGTCATCGGCTTATAGGCGGTGTGGAACAAGAACAGAATCATAATTTTTAACGCCGGGCTGAAGACTGTCGGCGTAGGATCCAAAGTTGTCGGTACACATACGCTGTCGGTGTTGGGGGTATTCAGGGCGTGGATCAACCCCCTGTAACTTTCGAAAATTTTTTGGGAATTTGGAGTTATATTCTACACCGGCTTAAAAGCCGCCGGCATAGACTGAAGGCTGCCGGCGTATCCTTGAACGCTGCCAGTGTTAGCAGATGTTGAACTTAGAGTATTACGTACCGGTTCAAGCCGCCGGCGTTGAAGGCCGGCGTATCCCTGCACTTTTATTTTCAAAAAACTTTCTTCAAATGTTCCAAAGCTTGGTATGTGATCAATTAAATATTTGTTAAGGGTTCTATGATATAATAGGATGTTTAAATACTCTATTATGACATTGTATTAATTTATTTGAATTTCTTTGATTAATTATATTTGCAACTCGATATTTAGTGCTTAAACTAAGTGTGATATTGTGATATTCTCATTGAACAGTGATTGATCCCTGCTCGGCCACCTCCATTAATTCCCGAGTTAGCAAAGGTACGCAGTAACTTGCTTGTATGCTTGTTAGGATAGGCATACTTAAATTTGATATAGTTTCTAAATGACTTAAGTATTACTTGAATTGCTTGTGTTTTCACCGTTGAATCCGATTCGAGGAGCGGTAACTTATCATAATGCAATGATATGTTAGTGTAGGCGCTTAGGCCAATAGTCATGATGCAGTGACTAGGCTCGGCGGATAATCAATAGGAAATGTAGTAACTGAGTGACATTTACTTATTCTTGAAAAGAAGTAGTATAATTTAATTCAATGTTTATGGGAGCATGTGAATTAATTTATATTATGGATTGAGTTAAGTGAAGTTGAGTAACAGCTATATAACCTATATGAGATTATTCTTTTCGGTGTAACGTTATCTAGGATATAGGTATTTGGGCTATCTATATCAACCTCCTGAGCGTCGTGAGCGTTACTCAGGATCTCCAGAATCCCATGGCTTATCCCGAAGTTTGAATACTCTAATGATGATTTGATCAATGAATAACAAAGAAAGATAAATGAAACATTGGTGTTGCATTGCATTAGTCTAGGTATGATTGTCACTACGCTTTTGGGTGTTGTTACTGTGTACTGGGCCTTTGGCTCAGTGTTGCTATTTTTCAGGTGATGATGACTATTATGATGATGGGCTATGGGTCGGATTGGGAAAAATTTTTGGATGAGTGGGGTGACTAAGAATCGAGTACAAGATAGCAAGGAAGAAAGTTTTTGAACAAGTTGTTTGGTTTAAATATGTATTTTGTATTCTGAATAGAGGCTTGTTAGTTAAGCCTTGTTTGTATATAAAGACTTAAAGTCTAATTTTCCTATTTTGTAAAAACTTATGTAAGTTTAGTTGTGTCATGGGCTTGACACCAAGTTGTAAATTATTTCCTTAAATATTCTATATGAATAGATTACTCAGGTTAGTAATCCTTTTGTAAAAAGTCTTGTATCAAGTTGTAGTGGTTTTAAACAAACAATTCACATAAATTGTCAGATTTAGGACAACCTTATGTATGATATGAAAATATTATATGTGGCTGGGGACTTAACTTACTTAATCATAGGATTAGTAGGTCGGGTCTTTACAGTGTATGCCCATTTTCAATATCATTATATTATAATATTATCTTTGTACATTACAATCTATCTGCATGATGGCCGATTAAAATGAAAAGATCATGACATCTATGCCTAAAGCTTTGTTCTACTAATCTCTAATTTCGAAACTTTCTAAGTGGTCCTCACATTGGTCTTAATTGGTGAAATTCACACTAATCAAGTTCATTATGAATTTGTAAATTTCGTAGTTGTATTTTACTAAATATTTCCTTTAAAATTCATATTTCTTGTTTTTATTTTCAATTTAGTGTTGTTGATTAGGATTATCCAATTTCTTGTCCCATTTTCAAGTACTCTTTTAAGGCTTATATTTGTGTTTGTTCCATAGAGGAAACAATTGAATAAAGACATCTCACTCTTCTATTGTGGTGATTATACACAAAATATTCTGGCTTGTCCCTTAATCAATAACAACCTTTTTTATTTTTCATTCCATTATAGATGTACCATAAATCCGACATAACTCTATTTTTTCTTGTTGAATAATTTTAACTTGTTCTTCTATGAGAATCTAGGGACTTCACATTCTTATGCACCTATCTCTACTCCTATACTATAAATATAAATGTATCATTCTCCTCCTGAGTTGGATACAAGGTTTTATTGAAAAACTATCTCTTCCTTGTGATATTAGTTTCATTTGTGGTATAGATTTTGTTGCATTAACCATGATGAGGAAAAATTTCAAAATAGGAAACAAAGTTGTGATTTTCCATTAAACTGCTAATTATGTAGCATACGACTGCTAGCAATCTAGAAGTAATTTATGTTTTTTATTTTAACTTATTGATTTATTTTCCATAATTGTAGGAGGTCTAAAAAGAGAATATGATGGCATAATGAAATAAGATAGGTCTACACATTGCATATTACATGAAGCAACAAATGATTATCGTATGGCCATAACACCAAAAAGAATTAGAATGTTCCATTATCCCACAATTTTATATCTTTAACAATGAATCTTATATATAACGTGCAATATGATAGCCTATGATTAAAATGGTAAATGTTATAAGATAAGTGAGGGTTTAACGTGTTTGATTTAATTAGGCTAATGTATTAATAGTCCTAAACTCTTTAAGTCTTATAAATAACATTAGGGTACATTACATTGGAAGGCATCAATGATTAAGGGTAAATCCATTTAAGATATCAATATTTGGAGTGTTTAAAAAAAAGAATCAACATTTTGCAGAGTGACTAATTTGGTGTATGATTAACAAACCATTAGTAACACCATTAATGGCATCTCGTCAAGTGCCATGTGTCAACAAAATAATAATTTCTATTTTTTAAATAATCAGTCGACCCCACTAGTTGAGATAAGAAAAAAAAGAATAATAATAATAAAAAAAATAGATTGTCTGACATTACCCATTTCATCCCTAACTTTTTCCTTTCACTAGCTTACACAGACATGGAACAATCAAATTATTATCAAGTAACTAACAAAATAACCAATGATCAAACAACTTTATCAAGTAAGAAATTGGAAATTTGAGTTATGAAGGGCTTGCATTCTCGATGATAATCATTCTTCTCATGCTAGTCATCTTGGAAAAACCAATTACAAAGAGAATGTAGCAATCAATTTTAGGTGAGGAGCTAACTCAAAAATAAAAAAAGAAAGAATAAATAAATTAGACTAATGGAAAAGAAATCAGGTATTAACACCACTTATATAATTATATAGCGTATAAGCATTGCTTCGGCCGACACTTTTTGATGGAGTGGTGAAGGGTGACAGTGGTGGTAGTGGAAGGAATGGTGGAAGAAGAATAATGTCTACAATCGATTTTAGGTGAGGAGTTAACTCAAAAATAAAAAAGAAAGAATAAATGAATTAGACTAATGGAAAAAAATCATGGTATCAACACCACTTATATAATTATATAGTGTATAAGTATTGCTTCGGTCGACACTTTTTAATGGAGTGGTGAAGAGTGATAGTAGTGGTGGTGGAAGGAATGGTGGAAGAAGAGTAATGTGATATGCGGTGGTAGGGAGAGCAGCAATTCGAGTTTGAACTTGTATATACTGGAATTAGGTGGGTCATTCCAATACCGTCATTCTTAACCTTAATTCCTCCAACTAATTCCCATAACACTCTGTAGACACACTAGCCATGGTGTATATTTGATCCTCGATTTTTCACCATCAACCACCTAATACACTCAAATAGTGAAACCCTAAAATCCAAAACAAAGAAACCTTAACCTCTTTCTCTTTCTAAAAATTTCTTTCATTCTCTCTCTGAAACCTTGTCAACTCTCTCTCTTGCATCAAGCTTCCTTTCCTCCATTCTCTCTCTTATGGCCCATCTTCGTGTTGAATCGTAGAGGAGTTTGAATTTCGATGACTAAGTTCCAAAGAAATCTGAATACTTAATTTTATTTCTTTTTTTTTGTTTTAATTTTCTAATTTGATGTAGTGTGATTTTGAATTTAGAGAGGACCAAAAAAAAAAAAAAGATTCAACCTTTTTATTTACTACTCTGGTATAATATGGTTTTAAGGAACTTTGATATTTAGGTTTTTGCATTTTGAAAAAGTCTTAATTTGTGAATTTGTTCGAGAAGTTCTTCATTTTTTTCCTTTTTTTAAAAAAATTTTCTGTCATTGGGTTAGTCTTAAAATAATAAAAATTTAGGGAAAATGTGCTCCTGCTAACATGGATACCTTTTTTAACCACTCAAAACATTAATACCTCAAATGAACTTAACTCCAAATGTTAATACCTCAAATAAACTTATCTTATCAAATGTTGATACTTTTTGATGTAATTACCCAATAATATTGATTACAATGATAATTTTAATATAAGTAAAAAGGATAATACTAATATAAAAATAGCAAGCAAAAGAAAACAATCATAGTATAATGGTATTACAAATATACACTTAGAAAATGCACATATCGCTTTTGTTGTTAGTGGCATGCCACCTAACAGAGCTAACATCATGAGCTTAGATAGGCATTAGCAAGCTTTCATAAGAGGTGTAGATGACTTCTTCAAAACTCATAAAATTTTCAATCCTTTTTCTTTTGATTTGAATTTCAATATGTCTTATTCTATCTATGTATCACATATTTTATTTTGTAACTGTATATTCTTTATTACAATAACTTTTAAACACTAATTAATCTCTTTTAGCGTGAACGTGTTTTTTATCACCAATATATTATTTTGTAATTCTGATTATATTTATTAATTTCCATGTTTCATTAATGTTTATTTAATACTCTAAAAAGAGTAAAAACAATTGGATTTACTAATAACAACAATCTTGCTAATAAAAATAATTTAACTAAAACACTTGTAGTTAATTAAAGTGGGAGGACACTTAAAGAGAGTTTAGTTAGTTCCAAGCATTAACTTGTTAGTTAAGATCAATTAAATAATCTTAGAAAAAAAAAGAAGCTTAAGAGATGCAGTCAAGAGTTAAGGATAACTTGGATAAATGCTAATCTACTGTATACATACTTTCATATTAGGTTATAAGATTATGGTTTCTTAGTTGATCATCAAAAAGCTTTTCAGTATGTGACTACTTGGCTTGATGTTGTCGTGCTTGTTAGTATGGGAAAACAAATGAAGAATAAGCATATCAAAACCTCAATTATTTGTTGCTCATACTTAGTTAAGATTGAAAGATTTAGAGTTATAAGTGATCGTATAAGTATCCACCGATCTATAATATCTACTATCCAGGCAGAGTAGGTTACTAAACTGATGTGGTAGAAGTTTAAGCATTGATATTGCTAGTTGGTTGTTGATCAAGGGGATTTTTAAGGTTATGGGTTAGTGTACAGGAATGAAGCTACAATTGGGTCGTACTAATATTTGGGACACTTTTATGAACACATGTAGTGGATCCTTGTTGATGGACAATTTGATAGTAACCTTGGCATGGCATGACTAATGTTTTTGCGACTCGCTGGGTGTTAAGAAGTATCCTGTCCAAACCTTTGTTCCTTATGGAGTTAAGACTTAATTCTAAATCTTAAGACACCAAAGACATGCTATTTGTTTTTTGATTGCTCACTATATTAGAATTGAAATATATGTGATTTGGATTGTTAATCATGAGTTAGATTGTGATTCAACCCTTTGAGGGACCTCTTTTTTAGTAATAACAAAGATAAAGCGCAAGTTTCAAATTATAGATTTGTTCAAGATGAATGCTAGATGATATGAGTGAATATAATATTGTGATGAGTGGTATAATATAAGTTTAAGCAACTAATCTTTTAGTTATTATAGATTATAATATTGTGAACCAATTCGAGCTATATTTACATTGTGAGAACATGGAATATGGCTTTATTTTGTTAGTTGTGGAATTGTAATAGTTCTAGATTTGTATATGTCCATGTTGAGATTTAAACATATAGTGAGTTGTTATGTTACAAATTCTAAAATGTTACATTATATTAAATTTCATTTCAATGTGTATGATTCTAAAGTGTTGGATAAGATTTTGATCAAGATAATGGAACTAATATGATTACTCTAAATAATCAAATGATTAAATTAAGCCATAATCCAAAAGAATTTGCATCACCTAGAGGATCTTGTGCAAATACTACCAATTGCCACATAGTGGCCTCTCATGTATACTTGTTATAATTAGAATAACTAAATAGCTATAAGCTAGAACAATATGTTATGATTCTTATCAAATTTATAGAGTACAATGTAAAGCATTAAGTGGATAGATATTAACTAAATTGAAATTGCATTAGTTTCAAACATGCTCTCTTTTATGTCAATCCCCTCCTTCACTATCTCCATTTTTAAAGATGGGGATAAGCTAAATCACGATTAAAAAAAAAAAATCATTTTACTTCACTTTTCACTCCTTTTGTGTTTCATCATTTTCACTCATAATTGAAAAATAAATGTGTTAAATACAATAACATAAACTTAAATATATAGGGAGGAGGACTATGCGGGATTAAACCCTAAAATTTTTACCCATGAAAGTTTGTCCAAATTGCCAATTAGAAGGAACAATATTCCATGAAGTAGAGGTGCGTCGATCACTTCGTGTGACCCTAAAAGAGAGCGACTTGCCAACTAAAACGGTATTTGATTGCCAATTCTGACCCCAATTACGAGTCATGCTCATCCACTTGGTTCTTGAACCCTTAATGCTTACCTTCACAATATCCCCAGCTCCAGCTACATTGGTAATCAAAACCAAATTGAAATACTGAAAACCATTCATGGTAAATCTTATCCCTCCTCTTCTTTGACATGGTATCCTAAAAATGTAACAGAAAAGACAGTAAAAGCATAAGAACATATCTTTGGCCCAAAAAAAGAAAAGGCATGAGAACATATAAAACAAATCATTATTTATCATATTCAATTACAAATTTTATAAGTTTGTATCATTTGTTACACATGCAAATTATTTATTACATACGCAAGATATGTTTATAATGTCATACGGGAGTGTCTGAGAACATAATGCATAGGGACGTATGTGGTAATTACATGATTATAGGATCAAACTTATTTTATTATAAATATAAAGATAATATATATTTTTTATTTAAATATATTATAATAATTAATTTTATTTCAGTGAGGAGGTTAGGACCCTACCATCCTCTTTGAGTACATCATTGATAATACGTAGATATACACATATATGTATGTGTAGTATTCTTTAGCTTAAAGATATATAAAACAAATAGATAGTTTGGGTGTTGAGTGTAAAAAACTTGAAAATTCAAAATTTTACATTGTTTGACCACATTTCTGAACTTTTTTTTTTAATAAGCACATTTCGGAGTTCTATTTTTATGAACAAAAAAAAAATTCTAAATCTAAAAAATGAAGTACAGAGGCGGAAATGGATACTTATTTTTGAAGATTCATATGATTTATTAAACTAATTGAATTTATTAGTTAACTTATGATTTATAATCTTTCGCAATAAACCTGCTAATTCTTTTGTATTATGCATTCCTCTATAAATACTTAGCTCAGCATTGCTTTCAAATATGTTTGGACATTATTCTTATAGCAAAATCATAACAGTAGAAATAAAGAGAGGAAGGAAAAGCGAAAGTAAAGGGGGAAATATGTCGGACATTGGATTGCTAAAGGGAGAATTCAGCGTATTATGCATTGTGCTATTCATGGGTGAATGTATTTTCAACTTTTCACATAGAAAGTTTAAATCCCAGACTGGGGGGAACAAATCATCAAACGTATGGATACTTAAAGATAGATTTCACAATTATAAAGTCAGCAGGTGATAATTTCTACAAAAGTGGATTTGTTAAGGAAGGAAAGCGGGAGCCTTTAAAGGGAAGAAATTTTATGAATAAATCTTGTTTAATAGATTTGACATCATATATGACATGAAACTTAAGGTAATATATTTATAAATCTTCCCACTTATATATCTTTTACGTAATTCATATACTTTTTATATGAGATTTTTCTAACTTCATACTTGTATCCTAACCGAATCCAACATATATTAAGATTATAAGTATTCGAATATGATAATGTAATTTCAAAAGTTTACCAAGATGGCCGCTGTGCTTTATCAAAAAACAAACTGTTAACTAACTTACCTTCTATAGGAGACCGGGATGATACCGGCACGATACTTGCAAGTTTAAGAAACATTGGCATAGAAAGATCAAAGTGCGGTCGAGAGGATTGCACCACCCGCCATTGTCGCTCGGAAGAGCGTAATTTGGTGGGCAAAAATTGGTGGCGGTGATGAGAATGGATGGACTCCCGAATAGCACCATTGGGGTCATCTCTACATTTGATTTCAAAACAAGCACCACAACTGAAGCCATTGTTGAATAGGGCAGTGCTCAATGCAGCTGTGTGCAGTCCATAGCCTTAGCTGTACAAATTGCCATAACCACAAGCACCACCTAATGATACAAGTTGAAATTAAGTGTACTATAGGCTAGGTCAAAAGAAATTATTGATAAATATACCAAGCCAAAATAATATTAATATATAACTCGTTTTACTCAAGTTTGTTTAAAATCGTAAGCATTTTAAACTAAATATTAAAAAATTTGAAGTCAACCGAAATGAATAACATGTATATAAATTTCGCTTCTTTATGAGAATTCCACGGTCCTATCACGGGAGCATAAAAAAAAAAATTTAAAAGGTTCAATCATGGTTGGAAAAAATCTTGGCCATCTATTAATGTTACAAAACCAATCTCATTGTAACTATCACGAGATCATAAAATTTTTGCTTGTTTATATTCTAAATTAGACTCGTTATTTACCGGATTATTATAAATATTTGAACCTCATTTTTATAGCAAAGTAGTGATTTCAGCATTTAGTGATGGTACTTGCATTTTCTAACATAAGTGTCCACTAAAGAATTACAGCATTAAATTACTTTTTTATATTAAATGCACTGAAATCCGTATAATAAGCTCCTTTCGGATACTTGTCAAAAGAATAAAATAAAATATACACCTTTTGATATGGTGAGCTTCACTGAGAAATATTTAAATAATTTATTAAATAAATGTAACAACTTTTAGAAATAAGAAAACTAAAAGAAATTAATGGATATCTTGTATGCATTCTTTATAAGAACAAAGAACTTACGAATCATTAAATAAAAATTGAACATTCTAAACTAAACAAAAATGTATAATTACATATATTTAGACACGCATAAAAAATGTGTACCAATATGAGGAATATTTTTTTTTTAATGTATAATTGATGAAAATAACTCGTAAAGTTTAAGGTTAGTGAAACAGAAAGACAATACCCATAGTTCCAGAGGCATCACTGCCGCCGTAAAAGGTGGCGTGAGCAGTTTGCCATGGACCAGCAGTGTACACACCAGGAATTCTGGAATCGACCAAACAGCTCATAAAAATAATACTCGACAGAATGGTAGTGTATATAAATGTCAGAAGACAAGACATGGCTTTTCTTAAGTATATCGAGCTAGACTAAGGTTTCGGAGAAAGAAGAAGGTATGTGAGGATGAAGGACGAGACGGTGCTTTGCTATTTATGGAGAGGCAAGTAGATCTCTGTCGAAAGGAAAAAGACGAATTTCGTTGTGGACGAATCATTACCCTTCATTGCTGCTATTTTGGTCTAACATCAATAAAAGCATTGCCACTATCCGGGAAAAGATGATATTAATGGGCCGATGGGATTTTCAGCTATAATTACAGTATCAATCTGGATTTAACTTATTGAGTTAGTTAGATCCATGAATTTAGGATTATTTAAAAACACTCTCTTAGATTCATCAGGGGGAGCAGTGTCAATATAATCAATAGACATCATAACTGCGAAAACTTCATAAATGCTCGAGATTTCCTCTCATTGGATATATATCAAAGATGATGTAAAATACTGTGTATTGTCGAATTGTGACTTTAAAAGATTAGGTAAGATCATGCTTTTTCCCTCAAAATCAATGTGGTTGATACTTTGTGTTTTCTTAAGTGAAAGATCAGTGTCATCCTTTTATAAATATTTATTCTAGTCGTCTTGGCATTTTATTATTATCGTTTTCAAATAGGTTGTTTGTTATGAAACATATACAGATTAAAAATAGATATTTTTACTCATAAACAGATTAAACAGGCTAAATACAGACAAGATACAAATATAATACAAATAAAAATCAGACAATCTAGATAGACCCATAAACTCTTGAAATCGCATCTTGAAAATGGAATATAGGCCGTGAAATCAAATCATGAAAAATGTGCGCAGCATTCTCACATTTGGAATGTGTGAGAAACAAAAAAACAATGTATATAGAATGTAGAAAATAATGTTCAATATCTTGCACCTACAAACTACGAATCATGTTTCAACTCGCACATGAAATATGTGATTTATTTGTTGCCTTAAAATGCTAGTTAAACATGAAACTTTTATGAATTATTTTAGTAATTAATTTCAAATACGGTCTAGTTTAGTAAATAACATAAAAAGAGATTCTGTGAGACAAAAACTTCGTGTCGTCTCCAACCCTTACAGGATCAATGTTTCGTATTTCTAAATACTATTCATTTTTGTCCCTACTAATCAACACCTGACACGTGTTATGAATTGATAAAATTCCTAAAATAAAAAGAAGTAATAATTATTATTTATGATACAAGACAAATATTGAGTGACAAAGACATGAATGAGATAGTAATTTGAGGACAACAAATTTCCATCCTTTAGGACGAATGATTGTTGTCTCTATATTGCTATCTCATTTATGTTCCTACTAATCAATACCTGCCACGTGCTATGAATTAATAAAATTCCTAAAATAAAAAAAGTAATAACTATTATTTTATGATACATGGCAAACATTAAGTTTTGAAGATAGAATCAAACAGAAAAATTTGGGGCAACAAATTCTTATCCCCCTTACATATGCATTCTAGTCTCTTAGGATTATCTACCCCTCTTTCCTACCCATCTCCTAAATTTATCTCATTGACCCATGTGTCATATTTATGTTTTTCTTTGATGGCATTTGAAACATTAAATTGCTTCACTCGCCAACATGAATAATTTTAAAAAATGCAAAATATTTCTTTGGTAAACTTTCTGATTAGTACTTAAAGAATATCTATTAACGGTATCCATTTAGTAAAAGCAGTTTTGGTGGATTTTACTTAGATTTTCCTCCCAGAAGTGTTTGCGTCCCTTCCCATTGCATGAGAACGAATCATTCCTTCTGCCATCGTGGTCCTTTTGTAACTTGTAAGCAAGTGTCCTTAACCTAACATCATGTGTCAGAGGAATAAATAGGGTCAACGAGTGAAGTAATCTTCATGAAGACATCAAACAGATTGGTACGCGGCCGATTTTGGATGCCAATTGCCATCGTCATCCTACATAAGCCAGACCGATAAAAGAGAGTTTAAAGTGGCACCCAAGAAAGTTACATTCAAATAATCTTTTAAGCTTGTTTATTTTATTAAGAAATATTTTTTCACTACCTAAGAAAATATTGATATTCAATCCTAACTCTATCTTAACTTATATTCAATATTTCACTCAAAATTTTATTATACTTAGATGCTTATTGAAGCAACCTATGTAAATTTTAAATTTGAACTTGATAAATTATTGAAGGACTCGAACTTAATTTGATTAGAGCTTACTCAAAACATGATGCAGTGATAGCATGGATAGAATGAGAATACTCGACGAGTGAATATCAAACGTGAACTTAATTCACACAATTGTAAGCAATTGCAATTTGAGAGAGAATTCTCCAAACTTGGATTTCAAATTGATAAAAACGTTCTAAGAAACATAAGCTAAGGTTTCTGGACTATTTATATGCATAACAAAGTCCTAAAAATGACAATAAAGGAAATAACTTGAATAAATAAAGGCTGGAGTAAAAGCTAGCAGCTTAAAAGGTGAAACGTCGAGCGGCCTAAAGTAGGCTGGCACTTAGGTTGGAGGCCTATCTCCCTAAGCCGACGGCCTATCTCTCTAAGTCGGTGGCTTATATCCAACTTTGTTGGTACCCATCAAGGCCAGCAGCCTTCATTCCTGTGCCTCCGGGGTCGCTTCTTGGCCGCTTCTTTGCTCATAAACGTGTTGGCTATCTCATCTACATCATTCTCTCCCACCTGTAAAAAACTCGACCCCGAGTTCTTATCTGGATATAAAGGTGTATCATCGGGATGGAATGGATATAATTCTGCAACATTGAACGCTCTAGAAATAGCCATAGTCGTTGAGAGATCAACAACATAAGCATTGTCATTGATCTTTTGGACAATCTTGTAAGGCCCATACTTCCTTGGTTGCAACTTGTTATAAGTACCCATGGGAATTCTCTCCTTCTTTAGGAAAACCATTACTTGATCTCTGAACTCAAACAATTGTTGCTTCCTTCGTTTATATGCCGTCTCTTTGTACTTGACATTGGCTTTCTCAATATTTGCCTTGACCTCTTCTGCAGTGCTCTGCCAATGTTCCGCCATGTGCTTAGCTAATATACTATACTCGGTCATTTTGGGAAGCTTTACTAGATCCAAAGCATGTTGAGGCACTTTAGTGTAAATGATGTAGAATGGAGACCACCTTGTTGTTCGATGGACGGAGTTGTTGTAGGCAAACTCCGCTTGAGCTAAACACAAATCCCACTGTCTTGGCTTCTCTCCACAAATACTCTTAATGAGATTGACCAATGTCCTGTTGGTAACTTCTGTTTGTCCATCTGTCTATGGATGAGCAGTGCTGCTATAGCTCAAAGATGAATCAAACATATACCAGTGAGTCTTCCAAAAATAGCTAAGGAATTTGCTATCTCTGTCAAATGTGATAGATTTGGGCACTCCGTGCAATCGCACTATTTCCCTGAGAAACAATTTGGCAATGGCATGAGCATCTGAGGTCTTCCTACAAGGAATGAAATGAACCATCTTGGAAAACCTGTCAACAACTACAAAGACAGAGTCAACATCTCGTTGGGTACGAGGCAAACCAAGTATAAAATCCATGGAGATATCCTCTCATATGTTCTTAGGTACTGGCAAGGGTGTATATAGTCCAGTACTCTGAGAATGCCCCTTAGAAGTTTGGCAAATATACCACCTCTGAACCATCTTCCCCACATCCTTCCTCAACTGAGGCCAATAATATCGGTCAGAAACAACTACAATGGTCTTGTCTCTTCCCAGATGTCCTGCCAAGCCCCCTCCATGCAGGTCACTAATCAATATCTCCCTCAAAGACGATTGAGGAATACATAATTGATTACCCTTCATCAAATACCCTTTATGTATATGATAATCACCACGGGGCTCTTTACTATTACTCTTACCCCAAATCTCACTGAAGTCATCATCCTCAGTATAAAGTTCTTTCATCTATTCAAATCCAACAACCTCAGTTATCATCATAGCTAAGACATCTGCTCTCCTGCTTAAAGCATTTGCCACTTTGTTTTGGACTCCAAACTTATGCATGAGTTTAAAAGGAAACCTCAGCAAAAACTGGATCCATCTAGCATGCATGTCTTTACTGATTCTTGTTTGACTACTCAAGTGTTTTAAAGCCCCATAATCTGAATATAAAACAAACTCTTTCCCTACAAGGTAATGCTCCCATACCCTTAAGGCTCTCATCATAGAGTAAGATTCTTTGTCATATGTAGACCAATTCCTCCTAGCATCACAGAGCTTCTCACTATAAAAAGCTATTGGTCTCTTCTCTTGTGAAAGTACTGCCCCAACTCCTACACCACTAGCATCACAATCCATCTCAAACAACTTGTCAAAGTCAGGCAATGCTAATATAGGAGCACTACATAATTTTTCCTTCAATAAGGAAAATCCAACCTCAGCTTCCTTACTCCAACTAAACTTCCCTTCTTCAGGCACTCAGTCAATGGAGCAGCAATAGTACTAAAGTGCCTGATGAAGCGCCTATAAAAACTGGCTAATCTTAGGAAATCCCTCAACTCTGTCACAGTTTTAGGAATAGGCCATTCTCTAATGGCTCTTACCTTTTCATCATCTACTACGATCCCATCTCTACTCACTATGAATCCCAAGACAGTAACTTCTTTGACATAAATATGCACTTCTTTAGGTTAGCATATAATTTATTCTCCTTTAACACAGTCAACACACTCCTCAAGTGATCTATATGCTCACTTTCAGACTTAATATAAATCAATATGTCATCGAAATATACTACCACAAATTTACTAATGAAGGGTTTGAGTACCTGGTTCATGACTTGCATAAATGTGCTAGGCACATTACTAAGGCCGAATGGCATTACCAACCACTTATACAATCCCTCCTTTGTCTTGAACGTGGTCTTCCACTCATCTCTTGGCCCGACCCTAATTTGATGATACCCCTACACAAATCAATTTTGGAGAAGATGACAACCCCACTCAATCTATCAAGCATGTCTTCAATATGGGGTATAGGGAATTTATACCCAATGATGATCCTATTGATAGCCCTGCTATCAACACACATCCTCCAACTCCCATCTTTCTTAGGAGTAAGTAGTACTGGCATAGAACATTGGCTCACACTATCTCTGATGAAGCCTTTATCTAACAGTTCTTGAACCTCCTCCTGTAAGATCTCTATCTCCTTAGGGCTCATCTTATAAGGTGGCAAATTAGCAAGACTTGCCCCAGGAACAAGGTCAATCTGGTGCTGGATATCCCTCAAGGGTGGATATCCCTCTGGTAAGTCATCTGAAGCTACCTCCTTGAACTCCTTTAATACCTCTTTCACCACATCTAGAAAGTCATCTCTATGCTCCTCTTCAACCTTCAGCACATTCTTCACTACCAAGGCATGCACCTCCTTAGAATCTTTCATAACCTTTTCCATCTCCTTCTCCAAATGCACAAGGTTAGGAAAGACCATCCCTCTAGCTTAGAGCCTTTAGAACGTGGCACTACTTTAAGAGGTAGTAATGTATATCTTACACCATCTTTCTTTGGCCTGTATAAGTTTCCTTTTCTAGAATGTTGGGCATCAACATCAAACTGTCATGGACACCCAAATAAAAGATGACAAGCATCCATGTCTACTATATCACAGTAGACCTCATCTCTATACTGCTAATGGAAAATGGTACCCTACACCTCTCCTGAACTTCAATCCTTTCAACAGCTTTAGTCCATCCAATGGTGTATGGATTGGGGTGTTTCTCATATGGTAATTGCAAATGCTTGACCACTTGCTTACTAATGGTATTTTCACTACTTCCACTACCCACAATCAAGGCAAATACTCTCCCACCAATCTTGCACTTTGTATGAAAAAGCTGGTGCCGTTAAGTGTTCCCCTCCTGCTTCGGAGCTAACATGAACCTCCTGATAACATATGAAGGCTCATAGTCTTCATAATCTTCCCCATAATATTCTTCCTCCTCGTCAGGATCACAACGTATCTCTTCATCCTCTTCTCACTCTACAATATTAACAGTTCTTCAATTTGGACAGTCATTGGATCGATGCCCTGGCTGGTTACAATGATAACATATGGGTTTAGCATATGGATTGGTTTGCTTCTGGCCTTCTTTGGACACCATAGGCCGCTTTTCCATAGCGCTCTCATTTTTCTTCTCACCACTACTACTAGGCTTTTCTAATATCTTCTCTTTCTCTTCAATACCCTTATTCGCTCCAACATGCTCAGCCCTCTCAACTACATACTATGACCACCACCATCAAACCTGGTGTTCTTATCATTCAACATGAGTTCAACCCTTATGCCATTCTTGGCCTCACACATACTCCTCAACACCGTTACCCTAATTTTATCCTGATTTGCAACTTTAGGCCATCAACATACCTAGCCACTTATTGCCCTTCACTCTCTCTCAGATCATTGCGCTCCACCAATCTCCTAAACTAAGCAGTATATTCATGGACATGTCGCATCCCTTGGCGACACCTCTGATACTGTTGGAATAGTGTCTGCTCATAATCAGGAGGAAGACACTCCCTCTTCATTAATTGTTTCATACGGATCCACGTTTACATGGGTTGTCTTCCTTCCCTTAACCGCCTACTTTGCACTCTCTCCCACTAGGCAGAAGTACCACCCTTCAACCTACAAGCCACCGTCTTTACCCTTTGCTCCTCCGAAAAATCCTTAAAATAAAAAAATCTCTCCACCTTCGCCAACCAATCAAGAAACTCTTCAATATTGAATGTACCATTAAAGTAAGGGAGATCTACCTTTGAGTGAAAGTCTCCACCATCCGATTGATCGTAATTGTCGTAATCTCAATAGCCTCTTTGTTCCTACCTCCACCATTACTACCCCTCATAGGTGGTTGTCTTCTCCATACACCAATTCCTCTTCCTTTGAATCATCATCAAAGATTTCTGCCCTCCCATCTGCACAGATGGGTGGATCAATTGGATTACCATGATCTTCTCTTGCCCTAGGCCGTCTCCCACCATCAATCTTACCCTTATTAGCATCAACTCCCACGACGTCAAACCGCTCAATCAAAGTCTTGGGAAGCTGCTCTACTCGTCGTAATCTATGATCCATGGCATCCACCACTGCCCTTGGAATCGATGTTCAGCCCCTTGTACTCCCGCATCATGAAAACCGTCATGAGTGCGACCGCCGTCAACATCGTTGCCAGAAGACATCTTACAGGATCTCATCTTGCTCTGATACTAATCTGACGTAGCGAGACAGTATGGATGGAACGAGAACACTCGATAAGTGAATCTCAAACGTGAACTTAATTCACATAATTGTAAAACAATCGCAATTTCAGAGAGAAGTCTCCAAACTTGGATTTCAAATTGATAAAAATGTTCTAAGAAACATAAGCTAGGGTTTTTGGACTATTTATATGCATAACAAAGTCCTAAAAATGACAATAAAGAAAATAACTCAAATAAATAATGGCTGGAGTAAAAGCTGGCAGCTTAAGAGGCGAAACGTTGAGTGGCCCAAAGTAGGCTGGCGGCCTATCTCCCTAAGCAGGCGGCCGATCTCTCTAAGCCGGTGGCTTATATTCGGCTTTGTTGGTCCCCATCAAGGCCTACCTTTTAAGGCTGGCAGCTTTCGTTTCTGTGCCTCCATGATCGCTTCTTGGCCGCTTCTTTACTCATAAACGCGTCGACTATCTCATCTACATCAAAATAGTCCAATTTGCTTAGTAGGTTTAATAATAACTAGATGGTAAATTATATCAAAGGTCACAACGTTTAAAAGTAAGTTCATTTTAGGTCATAACATTTAGAAAAGTTCAAAAAAAGGTCATAACGTTTAAAAAAGTGTCTTATGAGATTTAATTAATATTTTTCCTATTAATAAATATCAAAAGTGCATTAAAGGGTTTCTTAAGTTTTAATTAAATATTTCTCTTATTAATACGTGCCAATGGTGATCTCAATTGACTCAATTTTTTAAACGTTGGGACCTAAAATGATCTTACTCCGAAACGTTGTGACGTAACATGAACTTACTCACTAAATGTTATGACCTCTTTTGAACTTTTTGAATTGTTGTGATCTAAAACGAACTTATTCCCAAACATTATAACTTTCCGGTGTAATTTACCCATTAACTAGATATAGAGAAGACTAAGGAGTCTATTATTTGGTTTTAACCAACCCACTAGATCTTTGCAATTTGCACCAACTCAAACCTATGATGCTGCATGCCTAGACTTATGATACCACGAGTCTAAACATGTGGGGCTACAAGTCTAAACTTGTGATGCTATAAGCTCAAATCTAACTACAATTTTATGTTGCCTGGACTAGTTGTAGACCATGTAGGCAACCTTGTATAAATACAAATAAAAACCATTTAAATATATCATTAAACTTAGGAAGCTTTTATAGTCCCATTGACGGGACTATTGAGTTAATTATATAACTGTTAAACTAAATATAGTAATTGATATATTAACTATTTTAGTGGTACAATCATAATTGGATATGATATGAGCTGTTGGATAGCTGACAAAACTAGTCCTATCAAAATTAATGACAGACCATAAAATCTTCCTTAAAGTTAATTGGTCGTGAACTCCATATAAAATTAGAAACCTATTAAATAATCATTAAACTCTAGATCTGAGACCAAGGGACCAGCTAGGCTGGGTTGTATAGATCCAAGGCCTTAGCCATTCCCCCCGTCCACCGGGTGGACCAATTATGACTTCCAGAAAAGAGACCCGGGGCCAAGAGAACTGTGCATGACTAGTAATGGTGGACGTGGGGCATATCGGTTTGGGTCCATTGCAACCAAAAATGGGATCTCAAGTCCCGGCAAATCTCTTTTGCTTTTCTTCAAAGACGTGCCATTTGCTCTCTTTGAGTTATAAGAACTCTTCGTAGTCTTCTCCATCACATTTCATTGATTCTTTCTCTGTTTGTATTCTTGTTTTTGGGCACAAAGGTAAGTGGAAACAGAACGCTTGCGGAAGTAACCACTCAAATATCACATTGCATAGATTGCAAAATCATAAACGCTTCCTACATACGTACCTTGCACTTTAACCATATTAAATACCGCCCTCATAATTATTCCCTTTTTTTCATTATGGATAGATTTCTAGATAAGGAGAAAATAATAATATTTTGAAATAAATTACAAAAAATGCTACTAGGCAAAAAATAATCTAAAAATAGGTAAGTTGAACTCCTCTTTTGAAAAGAGGAGTTTGAATCTCGTCTCTTCAACATACAAGTTTAATACAATCTAATTTCTTCTTTTAAAGAGACGAGTTCAAATTGCCTTATTTTTTTTATTATTTTTGTTTTAGTGGCATATTTGTAGCTTTTTAAAAGATATTATTATTTTTTTGTAGTTTCCTTAGATTTCTTATTGCACATATAGCAATAAAGTTTAATGATGGGGAGAACTAAATATAATATCTTTCCCTTGCTTGCACTTATGAATATGTAATTTAAAAAATTAATTATAAAAACATGACATGCGTTTTTATTAATTCACAAACTTATGACCTATGTTAATTTTTTTAACAAATAGGTAACTCAAGTTTCATATAAAAGTATCAATAAAACTAATTACTATTAGAGGGATATATATTAGGGTTTTATTGGTCTAAAAAAATAATTTAATAAAATATTAATAAATAGAATTATATGAATAAAATATTAAAAATTATTTCTTTTTAAATGCAAAAATTGAAAAATAAATATGAAATTAATTTTTATGATCAATAAAATTCGACACGTATCATCCTAAAATTATTAAATAATATTGACACTTTTGTATGAAACTAGAATCACCTATTGGTCATAAAAAATAACACAAGTAAGGTTTTTGTAATTAACCCTAATTTAAATAAAGTTTCAATGTTGGTTTAGTTGATGCGTTGTTATTTTATAATGGAATTATTAATTCATGTATAAGTTCTAGTTCCTTTTATGGATTTACTCCATCTTTTATTAATTAGAACATTAAAATTACAAAATAACTATCACCACATTCAAATCATAAGTCAAAATTACAGGTCAACAAAAAATGATATTCAATATTGCTTTCAAATATAAATTATTACGAATTGCAAATATTATAGATTTAAACTAGAAAAAACACAAAATTGGAACTTCAGATACCGTAGCATATTGACTTCATATAAAAATATGAGTATATTTGATTGTTAAACTAAATGTAGATTTAATATAGTGAGTTATAAGTTAGGCCACCTTGAATGGATTTCTTGTTTATATCAACTTTAGTTATATTTATTTAAGTTAGGTGTAATATTCTGCATACATTGAGAAATTATGAGAGACTGCAGATCATAAGTTTAGGTTTCAGGATGGGTAGAAGTCACATTTTTATTTTACTGGGTTCATTTAGGTTTTGGAAAAAAAAAATTGATATTCATATTATCTTGTCATCAATTTACATAAAGGAGAAGTTTGTAAAAACGTCGAGAAAAAGGCTGTTAAATAAATAAACTAAGGTCTGTTTGAATGGTCTATTTTTTTATCTGTATCTATATCGAAATGATATGTGTAAATATGTTCGATTTACATCTATATTTGATCTTTTTATGAGAACTGTCAACTTTTTTTTATCTGTATCTATTTTTCTATATACAATTTGTTAGAAAAAAGTTAGAAAAAAATATCTATATCTGTCAAAAAAAAGCTAGACAAATAGACCCTAAAGACATTTTCTAGAGTTATGATCTTATATAAGAATTCCTAAATCGACATCTCAAAGCTTATTTCTCTTAGATGTGATAAATATTATTTAAAAGTTTCGATCATTCTAAAATGAACATCTTATATCAAGCTCTACCCTTTGATGCATAATCGTGTTTATAGCCTATCATCTATACATGTTGAAAATTGCTTTTATATATATATATATATATATATATATATCAGTGTGAAACCTCTAACCAAGAAAAAATCACACATACAGACGATTACCATAGGTGGTAATCCCATAAAGTGGCAAACCTATTGAGACCTAGTGTAAATCCCAGAGAGTGGTAGTAATAAGGTCATAAATTGGAAGTCACAATATGGGATAAAGTAGTCCTATGATAATGGATTATAAAGTTAGATAAAGTAGTCTAACAAAATTATGAATAATTTACTTAGAAGAACAATGTCATCTTCTAGCTTTGCTCCATCGAAGCAAGGGTTAGAAGATAATATGTTAAATAGAGATGAAATCCATATGAAGGATTTCGATGAAGCCATAGATAATTGGAACATTCCAAAGTTGGCTTACAATGAAATTTATCAAATCAAAAAATGGAGAGTTTTCTCAAAAAATGACTATGTCATAGCCACTGAGGAAAATGATGTTCCAATCTCCGATGGCTTAACAACAATAGAAATCCTTAATAAGAATTCAATTAAAAAATATGCTAAAGACTGGAACTATATTTATATAGGTCTAATCCAACTAGAAGCCAAACCACTACCAAACTAGGATTAGATACTTCAGTCTTAATGGTGCTTGGAGACTCTAGGGAATTGGAGTATGAAAGATCAATTCATGCTGCAATTGAAACTAGCTTAAGCAATGGTCTAATTCAATTTGATTGTCATCCTAATGTCACCATAGGACTTAGGGACAAAACCATAATGAAGTCTTTAATCTTACTAATAAAGACACACAATTACAAAATGATGGAAGGATTCCTTCCAATGGCTGTAATATACAGAGTATATTACAAATTAATGAAAACAGCTTTTGGATCTAAGGCTTATAAGGTAAACAGGAGAGGTCAGACCTTATTAATCCAAACAGATTTTTGAAAAGCTAATGTTTTGATTCCTAAGTTAATTCAATGGAATCAAATAAATTTACCACAACAATGGGAAGTTGACAATCCACTTCCAAAAAGAATTGTGTATAATGCTGAACCTTCTAGCATTATACAACATCAAGAAGGAAAGGTAACAATTCAATTCTCTAGAAAATCTTTAGATCTTCTAAGGAATAATGTGGAAATTAGATCTATGTCTTCTACATCCTCCAGAAGATCATTAGATCTTTCCCTTCCACCGGTAATCATTCCTCCACCTCCACAAGATTTACCCCCACAGGTAAATCCTGCACAAATACCTAATCATACTTTAAAAGGATTAGTGAATGAACAAATTGGTTTACCCAAAATGGTTTACCAACAACCCAATGAACCTGTTTACGAAGAACCTAGTTTTTGGAAATAGGAGATCATCCAGAACTCAATACTTTGGAAAAACCTTTGAACCTGATAGGAATTTTCTAAACAAAGAGTTTGGATCGATCAAGAACGAGAAAATTAGAAATTGGTATTTCAAAACCTTTTCCAATTACAAAAATGAAATCAAAGATGATATATTATAAATTCATGTTTGATAATGGATACCAAATATTATTCTTTGACTGGTTCCAAGAATATTATTTGACACCAAAACAAGTAAATGTTATAAACCATTGTTTTAAATGGCAAATAAGAGAAGGTCAGATTATACAATCTAATAATCCTCCTTTGACCAAACTAAAACAGGTTTGTAAAAACAATGAAATAACTCTAGTACCCTTCAAAAGCACAGAAAATGAAGAAACTGGAGTTACAAAAATAATTGAACAAAATAACTTCACTAACCAGCATTTACACACTATTGGTAAACAGTTGGATAGAATCGAAGTTATTCTAGACAATGACCATAATGAGATTAAGATGCCTAAAAATCCTTTTAAAGAATTCTTAAAAGCTTTAGAAGATAAAAAATTTAAGGCACTTTTAATCAAACCTTTTGAAATTCCTAAAAAGGAATTTTTAAAAGCTTTAAAAAATAGGGAGACATCATCTTCATCTGATAAGTACAGCGGACTTATTATTAAAGATACTCCCATTGAAAACTTAAATGTTCTTTCTGAAACAAACAGCGTTTCAAAAAATTCTTCAGTAATGGAAGATTTAATTGATCTCAGGATCAATAAATCTCCAAACAATGTTATCAATAGAATTTCTTGGAAAGAACCACAAAAACTCTACTATCAGAGAGCAATGCCTCCTGATCTCTTATTGGAAGAAAATGATGAGAACAATTATAAAAAAAATATTCTGTAGGATCTACCTATGAATGGAACATAGATGGAGCCTCAGAACAAATATTAAATGTTCTCAACCAAATGATAATGTTTTCTAACACCAATAAGACCAATGATTCATTAGATGATCATCAAATTGCCTTAGTGATAATTTCCGGTTTTACTGGACAATTAAGAGGCTGGTGGGATAATTATCTAAATGAAGAACAAAGAAATTTCATTCTTACTTCATACAAAGTGGATGAAGCCGGATCTGAAATTCTAGATGAAGAGAATAAACCAATACAACATATGGTTCATTCTCTAATTTACTTAATCAGTCAACACTTCATAAGAGATCCATCTCACTTTAGAGATAGGTCACTAGAATTGTTGTCAAATATGAAATGTAAATCATTAGGAGAATTTCGCCCAAATAAAGATGAGATTGAAAAATGCTCTCTCTGAATTCTAGAGGATAATGAATGAAATAATCAATGATTTCTCCAAATTCATAATAGTTTACAAAGATGATGTTTTGATCTACTCTCCTAATATAGATCAACACTTCAAACATGTTAAATTATTCATGAATATTGCCAAGAAAAATGATCTTGTTGTTTCTCCAACAAAAATATCTCTTTTTCATACGAAAATTAGATTCTTGGGATTCAACATTCACAATGGCACTATATTGCCCATACAAAGGTCAATAGAGTTCACCTCAAAATTTCCTAACGAAATTAAGGATAAGAACCAACTTCAAAGGTTCTTAGAAAGCCTTAATTATGTTGCGGATTTTTTCCCAAACCTTAGTGTAATATGCAAACCATTACGTAATAGGTTAAAGAAAAATCCACTCCAATGGTCTGAACAACATACCAATGTTGTAAACACAATCAAAAACAAGATTAAGGAAATCCCTTGCCTTCATATTGTAGATCCATTTCTACCAAAAATAGTAGAGATTGATGCTTCTGACATAGGCTATGGAGAAATCCTTAAACAAAAAATGAATGGTAAAAAATGTATAGGTCAATTCGTATCCAAACATTGGAACGAATGTCAAATGAACTATTCCACTATTAAAAAGAAATTTCAGCAATAGTTTTAACAATCTCTAAGTTTCAAGGAGACTTGTTAAATCAAATGTTTCTTTTAAGAGTTGATTGCAAATCAGCCAAAAATGTTTTGCAAAATGATGTTAAGAATCTAACTTCAAAATAGATTTTTGCCAGATGGCAATCAATTTTATCATGTTTTGATTTTAATATTGAGCACATCAAAGGCTCATCAAATGCTCTTCCTGATTTCCTTACTCGTGAATTCTTACAGGGAGATGCCTCCTAAGAAGGAGAAAGGAAAACAGAAAGAAGTCCCAAAGAAGGGATTAACCAATGTTAGGACATGGCTTCAAGCCACAGCCCCAAAAAACCAAAATGTTCCAAATCATCCCCTAAGGACTAATGAAAAATCACCTCAGATGACCAGCCAGCATCTAATGAATCTGGTCTCCAACCAGATATTTCAAATGTTATAACCTAGGACCTAATCAATGCAATTGCCATGGCATTGAGTCAGTCCAATACCATAATGGCCCTTGAGGCACACCACACACCATCACCATCAATGACCTTAGTGGCAAAAGGTGATATATAGGAAGAAATTCCAATGATAGAAGAAGTGAAACCTCTAACCAAGAAAAAATCACACATACAGGAAGAAATTCCAAGTTTAGAGGATGTGGTTTATATAAGTGTTTCTTGGGTAATGAACTGGTTTCATGTTAAGTCTATTCTATCTTACAAGGTCCAATCCACTTTCTTTAGCCTACACTAGCCACTATAAAACCAAAACTCACTTAATTTTGCCTTTTTTTAGTTTTCTCGACAAGACATGTCTCTCTTTCTCTTCTTTCCACTGTTTTTCCGGATTAAGGTTTCATTAACTCACTCTCCCATGTGTTTAATGGTTTTGCAAGTTATGGATAATGGCTATATTCTAGTCCAGCCTAGAACTCAAAAATGTCAAGTGACATCTTATTTTGCTGAGTAATAGATGAATCATCTCCCTTTTAATTTTGTATTTATAGGTTATACATTAGTCACACAGTTTGATTTGTTACAAAATCTAACTATTACTCTTAGAATTTATGGCACAATATGTAACTTTCATTAAGAAGAATCATGACTTTTGATTTAAAGCACATCACTTTTTGTAATAGGATGTTTTGATGAGAGGTATCCATTAATGGTTCATGAAGAAGTATAATCTTCTCTTTACCTTCTATACATATATAAGTGAAAACTAAAGAAAAATATACTTTTCACATTTTTCACAATCACTCCATCACAAATTAAAAGGTCAAGAAAGAGAAATTAAACTCTCTTGGAGAAATAATATTAGATTGGAGGGATAAGGTATCCATTAAAGAATTAAAGTAATCTTATTCATCGGAATTCAATATAAATTATGGTTATGGATAAAGGTGTGCATCTTATCCATTTATTCATTAACAAAAATATGAAGTTCGAAGATCTTGAAATTGATATTAATAAAATAATCATATCATATAAAGTATAAAATCATCTTACATATGGTATCAGAGCATGGTTCTAGTACTCATGATTTTCCGTTACATTAATAAAATTAAATCATGAGAATGTTTGAATTATGATGTGATTTAAATCTCATTCTTAGCGTTTTCCTTCATGAATCGGAATAAACACAGAAGACAAGTTTGTAATTGTAGCATTCTATAGCCGTTGCTGCGTTGCCATTGATTCAAAAAGTTTGATCTAATGCCAGTGGACAGTAAAAAATTAAAGATGGCATTGTGGTTTTGTGCCTGCAAATTTGATGTCTAAGGAGAATTAAAATAAAAAAAGGCAACGGTTATTAACATTGAAACCTTGGCAACAAACCGAGATGAACATCAAGATTAATCCCATCTGTTCGAATTTGCCGAAGTGGCATGAACATTAACATTGATTGGAACAATATCCGCAACACTCGAAATTTAATTTTAGTTAAAGTCCGCCCGGCATGAAGCCATAAAGATCAACATAAAGATTAAAGTTGAAACCGTGACATTAATGCAGTACTGGAAATATCATGTCATTGAATTACCATATATATATATATATGAATTTCCTATGGAAGTACATGATTCTTTGAAGCATTTGTTGATTGGTTTCATTAGAAAGCATTGTATCAAAATAGTGCACCTTAATTTTCCACGAAATATGATAGTTGCTAATTCTCAGAACATTAATCTTTCAGTTCCGAAAAGAAACTGAAAAATATCATAGGTGTAATATGACATTATGGTGACATATATCATAATGTTTCGTTTGATAAATTATAATTATGATTTCCTAATTTTGATTATTCTAGTGTATGTGATATTTATATCATGTATGATTTGTTAGTCACCAAAGTGGCCAAATCAATAAATTTCATTATATTATTATAATTTATATTTTTTCTGTAAATTTTACTTGCAAATGACATGATAGATAAGATTTGCGTAAATTGAAAATTGTTATTACAAGACATTATAAATTATCCAAAGACGATTTTTGTTCTTATAGTACATAATGCAAGTGTTCATAATAACTATGCTTTATTTGATTTATTTGTATATTCAAAGATAGCAAATATGTCACTATACTTGTTTGTTATGATTAATATGTATATATATTTTAGTATCACCTAAATGTGGACTTTGATATATATTATTATGTTATTCTATGAGTTGATCGAATATGAATTTGCATGATTGTTCAAAACATTAATGTACATTATTCTTTAATTATTGTAGTATCTGTTCATGTTGCTTTGCATTCTCATGCTTCATTTGTTCCGATATTCAATGGATTGAATTTCTCATATTAGCATGAGCAGGTCCAATTTCATTAAGGTATTTTGGATCTTAACTTATCCCTTCAAGTTGAGAAACTCACTACTATTACTGATAAAAGCAGTAAGGGGGAAAAGCATCTCCATAAAATTTGGGAGAGACTAATAGATTAAGCTTGATGTTCATAAGAATAATAATAGCAAACAACATCAAAGCTACTCTTCCCCAAACTGATAATGCTAAGGAATTCATTAAATTTGTGGAAGAACATTCTCGGACTACTAACAATTCTCTTGCTAGTACATTGATGGATACTTTGACTAACATGAAGTTTGATGAGTCTCATACTATGCATAAGCATGCCCTTGAAATGACGAATATAGCGGCAAAATTAAGGACTTTAGGCATAAACTATAGAGTTCTTTTTGGAATAGTTCATATTCCATTCCTTGCCTTCTGAACAATATGTGCCTTTCCAAATGGATTATAACATATAAAGGATAAGTGGAATATCAATGAATAAACTAGTTTGTTTATTCAAAAGGAAACAAGATTAAAAAATCAAAAGGCTCATTCTATTCATTTTACAAGTCATCAAGAAGTTGCATCGAGTTCAAAGAAAAGGATTAGAAAAGACAAGAAGAAAGGTTTCCACAACTTAAACGAATCTTTTAAAGATGCACACATCCATAAAGGGGAAATCAAGTGTCATTCCTGTAAAAGGTTGGACACTTGAAGAAAGATTACTTGAAATGTAATGCTTAATTCAAAAAGAAAAATAAGTCTTATGCTTTTGTTTGTTTTGAATCAAACCTTACAAAAGTTCCTTATGATACCAAGTAGATTGATTCTAGCTTGATAACTCATATTTCCAATATGATGCAAGAATTCCTTATGATCCAAACTATAAAGTCAAATGAGAATTTTTTACGTATGGGGAATGGAAACAAAGCTTCAATTGAAGGAATTGAGACTTATTGCTTGATTTCGGAGACTGGGCATTACTTAGATTTGTTCTAAACCCTTTATGTTCCCACATTTTCTCATAATATAGTTTCTTTTTCAAAACTTGATGTATTAGGTTTTTGACTTAAAGTTTAGATTTGAATCTTTTAGTTTGTATGAGGACAATAAATTATATGGTTCGGGAATTTTAATGTGATTGTCTTTACAAGTTTAAACTTGATGATTATTTGGTTAAGACCTTAATGGCCTCGAATTATAATATTAGAACTAAACGTAGTTCGGTTACTGATAACTCTACTTACTTGTGGTATAAATAGTTAGGTCGCATATCCAAAGAAAGATTGCAAGGATTAGTAAAGATGAAATTCTTCCTACTTTGGATTTTACTGACCTTGGAATGTGTGTTGATTGTATTAGAGGAAAACAAACCCGACTCACTGGGAAAGGAGCCACAAGAAGCACATAACTTCTTGAAATTACACATACAAATATATGCGGACCTTATGATGTTCCATCTCTTGGTGGAGAAAAGTATTTTATTATCTTTATTGATGATTTTTCACATTATACGTATGTCTATCTTTGCATGAAAAGTCTCAATCTATGAATGCCCTTGAGGTGTACATTAATGAGGTAGAGAGGTGGTTAGGTAGAAAAGTAAATATTATTAGATCCGATAGAGGTGGTGAATACCATGGGAAATATGATGAATTAAGGTAATACCCAAGTCAATTTGCCAAATTTCTGGAAAAGCATGGTATATGTGGTCAATACACTAAGCCAGACACACTAGAACAGAATGGTGTTGTAGAGAGGTGAAATCGTATATTATTGGGCATGGTTAGGAGTATGTTAAGTAATTTGTCTTTACCTATTTCCATGTGGGTTTATGCTTTGAAAAACTCAATATATTTATCAAATAGGGTTCCTAATAAGGTAGTTCCAAAGGCCCTTTTTGACCTATAGACTGGAAGGAAACCTAGCTTAAGACATCTACATATGCAGGGTTGTTCTGTAGAAATAAGAATTTATAATCCACAAGAAAAGAAATTAGACTTTCAAATGATTTGTGGATTCCTTTTAAGATATCCTGAAAAGTCCAAAGGATATAGGTTTTACTATCCTAATCATAGTACAAGAATTATTGAAACCAGAAATGTCAAGGTTATTGAAAATGGCAAAATTAGTGGGAGTAAAGAACAACATGACATGTGCATTAAAGAAACTGGGGTAGAGGTTCCTATGCTTTTACCTTCTAAACCAATTGATCCTAATGTTATAGATCTTTTCCAAAGTGAAGAACAACATATAATGGATCAAACACATCATAATGTTATAAATGATAACCCTATAGTAGAGGAACCACAAGAAATATCATTAAGAAGATCTCAATGGGAGAGAAAATATGTTGGTCCTAATGATTATATGGTTTATCTCTAAGAATTAGAACTTGGCATAGGATCATTGTGGCTTTGGTTGCTCATTATGATTTAGAGCTACACGAAAAGAATGTTAAGACTACATTTCTTAATGGAGATTTGGAAGAAGAAGTTTATATGGACCAACCTAAAGGCTTGTCGAATAAAGGAAAGGAACATATGGTGTGCAAAATTAAGAAGTCAATATATGGACTTAAAACAAACTTCTCACCAATGGTATCTTAAGTTTAATGATACCGTAACTTCTTTTGATTTTAAGAAAACACCGTTAATCAGTGTATATACATGAAGGTCAGTGGGAGCAAGTTTGTTTTCTTAGTCCTATATGTTGATATATTTTATTGCTAACCTTGGTTTATTACGTGAAACCAATAATTTTCTTTCAAAGGGATTTAAGATGAAAGATACGGGAGAGACAACATATATGATAGGAATTGAAATATTCCATGCTGGATCACTAGGATTATTAGACTTAACCTAGGAAGGTTATATAAATAAAGCCCTAGATAAGCTTAGGATAGACAATTGTTTAGTAACCATAATTCCAATTTAGAAAGGAGATAAGAGTTGGGCAGTATGCAATGTCCAAAGAATGATTTAGAATGAGAAAAATGGCAACAATTCCTTATGCATTTGTTATTGGGAGTTTGATGTAGCTTCAAACTTGTAGAAGAGCTGGCATCAATTTTAATGTTCGGATTTGGACATATATCAAAGTAATCCAAGATTGGATCATTGGAAGACTGCCAAGAAAGTTTTGAGACTCCTGTAAGGAACGAAGGACCACATGCTCACTTATAGAAGGTTCGATTAGTTAGAGGTGGTTAGTTATTCAGATTCGGATTATGCTGAATGTGTTGATACAAGAAAATCCACATTTGCTTACCTATTTCTATTAACCGAATGGGCAATCTCATAGAAGAGTACAAAGCAGTCTGTCATTGTTAGATCGACTATAGAAGTAGAATTTGTGGCTTGCTTTGAGACCATAATTCATGGCATATAGCTGTGGAATTTTATTTCAAGGCTTCAAGTTGTCGACACTATTATTAGGTCGCTAAAAATTTACTGCGATAACCTTGCAACAGTATTCTTCTCAAAGAATGACAAGTACTCAAAGGTGGCAAAACATATGGAGATCAAATATTTGGCCGTTAAAGAAAAAGTTCAGAAACAAAGGGTATTAATCAAACATATTAGTATAAAATTGATGATTGCAAATCCATCAACAAAAGGATTAGCACCCAATATTTTCAGAGAGTATATTAAAAGAATGGATATTATAGGACTTCCTGATTAAAGATTATTGTATTTGTTTGCATGATACTCTCGAGCTTAGTTATAGTGTTTCTGATATTTCTTGTTTTCTATATTGTATACATGATTGAAATAGAATTATGTTAACATGAATTATCTTTGTAAATACATTAAAGTTAAGTTATGTTTAAATTATGAATTAATTATGTAGTACATGGAAGGGACTATGTCGAGATAATGATGTACAACCACCATGATTATAATTAATTTTTAATTTAATAATGTGATATAATGGTATAATCAACATAATGGAGACTTAGAATAATGTTACCGTGTACATTATGTTTATTCTAAGTGATTAAGGATTATATATGTGCTAAGTGGAAGAATGTTAGAATTTTTTATCTAATAAGTAACTTTTATTAAGAAGAGTTGTAACTTTTAATTTAAATGACATGATTTTTCGTAATGGGAGGTATGGTTCTCTCTGTCTTTTATATATATAAGTGAAAACTAAACGAAAATATACTTTTTCACATTTTTTGACGAACACTCCATCACAAATTAAAAGGTCAAGAGAGAGAAATTATACTTTCTTGGAGAAATAAGGTTGGATTTGAGGGATAAGGTGTCCATTAAAGAATTAAAGTAATCTTGTTCATCAGAATTCAATACAATATCATGGTTATGGATAAAGGTACGCATCTTATTCATTGTAAAAATCATAGAGTTCGAAGATCATAAAATTGATATTGATGAAATAATCATATCATATAAACTATAAAATTGTCTTACAATCACAACCATATCTCAATTAGATTTGTTAATTTTACTAATTTCTTGTTGGAAATCAATTGGATTCATTAATTGTTTGTATCTCGTATTACCCTGTCCATGTTGGATTTTCCTATTTCTTTTTACTCGATGTGTTTGGGTGGTAATAATTTTCTCTCCTTCTTCATAACAACCTTGCCCTCAAGGTTCAAGAAGAAGTCTCCATATTGAAGATACGTTGATAGTAATATCATTATGTCTCTAAACTTGAAGATTCCGTGCCGAGAATTTAGTGTACGATCTCCGACGAAAGCTTACTATGAAATGTTGATTGCCACTTTGAAAATATGAAATGATGTTCCTAAAGCTTTTGTTTCATAAACCCAGTAGTTGTAATATTTTATAGCACCTTTGGCAAACCAAAATATACTACAGTTTGGACAATCATAGTCCAAGACAAATACTTTGTTGGACGACATGTTCAATCCCATGCACTGATATTCATGAAAATAATTGTCCCAAAATCTAGTAAAGAAGAATGTAAGATTACTGAAGTCTAAAATAAATGTCACGAACATTAACACATAGTTAGAATTCCCAATTTGAGGGTTCTAATTTATCCAATTTTATTATACACTACGATTATCATAATTTTAAGGTTTAGGGGTTAGGGTTCATAATATCTTAATATCTAATTACATGCTAAACTATCTTTTAATTACCTAACCCTATAATTTGGTTATCGTAAATTTACTGGGTTTTACATTATGGCTACCTAAGATTTGGCAAGATAAGTTCAAAATTTAAGATCAAAACTAGAAAAATGAAAGGTAGTTTCATGTGTATGTGGATACGATCCTATAGTAGAATGAATATGTAACGTTGAATAAGTATATGTGTTTTGTTGTTGAGGAGAATGCTTGCAACTTCTTCTAGTGGTAGTGATTTGATGAGGAGAACAAAACATAAACATTAAACGTGATTGAAGAAGTAAAACTGAAAAGAGAATGTTAACATCAGTGGTAGAAGAGAGCCAGGTCGAAAGCTCCAAGTTATTGGAATGTTGCAACAGGTCACTTCTATTTTTCTTTCTTTCGTTTCATTCTTGGAGTAAATTACATTAAAACCATTAACATCCCATGACAAGTTTAAAAAAGCTAACACTTAGAATGATTGAAAAGAAAAAAAAGGAGATCAATGTTTCACAAAGTAAGCAAATAAGGGATCACTATAAATGATTAAAAAATAAATCAATATTATACTAGGAATCCAAATAAAGGATCCTTCTTGTTGTATTTATTTGGTATTTACTTAAAACAATGATTCTTTCTTATTTAACCTATTTTATAAACCATTGATTCTTTTTTTCAATCACTCAAATGGTTTTATACCTTATTTGAATTTACTCTAAATGTTTGAATCGACCCTTAAATGTTGATACTTTTAGAGTAATTCTCTCTCCCTTGTTTTATTATTATTATTGACTTGGTACTTTTAATTGAAAAAAAAATTAATTTTGGCATCGTTGAGTAATGAGGGTGTTTACTCTACATCAACAAACATAGTAAACTATGTTAGGGAAGGGCAAAAGTAGCCACAAAAAAAGTATGACGTAGTATTGAATTGACTATGACAAAGTTCAAATACCAAATTGAATTTTTGTGCAAAATTGAGTTGTCAAATTTGAAATTCTCTCTCTTATGATAATGGATAAAATCTAGGTAGTTAAATTTGGCAGTTAATTGTAAAAATAGATTGATTTAAATTACAATCAGAGTTATCAAAATCATGAATTTACTATACAATTCTAAGGGTTAAGGATTTTGTAGCTTTTTCCTTAATTAAAATGGATCCATTTAGGTACAAACTTTAGTTAAAATTATGATTTTTTGTATGATTCTACCAATTCTATATATTTCAAATAGTAAAATTACGAGTTTGGCAATGCCTACAATAATCGAGAACTTGATTGATAAAAATAAAATCTTTAGAACTTTACAAGGGTTGTAAGAATCAATCATAAACGGCAAGAAAGAATATATTATCCTCACAAAAATTCACCTAAAACTTTTGCATAGTAATATAAATTTCATAATCTATGTATGAAAACAAAGAGAATTTACGACAATATATTCAAGATGGGATGGCTATATCATTATTGTGCTGCTAAGAAGTTTTCTCCACCTTAATATTTTTGGAATAGTGCAAGAATCTTTTTTCCCCCCCTCGCCACGGGATAATTAATTCATGATCTTGGCATCACTTTGGGCCAATTAGAAGCCCAATCTTCTCTACGTTTAACACTAGAGTTTTAGCTACTTTATCAAACCAATACATTTTACATCTCAAAGCCCAATTTATTGGAAAAACTAAAGCTCCAGACTTGACCTTGCCAGGGTTCAATGTCCTGGGCTTATATTACCATAAGAAAATGATAAATTCTTTGAACCTTATCGTCCCATCATGATGAAAACAAAGAAGCTACAAAAGATTGGCTCGATGGTGGTGCAAACTAGTCATGACAAGGGAGAGTTTCAAAAAATTGAAAAAGAAGATGGTCATGTTGGGAATTTTAAAGTCTATGTCTTGCACAATGTGCAGGTTACAACATATCTTATGAATGCCTTAAAATTTTTTTAATTGAAAGTTTTACCAACTACTTGTTAATATTTTAATATAAATTACTAATGTCCAAATATCAAAATCTGCACTACAATTCAAATATTATTAAATGATATAACATATTTTGATTAAAAAAAATAATAGTAGTAAGCTCGATGGTGGTCTCATAATCTGATGGAATAAATATTGATCTTTTAAGTAGGATAAATGATGTTTGAACCTCTTTTTCTATTGTAATAGGAAAAAAAAAAAAAAAAGAAAAATGCAAGAGGCTCAATCACAATCCCACATACTGTTTGTGCTAAATTTAATTATACTCGATATTCATTAAAAATTTTGTAAGACACATAGAGATATATTTAGAAAATTTGAATCAAGGACATATCATCAGTTTTAATGCTAGGTTCTTCCCTCATTCTTCACCTTCTTTATGGATCTTCCTTAATATAATAAGAGTTCTTCAATCATTTATAATCCTTTAACATGATCCTTAAAATAACTTTGTTTTTTCATATTTTTTTTTACACATATTATAGATTTGGTAAATACTATAAATATATATGGATAAAAAATTATTTTTAAAATCATTAGAATATAAATGAAAGATAATGAAAAAAATAAATAAATATTAACGTATCACATGAAAATCAACTGTGTCTAATGTGATCTTTGATTTAGGAAGTAGTCATCCAACAGGGGGTTAAAATCTCAGAGGCTCTATGATTGTCCTATAGTGTCAGATGTACCTTGTTCCTTTTTTCAGGATAAACAGAAAAAGTAAAAGATTCCGGGGCATAGCACCCTATGAAGTCCATCGATTGCTTTGGGAAGTGTATTTCCGGTTGTACTTTCTACCTTTTCTCGGAAATGGAACTGACCTCACATGAACTTCATGTCATGACATAAATGATTTTAACGTTCGATGATACAAATGATGTTTACGGTTGATATTAATACAAAAGTTATAGGTCCCTCAAAATCCAACCTTTCAATCTAAAAATACCCAACAATTCACTCAATGTCCGGTGTTAAAGAAGGAAAAACAAAAACTTCCCTGAGTTCAATTTTGAGAAATGAATTTTTCAAATAGAAAATTTATGTTCCGTCAATTTTTTTAACGGTTTTAGTGAAATCCTTTTCATTGGCTATTTCAAAATAAATTTATACTCAATTATAATCTTACCACTGGTTCCATCCACATAATTAAATTAGAAATAATGTTATAAATGATACCTGAAAAATTTTAAAACTTATAAATTTTATACCTAAAAGAACTTGATGAACTATTAGCAAAAAGTTATTTCATGCACACGAAAAGTTATTTCATATACTAGATTTATCAATTTTAAAGTTAGGTATTAAATTGATCAATTTCAAACTTCAGGTAGGTAATTCTATATTTTGTCAAAGTTGAGATACTATTTGTAACATAAAGCCATTAAATTATAATAGAATTGTTATTATAAGGAACAAAGTTGTAATAAATTTTTTATTTGTTAAACTTTTTATTTAAAGGACGTTATTTTAGGAAAAATTCAATTCTTGCATGAAATTATATTCCTAAATTTGGGTAATCAATAATTATTCAATATTTGTTATCGAGATTTTTTATTAATGTAAACTAAACGCCATTACTATAATGCTAAAATAAACATCGTAAGAGCTTTTTCATAGTAAATAAGATTGTAGTGAAATTATTTAATAAAATGAACGGAAATGTCTTGTTAATAGGAGCGTAGAGTTTCATCTCATACCATAAAAGTTCCATACCATATATGTATATATAATGCTCAATTTCGGTTTAATACATGCAAGAACATAATATTTGTGGTGAATTCACCTAAAAATTGGTATATTCTGCCTTGGATGCCACATGACAAGACATTGCTATATAGATTAGCTAATGATAAAAAAGCGTAGTGGTACTGATAGGAGCATGTGGTTCTTAATGTGTTGAGTATCGCAATCTCTCTCCCTTTGTGTCCATCTCCAAGTCCCCACCACATAGCTGGCGGTGCAAACACAGAGACAAGCTGTAGCCACAAGATTATCACATGGATATCTATATTTCACCTTTTTATATCACATGGGATTTCCCCCGGCCTCTGGAGCTATATAGTTGGGGCTGGGGTTTTGTCAATTAATTTACTTTGTGTCCACAGATCCCTAATCCCCCGAGCATGGGAGGAGAGAGAGAGATTCCCCGGTTAGTAAATGCTTGGTAAAGGTTCCCACGTTGTAATCTGTGGTATATAAGTATTAATAAAATTTTATTATATATTATAAATTAAAAATAATTTTTAAAATAATGTCTACCTACAATTTGTATACACTATATACAACAATATTCTATTAATATTTACACATCGCGTGTATATAACACATAATGGGTAATACTCATTGCCTTTAGAGAATTGGTGTTATATCCATTATTTTGGTACTTTATCGTATGATATCAAACAATGATATTATTGGAAAAACAAGTAATGGAGATACTTCTTGGGCTCTTATTGGTGCTTCAGACTCTCATAAAAAATTTTTACTTTTTTTTTTTCCTTATGGTTTATGTCTATGCATGCCTAAAGCACATGTTAAAGGTTAAAAAAATATTATCATATTTTTGAAAATTAATTATACACCTTATAAAAAAAAGCCTATAAATAGTATAGAAGTAGAGCTACTTCTTTTTTTTTTTTTTTCTTTCTATTATAACGAGAAGGGAGATTCCAACCTGTGATCTCTTACTTGAGAGATTAGAGATCATTTGCAAATAGAGCTACTTTATTTAACCTACTTAACAAGTATAAGGAATACTCCATCAAGATTTTCCTTTTCTTTCTTTTTTTTTTCCCTCTTTTTCTGCTCATAGCATTGCATACTTTACTTCTTTAAGTGGACTTATGCAGTTACTTTGCTGCGCATCCTTTAATTAACGTGCCCTAGATTTTCGAATTCTAAATTGCTTTTCCTAAGTTCATGAGCCAATAATGTTACGACTGTGTCTCCAAGAGCACAAAATGGTTGCAAGTTGCTAAATTATTATATAATTGTTTTTCCAACTACTGCTACCAAATTCTTTTTTTTTTTTTTTTTCTATTACAGTAACCCCGTACCCTTGAGAGATAAAAAAAGATGTTACTAGGTTATAAGATTATTAGCTACCACTATGAAATTCGATTACTTTAAATATTAAATTAAATGTGTTTGAAAATATTATGAATAATATATGTAATCATAACAATAATCTTTTCTTTTATTCTCTTAATGGTATTTCCATTTATATATCATAAAAATAATGGCTTGAACCAAATATCTGAATACTATATAATTTTAATGGATTTCTATTCTTTTAAGGCTAAGCATATATCATAACAAGGTTATACAATAAAAACATCAAAAGTACAGATATAAAACATATATAACAATTATATAACTGAGTCTGCATAAATATATTAATTTATAAGAAAGAGAGGCTAAAAAGTCTTTTGGAACCAAACATTGTCTTGCCAGTTCAACCACCGATTTCTTCTATCTTTTTATCCTGATGTCCCCTATATTTTAAATTATTCTTCTGAAAAGATTCTGTTAAGGCATATATAAAATACAATAAAAATATCACCTAATATATACTTTGCTTCTCTAACAGGGATCTTATACCTTTTTTCTAGTCCATATTAATTTAATGTTCTTTCATGTATCTATTAGCTATTATTATTTTTTTTTGGCCATAGGTTACTTAGCAAATTGAATAATTATTAATTATTGCTGTCTTCAATAATAGTGAAAGATTGTGTATAAAATATGTCAACAAATGGAAAATTCTATGATCTCGTTATTCTGGTCACTCTTCAACGATTCACACCATAATCAAGAGTGATCAAAGAACTAAAATAATTAATATTATAATTATTATATTTATTTTAATAGTTAAATAGTTAATTGGACGATCCCGACGATGAAACTGTAAAAGCTCGAGACCATATAAGCTCGAACCGATTGATTATCAATTTTTGACACTAATTAATTGACATCTATCCTTTTCTCCCTACCAAAACTTAGATCTTACATTTATTACCTAATTCTTGTACGCTCAACCAATCCCCACCATCATCTACCCTTTCCTTTTTTTTTTTTTTTTTTTTTTTTTTTTTTTTTTGTGACATCCCCAGAATGTAATAAGAATGTAAGGAATCCAAAACCTTTTTAGGAAACTAATAATTTATCTCTTTGTTATTCAACAGATGCTAAGGTTCTTCTTCTTCTTTCCAATTCTTCTAATTAAATAAGAATATGCTAATACGGCAGACCCAAAATGTCTAGGTTATGTATTTGGAAATTTAAGATCAAATGTGAGATTGTATAAAGAAGAATGTATATTTGCAATCCATTGACAACCTAATTGTATTGAAGTTTGATTAATTAGATGACGAATCAAGCTATCCACGCTTGTTTAAGCTAAAAGAAGAAAATGATATGGATTATTAAAAGGAAATACCGTAATTTTTCAAAAATATTAAGATCTGCATTATGATGACAAGTCTTGCTTCGTTATCCTAACCAGTAACTAGATTTGCCTTTTGTCGAGATCTTATTAGTGAATTTTTTTCCTGTAAGTGATTAAGATTTAAGATTATTGATTGTCCTGCTTAAGGCTGAAGGGTGGATTAATTGGAAAAATAGTTTAGTTTCAGATTTTTTTACTATCCAACAGCTCATATCATACTCAACCATGATCGAATTACTAAAATAGTTAGTATTTTAATTATTAAATTTACTTCAACAGTTTGGTTGACTGGACAATCTTGAGACCTTAAAACGTATTATAATTTCATAAACTTAAAACACTCTTTATAAGTTCGAGCTTGTGTTCCAGTTCTCACTTATTTAGTATCGCCAAACAATTTGGTAAGATGAAAATAAAATTGCTATTTTAGTCCAAATATTCTCACCTCGCACCAACCATATAATGAAGTTAACCAAATTTCTTTTGGTGCCGACAACGGATATCAAGCATATCTTATTCGATCATCTATCTAATTCTCAATATTATTTAGTGGCAAAAATAAGAAAAAGATAATCTCAAACATGAAAAAAAGATTAAACGAGTATAAGGTGGATGATTTAAAAATTTTCTATGTTCCACAGTATATATACAAAATAATAAAAATTTAGAATTAAAACCTATCTATACTATCTCAAATAGTCAAATCTATGACTTCCAAGTAGTATTGTAAGTGAGTCGAGACAGCTTGCGAGCTATTCGAGTTCGACTCGGCGAATGCTTGAATTCAACTCGCTTACAATCAAGTAGAGCTCGAGTTAGAGCTACTCGAGTAGTTATCGAGCTCAAGTTCAAGCTTTAAAATATTCGGCTCAGTGAGCTCATGAGCTTAATCGAGCTTAAACGAGTATTAAATCGATATGGGTCAAGTTTGAGCTTATTGAGTATTAAATACACTTTATAGTTAGATCAATATTTAAAAAAAATAATCGAGCTTAATCGAGTTGAGTTTTAGCTTATCGAGTACTAAATTGAGTCGAGTTTGAGTTTTTTATTCGAGTCTTGTTTGAGTTTGATACTAATTGACTCAACTCTACTCATTTACAACCCTACTCCCAAGACATCCCATGGGATTTACAACACACACACCCATATATTTATCTTTTTTAACCTAAATATTATTAATCATTTATTTTTTTAACAAAATCGAATGAAACTCATGTCTACAAACTTTTAAAAAATTACGAAAATGTAAGTTAGATAAATACCAACATAAAATTGCATATGTTAAATGCGATTCTTGAATTAACATAAATATCACATAAATAAGATGTGATTAAGCAAAAATTGTACATACTACATGCGATTCTTGTATTAACATGAATATATAGATCGTGTTTGTTCATAAGTCACATGTATTATATGTAATTTATGCTTATACATGAGTTTACATGTAATAAATGCATTTTACATTTATATATGAATTGCATCTATAGAATACAATTTTGTAATGATATTGTAATAATTATTTTATTATGATTTATATTTATATAACTTTTATTTGGATAAATTAGTAATCGTACGATTTCCTCGGTAACCATTCATTTTCACAACTGTAACATTTCTTGTATAACTTGATATCATTCTCAACGTAAACTCTAATAGATATGAACACAAGCGACTTAGCGCGTTTTGAAACTACGTATTTAAAACTTAAAAGTAACCCACGTACCTTCACTTTCATTATTTTGAGTTAGCGTAGCAAACCGACAAGCAACCGGTGCTTATTTGGATTCAAACTTAAATAAAACAAGGAATTCTGACTATCATTATCATTATCCCAAAATAAACGGAAAGAAAATTCAAACAAAAAACTCTTTTTGGACAGATAATTTAGGATATTTGTTTCATAAACCTTTAGGAAAATTAAACATCCGTCCAACAACAAAAGACCACTGGCTATATATATTGGCAACCGACCAAATTCTAGGAATAATGACTATTTCAAATATGTGTGTGTGTGTGTGTATGTATATCCACAATTGAATTGACCTTAATTACCCTTTATCGTTTTGAATTCCAGCTCGAAGTTATCCACTTTGACTCGCAAACCAATTATTAAAGACTTCAACGAAACGACCCAGGAGCCACCCATGTGGTGAAAAAATTTAAATCTTATAACTAATTCTTAATGAGAACGTGATTTAATCCATAAGCTTCATCTAGAAAGCCCTAGGTTTTTTTAAAGTCAAACAACAATTATTTTCAAAAATTATAAATCGTATGGCACCCAAAAAAAAAAAAAAAGTGTTAAGTTGCTAATGGTCTTGTTGAAAGTAGAGAAGCTCATTAGAGATTTTTTCTGAGGTGATTAAACCAAAGAATCAAGGTGCCATAGGATTGTGGGACGAACAATAAATGAAGCCTGCATGGCTAAACAGAGCTGGAACATGCGCACCAAGAAGTTCTTGTGGACAAAGTTGGTTGATCACAAGAGGAAACTTTTCAAAAGAAGGTGGTTGCTTAACCAGCTCAAGAACACTAAAACACATTGTCAAAATGGAAGATATGGTAGATAAGTGTTGGTGAAAATAAGAAAAGATTTTAACTAGTTGATTTGAGGCGTATTAGGCATTGTCTTTAAAGATGATTCACCCAGTATAGAAAACAACAACGAAAGAATAAGGTTGTATCCGTTAGGATCCAACAAGCCCTCTAGTACGTACTAGGTAGTAAGAATAGCGAAAAAAAAAAATGAAAGAGAAGACCCAGCAAATTTTTTAATAACAGTAGGGAAAATAGAATGGAGATATCCCATTCTTTTTAAAAACCGAAGGAAGCATTAATAACTTGCAGAGAAAATTAAGTCACGGATAAAAAAAAATATCTACAATGGGTAGATGAGGTAATTTGAAAATGGCCAAATTATAGGAGAAGTGGAGCTTGAAAGTTGGATTTCATACTAACTGATATTTGAAATAGTTAAAAAGCTTGTTTCTGGATAAGATGAAATAAAATAACATTATCATAAGTTTATTAGTAATAAACACATATAAATAAAATATTCCCAGGGGGAGCAAATCCATGATCTTACACTAGCTTGGCGTAAGCTTTTTGTGTGGGAACCTATACCCTTCTACCAACTCTTTACAAGCTTATATGGAAAAGGAAGTTAATAAACAAGGACAAGAAACATGATATAAAGAATGTGGGACTTAGTCTTTTTGAAATACCCTGCAACATATAACAAGCCCCCTCATATGTCAAAAAGGATAAAAGACAAAGATAAAATGAAATGCTAGATTTTCTCAAATGAGTATTATGCCTTGAATATGGTGTCTTTAAGACTATGAGCCTGATCTTAAATAATGAGGTATAACTTGCAAAATAAATGGTCAAGCTCAATGCTTCTATGAACCAAGAATTTTATTTTTAGCTAAAATGTTCATTAATCACATATACTCCCTAGATTTTTGCTATTCATCGTGGTTTTGCATTAATAAGCCATGCCGTGTGCCTATTTATTCATGATTGCTTTAGAGAATTTGCCGCAAATCTCATAGGAGCGGCCCTACTCCACACTCATATAGGTCATTCCATCAAGTGTATACTGCAGATACATTACCTTTCAAGAATATGGAATTTAATTAAGAGCTTTGATCAACCTCACTTTCTTTGCAATTTAACACTACACACACCATAGGAGGGATAGTATTTCATAGTGCTACACAAATCAAGCAATGATTTTTTATTACCTATATGAACCTATTTCGTGGGATCTCCAATCATATAGGTTGGATTACCATCATTGTTGATACCTCAACATGACTTTAGTCCCATACCCCTCGATATTTCACTTATTAATTTTGTCCCCAAAGGTTTAGTCAGAGGATCGACTAAATTCACTTTTAACTTCACATAATCTATTGAGATAATTCAATCTTTTAGCAACTGCTTTACTACATCATGTCTCAATTGAATGTCTATTTTTTCCATTGAAAGTCTTATTCTTATCAATAGATATTGCCACTTGACAATCTCAATGCATAGACACATATGATGTGGGTTTTGAACCTAATGGAATATTTGCCAAGAAGTTTCTTAACCACTTAGCCTCATTCCTAAGCAATTCTAGAGAGATAAGCTATGACTCCATAGTAGAGTTAGCTATGATAGTCTGTTTGGTTGACTTCTATGAAATTGTACCACCTTTAAGGGTGAAGATATAACCACTAGTGGATTTTGTCTCATATGAATTAGAGATCCAATTGGCATCATGTATCCTTCTAATGTCGTAGGAAATCCACTATATATAATACCATAGTTCATGGTACCTCTAAGATATTTCATCAGTTTGACCAATGCAGTCCAATGATCATAACCGGGATTGTGTGTATACCTGCTCAATCTACACACAACATATGCTATGTCAAGTCTTGAAAAATTCACTAAATGGATAAGACTTCCAATTATCTATGTATACTTAGATTGAGCAACGATATCACCTCTATTTTCCTTTAATTAAGTATTAGCATCATAAGCAGTACTCATATGATTGACATCAAAGTGTCCAAATTTCTTAGGAAGTTTCTCAACATAATGTTCTTGCGATAGCATGATATTATCATTCTTCCTTATGATTTTAACACCTAAAATAACACTTGCTTCACTTATGTCTTTCATATCAATATTTGGAAGCAAGAAAAGACTTAGTTTTTTATGTAATAAATCAAGAGTACCAAATATAAGCATATCATCTACATATAGGCATCCGATAACAATATCATTATCAACAAGTTTTGTATAAACACATTTATCAACTTCAATAGTCGAGAAACCATCTTTTAATAAAACTTGATCAAATTTTCCATACCATTGTTTAGGAGCTTGTTTTAAACCATACAATGATTTAAGAAGTTTACAAACTTTGTTTTCTTATCCCAGAACAACACAACCTACAGGATGCACCATATAAATTTCTTCTTCCAAATCCCCATATAGAAAGGCTATTTTTACATCCATTTGATGGATAAAAATTCTATAAATTGAAGCTAAGGCAATTAAAACTCAAATAGAAGAGAATCTAGTTATAGGGGCAAAAGTATCAAAATAGTCAATATTTTGCTTTTGAGTAAAACCTTTTACAACTAATTTAGCTTTAAACTTATCAACTGAACCATTAGGATTTAATTTCCTTTTAAAAATCCATTTACAACCAATAGTTTTAGCTTTAGGAGATAAATCTACCAATTCCCATGTTTTATTTTGTAAAATTGAATCAATTTCAAATTTAATAGCTTCCATCCAAAAAGGTGCATCATATGAGGAAATTGCATCTAAGAAGGTTAGAGGATCATTTTTAACAAGATCAGTATAAAAATCATTTCCAAAAGAATATTCTTTCCTTTGTCTTTTACTTCTTCTTATAAATTCATTTCTAGAAACATTTTCAAAAGCATTTTTAGAAACATTTTTAGACGATTGTGTATTTGGAATAATTTTAGATTTTGAAGGAAAAACATGTTCAAAAAACTCTGCATTTTTTGTCTCAATAATTGTATTACAATCGAACACATCACTTTTTAATACAAGAAATCTATATGCAGCACTATGTTCAGCATAACTAATAAACATGCAATTTGAAGTTTTAGAACCTAATTTTCTTTTTGATGAAATTTCTCTTGCCAATCGTAGTTTAAATTTATAAAAGCCCTTTCTTAAAACTACTATGAAAGCAATTAGTAGTGAACCTATCGAATCGTAGAATAGCGTTAGATCGGGATCGTCCACGAGGAAAGAATAAGTACTAGTAATCACCTTAGTTCTACTATTTAGCAAAAGTTTTGAAGAAGAATCTACAATTAGCTACTAAACAAAAGATAAAGTAGGTCTTAAGATCAAATAAGTTTGCTTTCAAAAGATAATATCAATCTCAAGACGTACTCTCCACCTTGATCTACCCTAAACCTAAAATTCTTATGATGATTGGTTGATTAATGAATCATTCATACTTTGCACCGCTAGATCTTAACAAGTAAATCAATTACTCCATCGAGTTAATTAATTTCTAATTTTACATGAGATAGTGGAGACCTCTCCCTTACTAATCATCACATAAGATTGCATGAAAGTTTATGATCCTTAAGCAAGAATTGAATTCTTGTAGTAGATCGTAATTTCCTTACCTTAGGTGAAATAAGCAATTTCTCTATTCATGAAAATCTATCTAATTGAATGAATCCTCTTTCAATCCAATAAGAATCAAACATGCAATTAATTTGTGCACAAATCAATCACAAGACTATTAAATCAGATAAATAGATACAAAGGCATGAATATTTCATTAATTAAAAGGCATTTCAATTCATATGGTTTAGGGTTTCACAAGATGAAGAGTATAAGAGTCTACTTCTCTATGAGATTTAAAATAAGAACAAAAGATCTAGAGGAAATAGAAAGAATCATGATAGAAAGAATAAACCCTAATTGATGACTTCAGATCTTCAATTGATACTCCAGGAAGTTCTTCGTAATCTCTTTCTTAGAGCCTAGACAAATGATCTAAGACTCTAAAAAAAAAAAAGAAAACAGAGCACTATTTATAGTTTTGAAATAAACCCAGGTCAATAAGGGCAGCAGCATAGCCAAGTTCGGGGCAGGGATGAACATAAAACAACCAATTTTTAACTATAGAGCATTCTGATATCTTCCCTTGCTGTCTTCCCCGGCAAGGATGAAGGTGGGGCTGAAAACTTTTCTTTTCTGATGCTTACCAATCGCATCCCTGGCTTCCTTCCCTACCAATGTTGAAGGTAAGGATGAAAACTTAAAATTTCCTTCTTGTACAAAATTGATCTAAACTTGTTTAATTTACCTTAATTTCTCTTGGATCATCATGAAAACTTCCAAATATGCTCTTTAAGCCCTAAAATGAATTTTTCACAAAATAAATGTCCTTTTCTTCAACAAATATAAAAAATTACATAACAAAATATGTTTAAATAGCATCAAGATTAAGGGTCTATTGACACTTATCACTTTTCTTAGGATCAGGAAGCACAACTTTGGCTAGACACCCTCACACTTTCAAATATTTCAAATTAGGAGAATAGCCTTTCCAAAGTTCATAAGATGTTTTTCCTATTTTCTTATAAGGTATCTTATTTTGCAAGGGACATGCAGATAATATGGCTTTACCCGAAAGATTTTAAAGTGTATTAGAACCTACCAATATACAATTCATCATTGCTATTAATGTCCTATTTTTCCTTTTAGCTACTCCATTAGATTCTGGGGATTAAGGGGAGGAGTCATTTCATAACTTATTCATTTTTTTCACAATATTCATTAAGTAAGACATGCTTTCCACCTCTATCTGATCTAATTTGTTTAATTTTCTTATTTAATTGAATCTTTACCTTAGATTTGTATATTAGAAACATGTCAAAGGCTTCATCTTTATTTCTAAGCAAATAAACCTTAGTATATCTAGAAAAATCATCTATAAAGGTTACATAGTATCTTTTACCTCCTTTAGTCATAGTTTGCTTCAAATCACATAATCGGTATGAATTAAACTTAATAGTTTAGATTCTCTAAGGACAAATGCACATGTTTTCTTAGTTTGTTTAGATTCAGCAGAAATTTCATATTTACTCATGCTTGAATAATTAATATTAGAGACTAACCCAACAAATTGCATTTTTTCAATATAAGGTAAACTAACACGTCCTAATCTATCATGCCATAAATCACAAGAATCAATCAAGTAAGCAGAAGAAGTAGCATTTCTATTCATAACTTCAGATTCATTGAGTACAAATAAACCATGACTACAATAGCCCTTACCAAAAAAAAACATTATTTTTTGTTATTAAAACTTTATCAGACTCAAATGACACTTTCACTCTCACATTTCCCAACAATGCCATAGAAATCAGATTAGTTGGAATGTTGGGTACATGCAACACCTCATTTAGAGATAGAGTCTCGCCAAATGTGAGCTTTAGAAGAACCTTCAATTTCCTAAGAACTTGGGTAGTTCGAGAATCATCGAGAAGAATAGATTCTTTCCTTCCTCAACTTTTTTGTAGGTCAAGAACGTATCTTTATTTGCACAAATATGCCTAATAGCACCAAAGTTTATGACCCATTCTTTCACACTAGCCACTATGTTCACAAAAATGACCACAACAATTATGTCATCTACTTGAACCAAATTTACTTTTGGTTTAGTAGGATTGTCATTTCTTTCATCCTTTTCCTGCATTGAGGTGTATGATGGCTAGGTTTGCTACACACGAAGCAATTGCCTCTCTTCGTAAAAGTGATATTACTAACTTTGGGTTTGTAATCAAGTTTCTTTTCATACATTTTGTATGGCTTGTACGGTTTGTGATCCACCAAGTTTGCATTACCTGCAATCTATTTCCCTTTCGTAGCCTGGGATTCCCTTTGGTTGGTGTCCTCAATGATGATGTGTGTGATGAGGTCTGCCTCCATGATTGAGGTAGTTTCTCTATCAGCTAACCAATTATGAACTCTTCCTCCAAATTAATGTTTTTGGACTTGAGATCTTCTATTCGTCTGTGATACTCATTGATATGCACTTTAATATCCTCGTCCTCGACTATCTCCCACTTGTAGTATTTTTCAATAGCAAACTTTTGTTTCCCTGCATCTTTAGCCATGTATTTGACAATCATGAAGTCCCAGATCTCCTTTGCTTTCTTGTAAAAACAATAGACAACAAAAAAACTTATTATATAAGGTACTTACGATAGTGTGATGACATACCTTGTTCTCATGAACCCAAAGCTCCATTTGTTTGGATGTTCAATTCGCTGGTTTAGCATCCGCAAGAGCATATGCAACACCATACATGTCCAAAACTAAGAAGATGCGTTCCTACCATCTCTTAAAATTGTTTCCATCAAAGATTTCTATCTTCGATATATTTGGAAATGGCTTAGCAAATGGAACAGTTGGCAACATTGAGACAACACCATTTAGAGCAGTTTCATGAATGGTAGTAGCAATGTTGACTATCAAAGCCATGGAGCAGATGGATCAGAGGCCATATCGAATTATCCTTAAGATTGTTGGTAAAAAAGAAGAAAAGATTTTAACTGCTTGAGCCGTGTTAAGCATTATCCTTAAGGATAATTCGCCCGGTATAGAAAACAATAATGAAAGAATAAGGTCATATCTATTAGGAAAAACAAGCCCTCTACTAGGGACTAGGTAGCAGGAACGGTAGGAAAAAATGAAAGAGAAGACCCCGCAAATTTTTTAATAACAGCAGTTTTAATAAAAAAAATATAATGGTGATATCTCTTTATTTTTAAAAATTGAAGGAAGCATAAATAACGTGCAAAGAAAATTGAGTAATGGATATAAAAAAAATCTACAATGGGTAGATAAGATAATTTGAAAATGGCCGGATTATAGGAGAAGTGGAGGTTAAAAATCAGATTTCATGCTAACCGATATTTAAAAGGGCAAAAAACTTGTTTCTAGATAAGATAAAATAAAATAACATTACCCAATGTTTATTAAAATAATAAATACATGAAAATAAAAATATTTCCATGAACTGAGTCAAGACTTATGACTCCATGCACGAGGGAAGGGGTTAAATGCAAGATCTTCCATCAGCCTGCCCTAAGCTTTGTGCACGGGAGCCCATACCCTCAGGCTAACTCTTTACAAGCCCATGTGGGAAAGGAAGTCAATAAAGAAGGACAAGGAACATGGTTTAAGGAATATAAGACTTATTCTTTTTGAAATACTCTCTAACATGCAACAATAAGTTCAGAATTTGTCAGCCAAGGGATGAAAAATCTTGCCTTTTCTCGTAGACCAACTAGATGAGTGGGGGCACTCCTAAGTCTTTTATCCATGGTCCTTTAACAAGGGAAATGGAAAATATTACTCCAGTCGAAGTCTGGATTGATATAGATCTCTAGAATGAAGAGAAAATGGGGAATCCTATAAACCAACATATTTTCCATAGACTGGGATCCATTTTGCTTTTGGGTAAAGAGGAAGAAGATATATGGTCTTGACATGATGAAATGGGGGGATTAGCATATCAAAATCTATTCATGGGAAAGTATCCACATTACCGTGGACTTTCCGATGCATGGATATAGTCAACACTAACCCATCCAAAAATCAAGTTCTTTATCTACAGATGTTGGAAAGAGAGCCTCCTAACAAGAGGAAATCTAATCAAGTGAGGCATGATTATTGATCCTAAATACCTCCTATGTCAAGAAGCGGATGAAGACCTCTCTTATTTATTCATGCAATGCATATGGACCTTATTCAAGTGGTGAACCATGAACCTTCCCCAAGATTTTGGAACTCACTAGGTTATCCCTTTAAAGTATGGATGAAAACGAATGCTAGCCCAAAGAAAAACGCAAATAATAGAGGTTTTGCTCCATGGCAAGCTACATTTTTCTTTGCTCCATTGCACATTTGGAAAACATGTAATATTAACATCTTCTAAGACAGAAACAACCTATGGAACTAGGAATAGACCACTAGAATGGTAAAATGAGAATTCTAAAGAAGGCTAAATTCAACCAATGTTTTTATAGATTTTACACCTGAATGGGTATTGGCAGAGTTAAACTACTTTAAGATTAATGTCGATGCATCAATTGTTGATCAATGCAGCCTTGCAATAGTTGGCGGTTGCATTAGAAATCTAACTAGAATTTGTTTAGGCCTCTTTAGTAAAGTTATACACATGTGATGCCCCTTTGAAGTTAAAATTTAGAGCATCTTTTGGGCTATCACATATTTTGCATGGTTCAAACATGAAAAAACTAATTATAGAGAGACTCCTTTAAAGCCATTAGGTAGCTAACTGTATCAGATATCTCCATTAATTACTTATTTTACTTTGTAGTTTATGCAAGCAATTGATTGAAATGACCCTCCAATACAATTGTGTTAAGTATCAGTGCTGGTATTCTATTTATTTTTTAAGTAAATTATAACAAAAAGTATCAATGTTTAGAGGTAAATTTATTTAAAGTATCAACATTTCAAGTAGTTCAAAAGAGGAATCAACGTTTGGGAATAAATTCATTTAAAGTATCAACGTTTCAAGTGGTTATAAGAGGTATCAACGTTTTGCAAAATGAGTTAATAAGGTATTAATAATTGACCATTAATGAAAATTTTAGAAACTTAATTGATAACTAATTGAAACGTTGATACCTTAAACGAACTTAACAAAACGCTGATAGCTTATTTGACTCACTTTGTGAAACATTTAACCACTTGAAACGTTTATACCTTCAATGAATTTACCCCCAAATGTTGATACCTTCTAGTGTAATTTACCCATTTATTTTCTCACACATCCATAATGTCTCAGGTGTATAGATTATCTATAGGTTTCTTTCTAGAGTTAGCTTTCTTTTTATATAAATAGTCTTATACGTAATAGAATTGATACAAGAATCTATTTTCATGCTCTGCATTTCTTCTTTATAAAGCTTGTTCGTGTATATCATTCGGAATGCTGTTGATTCTCACATGGTATCAGAGCATGGTTCTCTGGTAATATCTTTCCATTTTTCTTGATCCTAATATAATTCTTGTGCTTTTCTTGTGCTTCATTTGTGTTTGCTTCTTCTTATTCGTTTTTCCTTTGAATGTGTATTTTACTCTAATGTGAAATGGTGGAAATTATGAATGTAGATCCTCTATACTTGTCCAATGCTAATAATCTAAATGGTATTAGGTAATATCATGTTCAATGGAACAAATTTTATTGTCTAGAGTAGATCAATCCGAATGGCATTAGCAGCTAAACTTAAACTAGGGTTTCTTGATGGTACTATATCGAAAGCTAAAAAAAAACTCTATCGATTTTGTTAAATGGATTAAGTATGATAACATGGTTTGATGTTGGTTGTTAATTTCCATGATTAGTGAAATTTCACATAATTTCTTGTTTTTGCAATCAATTAGGGATTTATGGAAAGCAGTAGGTGATCAATATAGATAAAGGATGGTCATCTTATTTTTTCAAATATAGCATGAAATTTCTAATTTGAAACGAGAAATCAGTCGGTTATGGTTTATTACAATAAGCTCAAAAGGTGTTGAGATGAGTTACATGCCATGAAGCCATTTCCGATGTGTATATGTGCAAGATTAAACTACTACCCTTGTGAGTTGAAAGATTGTTTGACTGATTTTGAATCATAAACAAAACTAATGCAATTTTTAATGGGATTATCGGATAATTTTGAAACTGTACGTAATCAGATCATATCTGTAGAACCTTTATGAACTGTTAATCGAGCATTTTATTTGGCGCTACAAGTTTAGTTTTTGTGACTATTCAAGTTTTTTCTCGAGGAGGATTTACTAGAAACAAGAAAGATAATCGAAAAGGAAAGACATGATGTAGGCATTGTCATCAAGAAGAACATACAATTGATTCTTGTTTTGAGATAATAGGATTTCCTTATTAGTATAAAGAAAGGAAAGGACGAAAACCAATTTTTGGGTCAAATCATGTTACTATTCTAAACAAATCAAGTGATGTTTTCTGTTGTTTCTAGTCAAAATATTTTGGTTTTTGATACTCCTCTTGATCAAGATATGGAAGAAACTATTAATCCAAATTTTTTACATTCAGTATGTACATAAGTTTTGAAGATGATGTAAGCAAAACAGGGCATCAAATTTATGATAGATTTGCATCTAATACTCATATGATTCTGCTGTTGCTAGTTCTTTTGTATTGAATTTTGCTAACACAAGAGATAAGTTAGCTTCATCAAAGGCTTGTGGTTCTGCTTTACATTATGCAGGTTTGGCTTCACCTTTGGTACATTTGGTTGATTTACATGATAATATTGGAACTTAGATAGTAGATACAGGTGCAAGTGATCATATGTCTTCTTTTCTCTCCTTATTTCATTCTATTACTTGATTATCTAAACCAATTGTTGTCTATTTGCGCGATGGTACCACAAAATCTGTTCATGAGGTTGGAAATGTTGTCATTTCTAATCACTTGCCTTGTATCGTGTTCTTTTTATACCTGAATTTAAACACAATCTTCTTTTAGTTTCTAAATTGCTGAAGGATCTTCCTTTACAAGTTGTTATGGATCAAGATTCTTGTTCTTTCTAGGACCTGAAAACTTATCAATGCGTAGCGTTAGCTTGCGCTTCTTCTGGATTGTGTGCTACAATCACAGCTCTACAAGATTTATGCTTCTTCACGGACTATTTCCTTTTGTTTTCTTGTAATACTTCATATAGCAATTCTTTTCACCTTCTTTGTTTCCTAATTGGGATACACCTCTTTATCTAAATTACAACACTTATCTTGTTGTAAAAATCTTGATTTTCAAGATTTTCATTATGATACATGTCATTTAGCTAAAACACATAGACTTCCTTTTCAAAGGAGTAATACTTCATCAAGTGCTTTGTTTGAATTGCTTCATTTGGATGTTTAGGGACCATACAATGCTACTATCGGAACAGAAGAAGATTATTTTCTTACTATTGTTGATGATTTTCAAGAACTACATGACTATTTATTGAAGTACAAGTCTTAAGTTTATTTTTTTAGTTGACTTTCTTGCATATGTTAAAAATCACTTCAATGATTGTCCCAAGTTGTTGCAGAGTGATAATGGTAGAGAGTTTTTATCTAAAGATTGTCAACATCTTTTTGTTGATCTTAGTATTGTGCATCAACAAACTATATCTTATATGCCTCAAAAAAATTGGTATAGTTGAAAGAAAACATTGTCATTTGCTTGATACATCAATGCTTTACGGATTCATGCTGGTTTGCCTAAGGATTTTTGAGAGATTGTGTCTTAACTACCACATATTTGATTAATAGAATGCCATTGACATTTTCAAATGAAAACTTCTTATGAATTGCTGTTTGGAAAGTCTCCTTATTATGACATGCTTCAAGTGTTTGGATGTTTGTGCTATATCCCTAAATTGGGTGTTCGATTGGATAAGTTTGATTCAAGAGGTATTTTGATGTGTCTTTTTGGTATATGATGTGATTTAATCTTTCTGGAACATATGTTTCCTTTTAAACAAGTACTTGTTAAGTATTCTGATCCGTTTTATCTTGGTTATTTTTGTTCCCACTTTACCTTTTGTCTCTTTTCTATTGATACACATTCCACTGAGCCTGATATGCGTTCCTCTTCTCATATTCCTTTATCTTCAGATCAAGTGCCCAATTTTGATTCTGATCTGTTGATTATGCTATTATTCCATCTAGATGTTCTATTCATACCAAGAAAACTCCAACATAGCTTCATGATTTTGTTCATATTATTCATAATGTCACTAGTTCTAGTTTGAGTTATTCTTCTTCTACACATAAATATCCTTTATTTTCTCTTCATACACTTATTACTTGTCCTTCACCTTATGTTTCTTCACTTGCTAATATATTGTTAACTAAAGAAGCAACTTCCTTTGTTGAAGCTTCTCAATATGAACATTAGGTTAATGCTATGAATAATGAATTGCAAGCTTTAGAAGCAAATCATACATGGAATTGACATCTTTACTTCTGGTAAATGTCTTATAGGCTGTTGTTGGGTGTATAAGATTAAGTATAATGCAGATACTATTGAGCGATACAAAGCTCGTTTAGTTGCTAAGGGTTATACTCAAGTTTATGGGAAGGATTATCATTGTACATATTCTCCTATTGCTAACATTGACACTATTCATTTGTTGATAGCATTAACTGCCACTCGAGGTTAGGATTTATATCAAATTGATGTTAACAATGCTTTTTTGCATGGTTCCATTGATGAGGAGATTTATATGTTACCACCTCTAGGATATACTAAAGCCAAACAAGGTCAAGTTTGTAACTTATTTCGATCTCTTTGTGGTCTTAAATAGGCTTCACGTCAATAGAATCTTGAGATATCTAGATTCCTTCTTAATCATGGATTCGTACAATCTAAACATGATACATCACTTTTCACCAAACATTCTTCTTTGGGTTTCATAATTGTGTTTTATATGTGGATGATATGATACTTTCTAGTAATGATGTTGATGGGATTGTTCTTTTGAAGTGTATTTTGCATGAAGCTTTTACAGTTATGGATCTTGGCTTTGCTAGATACTTTTTGGGTATTGAAATTTATGTTGTTCAGCTGGTATTTTACTTAATCAGAGGAAGTTTATCCTTGATTTGTTACTTGATGTTGGATTGACTACTGCCAAGATAATACTCACCCTTTACCATTTGATTTGTCTTTGTATGATGATACCGGTCCTTATCTAATCTTCTTTGTATCATCGGTTGGTTGGTAAACTTTTGTATCTTACCATGACTTGCCCAGATTTGTCCTCTAAAGAGCATGAATTGAGTCAATTTTTGCAAAAACCAACTACTTCTCATATTCATGATATGTTTCATTTGGAAATATGTTAAAGCGCAATAGATCTTGGTTTATTTTATTCTTCTATTACCTCGTCTGCTACTTCCTTTCGGTTGCATGGTTTTTCTGATTCTGAATAGGGTGCTTGTCTTCTCTATCTCTAGATATTGCACATTTTTGGCAATTGTTTGATTTCTTGGAAAAACAAGAAACAAGAAACAAAATTCATTCTCCACTTCATCCTCTGAGGCAAAATACCGTAGTATGGCTTTTATTACCAATGAGTTATTGTGGCTTTCTTATCTTCTACATGATTTAGGTGTTGAGTTAGAAATTCCTATTGATCTCTCTTGTGATAACAAGTCAACTAAGCTTCTTGCTGAGCATCCATTTTCTCGTACTAAAACTAAACATATTTTATATGCATGTTCAAAGTTGGGCCTTTCACGTATCCACAATCTCTCACGTGTATAGATATTTATAGTTTCTTTCTAGATTAATTTTCTCTCAATATATTAGTCCTATACATAACAAACATATACAAGAATCTATTTTCATGCTCTACATTTCTTCTTCGTAAAGCTTGCATAGATATCATTTGGAATGTTGTTGATTCTCACAGTTGTGTTAGATTCCTAGAGATGCAAATCAAATGGCACACAATATTGCAGGCATTCTTTGTGCAAGGATTTTTTTTAGCCTAAACATAATTCCTATTAATGTTTTTTATGCTTTACCTAATTGTCTTAAGAATTATTGTCTCTTCTAAGTTAACTACAGCTGATGTGGGGGATTTGGATCCCAATCATGTAGCTAGATTGAAGTAATTTCTAACCATGAACTTCTTCTTTTAATGGTTTTTTTATAATATCCATACAATTACTATAGGAAAAAAATGGTCTTATAGCCTAATCGTATTAATGGCCTTGTACCATATTAATATTACCCTTGATCTCTTAAGTGAGATGTATCATATTCGAATCCCTCTATCCCCATTCTAATTGCCAAAAAAAAAGGGAAAATTACATTGATCAACTTGTAAACTTTGAAAAGACACAAACATCCCACTTATAGAAAATGCTACAATTTTCTACCTCCTTTTTATAGGTGCCACTAAACTTAAAAAAAAAAAAAATAGGATGTGTATAAATTAACTCGACATGGCAATAAAGTAAATATTTATTGATTTTCATATCATTTTAAACTTAATTGACAGTGTGAAAATAAAGAGAAAAAAGACAACCATTAATATATATATATATATATATAATATGTCTAATATGTATAAGCTGAACGAACAAATATAAATAGATGCTTCATTTGCAACCTGAAAATAGAGATAGGCGGTGAATTGAATCAATTCCTATATTTAGACATAAATCATCTATGCTCTTTTTTGTGTTGTGTTTAATGTTGATCCTTTTTTTTTCCCATTAGTCATGGCAATAAAGAAATTGAACAGAAAGAGAGCGAAATAATAATAATATAATAATAATATAATAATAATAATATATAATAATAATAGAAGAAGAAGAAGAAGAAGAAGAAACAAACCATTATTGTTTTCCTTTCATTTTATTTGGCATCATTTGGATGAGCATTAGTGTTTTTCTTTCATCTATTTAGCTCATATAAGTCTTAATTCAATTTTCTTTTATTTTTAATTGATAGGGTTAAAATATCATGAAAATTGATAAGTACATATTTTATTGTTAGGTCATTAATATGTTCACATCGTATGTCATTTAATTAAGTTTTGTGGAGCTAATACAAAAGCAAAAGGGGACTTATAGCATTTTTAAAAAATGGGGTTTTGTGTTTATACAAAAGTTTTCAAGAGTGGTAGATGGAATTTTTCAAAAAAATATATGAAAAAAAACCGTTTACTCAAAAATGTTAATAAAAAAATTGGATGTATTCTCTTATGTATATTCAATGCATAGCCTTTACTCCTTATTTTGACTGAAATTCTTCCATTAAAAGTATCTTTCTTTTATGAAGAGCCTTTTGTTATTTTATTCCTCCAAATGGCAAACAACATAGTTGGGGTATATCCATGCATCTAGGTGTTTATATGTGTCAACAAATTGTGAATCAACAATGCATGTTTTCTTTACATGTAATTTTGCAAGCGATTGTTAGAAGTTCATTACACCAATGTTTTGGTATCTTTCATCTTCTAAGCATCACATTTAAGATGTCATCTTCAATTTTCAATTTTCACAAAGATCTTGGTGAGCAAATCCTCTATCATGAAAGAAAACTTTAAATGATGATAACTTATTCAAACACTTTACTAAAATTCTAATGAAAAAAATTCAATCTATTACTTGAAACATTCTTGTAATGCATATCATTGAAGATCTTAAGAATCCTGGGTGAGCAAATCCTCTCTCATCAAAGCAAACTTTAAATGTATTTATTTAGAGACTTTACTAAAATTCCAAGAATGAAAAATCAAACTATTACTTGGATAAGTACTTAAGATGGTGAAGTGAAACTCATTGTAGATGGTAATATGGGTAAAAGCAAAGGTAACAGGGGAGACATTTTTTAGAATAGTAATAAGGATATGATATTGGCTTTTAGATTTATCTCTTCATACAAGTATGTTGAATATATAGAGCTTATTACAATAATAAAGGGTTTTAAGCATTGTGAGACACAAAAGTATACACACATGCTTGTTGAATTTAATGCTCTTGTTTAAATAATCTTATATATATAATAAAAAGGGAATTAAAATAGGGATATGATGGTCTTTTCAAATCTTTATTTTAGATAAGTATGCATTTTAGAAACAAACATACATTTCCCTCTTCTCATTCTAGTAATTTTATCATCTCCTTCTTATAAGCTTTCATCCCTCAATGTAGTTTCTCTTCAAAAAAGGGTTGGTAAGGAGTTTCATTTTATTTGCAAAGAATCTTTGATAGAAAAGAACACTATAAAGAGAAATGATATATTTTAGATCTCTAGTAGTGGAAAACAAAATGGAACAAGTAAATCTTCAAGATATTTGTTCATATGGTTGGTAAAATGAGTGTTTTCTAGAGTTGTTATGATAATTGATGTTTATATTTAATGGTCACCAATTTTGTGATAGGAGTGAGTGTTGATGATTCTGTCAAACAAGAAGTTGAATCAAGAAAAAGTAACGAGTAAGCATCATGTTAATTCTTATGTAAGATTTTGTTGAATTATGTTTTAGGCAAAAAAAAGTGTTAAAAAGGAGGTTTTTTTTTTTTTTTTCCTAAGAGAATCTTGATCTAAATTGGATGTTTGAGGAATTGAATAAGTTTGAGTGTGAAACTATAAAAAAAAAAAAAAAAAAAAAAAAATTGGTTTTGTGACATGACTAATATAAAAACTCCAAACATTTTACAAAAGATCTTAATGTTTTGGTGTTTGTTCCTAAGGCTGTTAGATTGGTGCAAAAAAAAAATAATAATAATAATAAGTCTAGATGTATTAAAAAAGATTAAGAAATGTTTTTGCCTATATATCTTGAATAACGTTTAAACTAAGTGTTTCTAAAATTAATATTAATGATATTATACTACACTATTAAATCATTTAACATTTTTAGTAAGTTGATGCACTTTGGTAAATACATTTAATTAAAAAAAAAATACCTTATGCACATATCAGGAGTGGAAAATAAAAGTAACAAGAATCCTAGCATATGTTCTAAGATTGTGTGTGTGTGTGTGTTGATAGGAGATTTTCAACTTAGGCTTTTTAGGCCAAAGTCCCAACTAATAGGCCTCCAGGCCCGCAGACAACGACATTACCCTCTCCCCTATGGGGAGGCCAGAGGACTCAAAGGAACACCACGCCTCGACCTCACCATCAAGCTTCATGACAATCCCCACCTTGAATAGCCAAAGCCTCTGACCTATATCGCAACTCCTCTTATGGAGACCTATGGCTACAAGGTCGAGTTGATTGTGAATCCCGCCTTTGAAGGGGGCATGATGACCTAACATTCGAATCTCCTTTATAATTTTCATCGAACCAGCCTTTTGTACTCGACATCTTTGTACCCTACCCTCACATGTTCGCATTATGCGCCTAGCACAACTGTATTCTGCAGATTGCACCACCTAATGGATTTGGGGAATCCATCGAGTGAAAAAAAAAATAAAAATCTCTTGTGGTCCCCTGAATTCCATTATAGCTATCCCATAAAAGGAACCTTTGCACCATAGGTAAGGAGGACATTTTTTTATTTTTTAGGACGATGGTGCTATTCTTAATCATTCTTCCCTTTAACACTCTTAAGGACCCATAACTAACTTAAGCATCAAAGTGACTGTGCCGGACAACCCTTTGGTGCACCTTTAACCAAGTTTATGTGTTTGTAGATCTATAGTGCTCCCACACCCCTAAGAAACTCTACCAGCAATTCAACACCTGCAACAATATGTGATACCAAGTTTTAAGAGTGGTGAATAGCATTTAACATTTGAGTCAATATTCTAGATACGCATATACCTTATTTATTGCTTGTGCTTGATTAGTATAGAATTTCAATTGGACTAATTAACTATTTGATCATAAAATTGTTGTTGCGTGCGTGCTTAGCTATAGTTGGTTGACTAAGAATACCAATGATGCTAACTTGGTATCCCACTAATCCTTGTATGTTGTCGTCCTCAGATGGAACTGTTCTTGAATATTAGCACAAGTAGATTTACTAAACCATGGCCTTCACCTCTTGTTGTCACATTTTTTAAAAGTTTTTAGTAACAACAATAATTATTGTATTACAATCAATTTTATCACACCTAAATTGGAAAATAAGAAGGGATGAAGGGTTGATAGGGTTGGACCAAGCCAATTAAAATGTTAAAATATAATTCATATTTTATTTATATAGAAATAACTTTTTCACCTTCTTGGATTTAGGAGTTGGGGCGTTTTACTTTTCATTTTCCTCGGATGTAGGTTTGTTTATTTTGTAAATTGGTGGATCATCTAACGGAAAAAAGAAAAAAGATAATGTACTCCCACCCATGAAACCCATTCGGATATATATAACTGTGTTGGATTGTCCGGGTCAATATGGCTTTCCTAATTTGATATTAAGGCGGGTCGTGGAATAATTTAGGTCCATTCCATGGTAGGATCAGATTGAACTAGGTAAAAACCCAAGTCAATCGGAATCGGGTGATGGTATTGATTATTATAATAATATTTAATAATTATTTTGCATGTTCATTATAATATCTAAAAGAATGGGAGAGTATTACACGCACATTTTAAATTGGGCTGAATACAACTCAATTAAACTTTATTAGTCCATTTGCTTGAAAATAATAGTTATTCATTTTCATTTTTGTTCTATGTAAAAGTACTATTACAGCCTTATTCAATCTATATTATAAATATTTTTAGCTTGAAAATATTATATAATATAAATATCTTCTCTTTGTAATAAAAGAAAGAGCATTGTAAATATTTTACTTCTATCACAATAATTATTTATTTTATTTTTTTAACATTGTAACATCCATTACACATTTATTATATTTCTATTAAATTGAAATTCAATTCCATCTTACTTTAAGTAGCAAAAAAAAAAAAATTCTCTTTATTCTATATGGCCAAGTAGATGAGGTTATAGGTATCATTTAATTGTCACAAATATAACAAGAGAAAAAGCAAAGAATAAAAGAATAAAGAAAAGAAGGAACATGATTCACACGTGGGCAGCGGAGCCGGGAATGGATGGTCAAGAAGACTATTCCGCCAAATTACAGTAGCTGACAAAAAAAAATTATGCCATATCTATATGCAAACAAGGTAGAGTTTACAAGCCTTGCCTTGACACTCCACATGCTATTATCCAGAATTGGTCCCATAGCTGGGTCATTTTCTCTTGCGGATCCTCATTCATCTTATATCTTGGAAATTGAAAAGTGTCCGCATGTTTTGGAGGTCCGAGATTCCATGCGTTGCGTAGATAATCTATTTTCGTGTGGTATGCATCATTGGCTTGTTGTATGACTTCCCATTTTCAAGTTTAGAACGGCTCCTTCCCTTCGCCTTACTGAATAAGAAAGGAATTTAGATAGCTTATTCACTTCGATTTATTGAATAAGAAAGAAATTAAATTTCAATTCAATAAGTAATTATTGAAGTAAAAAGTAAAGTATCTATAATACTCATTATCTTTATTATAGAAAGAGGATAATTATATAGGTGGTATTTTAAAATAGATTTATAATAAAATTGGAAGATAAACCATTGAATGGTAATTATGGAAATAAATTATTATTAATCATTTTATATAATATGAATTGCAATTTTCTTCAAGTGAATATAATATAATAGTTTACATAGAATGATGAGAGAATGTAAAGCTATTCATGTCAATTAAACGGGCTCAAAACGTTCCAAATGTGTAAAGAATGTTACAAAAATCTTATTCTATGGTGCATTGGAATAAAAATAAAATAAGTAGAAAGGATGAATAATATAAATATATTGCACAACAGTGTGTAAATATTAATAAGATTTAAATATATTAAATTTTTTATAAAAGTAAATAAATTTTTCTTATTACATTTAAATTTTATAAATATTCATCCACCACTCATTAAACAAGTCGATAAGAGTTAGCATTGATGAAGGCAGAAGTTTGTTGAGTTTCAAAACTTCAAATCTTAAATCCATCATTGCCCAAACTTTTTACAATTAAACCAACATCTCCTTCAGAAAATTATACGGTACATCTTCTTGATTAACTCTATTAATTTCGTAGATCTAGCAGTTATATATAGCAAGTATCATCATACTCCCATCTATCGAGTCTAATTATTTCTCATTTCTTCTTTTATCTTTTTCTTTGTTATTCTTCAATCCGGACTTCATATTAATCTAAATAAAACTAAACAAAAACAAGATAAAGTTTTGAGTATTTAGACTTATGATCTTTGAAAAATATGACAACTTAGACGAAAATATAGTGCTCTCTCTCTCTCTCTCTCAGAGGTACGAAGAAAAAAAAAACTCTTATTAACTCCTAGCATTTGATCCTATCTCTTATCCTCCTTTTATCTTCTCAAAACTGCAAATTCATTTTTGTTGGTTTCAATATCTAATTGCTATGCTTTTTTATGAAAAAAAATTTCAAATATATCAACTTTCAGTCATTTTCATCATCACCAATTCATCATATCTACCACCATAAGTCTACTTTAATAGATATGGTGAATGTGAAGACATCCTAGAAATCCAGATTTTGAATTATTAATGGTTTTTTGAATAAGCGATTTAATTTTAATTTTAATTTCAATTTTATGTATTTATCTTTTTTTTTTTTTTTTTTTGCTTTTTTGTTATCCCCCTACGTGGGATTTTGTCATCTTTATCACAAGATTTTTTCTACTTGCTAATAGGTTAGGTCTTCTTCGTATGAATATGTTATTTCTTAAGTTGGTTAATTTAACTTTTGAAAAATGTGAAAGTTTAACATCTATATTCATGGATCATTTTGGATCAATGAATTCGAATGGAAAAACAAAAAGACGAAAATGAGAACAAAGAATTCGTCACTTTTGCAGTCAATTAATATGGTTTTGCCCATATTCACTTAACTATATTTGAAATCAAGTGTCCTTTTTGAAAAATGATTTATTTACATCAATATGTATGTATGCTTTTGAATGATGGACAAATATCAATATGACCATGGCAAATCATAGTGATGATGGATAATTAACTACTCACATATATATTAAAATTATTAATATTTATATATCATTAATAAATTCATATAGTTTAATATCATTGAAATTTGTCTAGTTTTAGAGAGTTTCTTCGTTATCGGGGCCGTTTAGTTAACCCTCTAGCCATAAAAATAAATATAATAATTGGGATATTAACTACTTTAATGGTTCAATAAAAAATAAATATAATAATTTGAATATTAACTATTTTATATAGTGTGAGCCGTTAAATAGAACAAGACTGATTCATCAAATTATGATGCGATCATAGAATTTCTCTTCTTTTAATATACTTCAAACTTATAAGAAAATGATAATTCGTCACATGTTTTACTTAAATAAAAAACACCAAGTTTACCAAACACACTCATTTATTACTATTTTTTATCCAATTTTTTAAACATTCAACAATTTTATTTAGAGAAAACATTTACTTAAAAAAGTTCATCGTTTAAATATTATTCAAGATCATAAGTATCTGATGTTCATTACACCATATCTAGTTTATAAAATATATTTGAAATTGACAAAACTCTTCTTACGATATTAGCCAAAATTTAAAATTTTTATACTTTATATTTGATGATAAAGAAATATCAGAACTAGATAAAAATATAATTTTTTAATAAGAATCTATCATGTATGTCTATACTATATAATACCAAAAAAAAAATATTCTGTCCAATAATTTTATACTGTATTGCCGTGGCTACTTCTACGACGTATGTCAATCAAAATATGATCCTAGTGCCTTACACGGAAGTTATATCCAAACTTAGAAGTTATCAGCAAACACGTAAACACCTAAATGGCTAAATCCATTGAAGTGACACGTGGATTTTAATAGAACCCGATGGTTCTTTCAAATAATAATAAAAGTAACCATTTGAAACCTTATATATTGATTTTAAAAAAAAAAAAGGACTGTTTTTTTTTAAGCCTTACTGTTATGATTCCAGCCAGAAGAATAGCTTGTTTGATATTCCTATCCAATCATATACTATCGATGTTTGAATTAGTGAATTGCTAAAATATTTGGCCGAAAAAAAAAAATAATTGCTAAACTAAACTATTTTTTCAATTAAATAGGAGATTAATCACGGCTTGGTTACAAAAATATATGCTTACACAAAATTAGTAATATTTGTGAAGACATTTTACATGGTGTATAACATATTCTATAATGTAGAAAATTCTACATTTAATAAATAAAATATACAGGTTATCATTGAACTTTGGAACCTTGAATTTATCGTTTATAAGAATAAGTTTTAACTTGGCTTTAGGACTATTGTATCCTTTTCTTTCATGGAGTAGGTTGCAAAATTTGGGAACTTACCTCTTATGTTTAAGGATGGACCAAAAAAAAAAAAAAAATCGATTGGATCAAACTAATCCTTACCCAAATCAAATCAAACCAAAAATTTGATTTAGAAAATTTTTAATCCGAACTAATATAAAAAAATTTTACTTGTAATTATTAATTTTATTGTGATGATTGATTGAATGTCATATGTATTCTTATAATTTTATTATATAATAAATATTAGTTAATAGTAACTTATTCCTTTTTAAAATTGTTTTCTAGGTTCAAGGTATTTTTTTTTTTATTGGTAACTTTTTAAATTTTGTTGAGTATGGATTTTATTATTTAGTCATATATCTTATTATGTATTAATTATTCATTGTTGTTTATTTAGTAGATGATTTTTTAGGCCAATTTTGTTAGTAAATGGTTAACTGATGATTTTTCAGAGGATTATAGATTACATCTTACTATGCATTAGTCGGTGAGTGTACTATGTTGATGACTAAATGATTTTATGTAAGATTAGATTTATAAAGTATTTTATTGAGATTTACAATATGAACTTTGTAGATTGATTTTCAATTTTTAAATATCCACAAAAATGTGAAATATTGGAACTATGTTTTTTTTATTAGAATTTTGATTTAATCCGTAATCCGAACTAAACCAAACTGTTATTTAATTTTCTAATATGAACTAAACCATTATTTAAAGATTTGGTTTAGGATAAGAAAAAAAAAAAAACAAACAGTAAACTATGATTTGAGTTGGTTTTAGTGAAAACAGGACCAAATCAATATGTGCCTACCCCTAACCTAATGATGTCTAACCATATAAATAGGCATTAAGCTGCACTAGGTTTGATTGATACTCATATTTACAACATGGAAACACGCACCTCCATTTTATTCTTTAGCCAAATCATCAATTATCTTTCAAACTTGATGCATCTTGCCTCTTTATGCAACTGAAGCCCGTAACAAATACCTTTTGAAAAATAATTTTCTTATTTTTCCTTGTTTGTTACGTTGAAAAAGCTCTTTAAGTAGAAAATATTTTCCATTGTGGGGGAACATGATTTCCAACTAAAAAGAATATACTTCTCTTTCTAAGGGAAACGACTTACTCTTTTCAAATCAGAAAGTCATTTTCCAAATTAGTTATTGCAAGTATTTTTACTCTAGAAATTATATTTATTTGATTTTTTTCATGATTAATTGATAAATTATATTTTAGATATAAAGATAATTTGATGGAGAAAAGAAAAATAAAATCTTACTAAAAAATTATAAACATCAACTGAGTGTTTGTAAATAATTATCATAAAAAAATTATTTTGCACCTTTATTTTCAAATAAAATGTTTGACATCATGTATTTATATGGTAATTTGCTAATAGAAATTATTTACATATGATGATGTATTATATAATATTGATAGATACTAGCAAGTTTTTTCGATATACTTTTGTAAAAGTAACCAAACATATAAAAACATATAATTTTCAGAAAAACATGTTTGGGTAAAACAATTTTCTAGTAAAAAGATTTTTTTCTTGAAATAAATGGGGTTTTATTATACATAATAATAACCAATGTATTTCTTTTAGGTAATTTATTTGTATTAATGTTATTTAAAGTCATTTGTATTGCATTATAGTACGTCCAATTTATTCTTAAGTGTACAAAATTGTTTTGCCACTGGATTAGTCATTGTAAATTAATTTATGGGACAAATGCAAACAATCCTTTAAATTTTGATGCTTATGTGAACATATATCTAATCTTTCCAATGTTAAAAATCATCTTCATGAATTTTGATAAATTAACAAATAACCTTCAAAAGTTAAAAAATCACCTCCTAAGTTGTTGCTTTATTTTAAAGACACTCTCAAACTAATCAAATTGTACATTAAAATTGCTAAACTTTGATTTAAGAGTATTTTTATTAAATTAAAAAATTGAGTATCCTTTATGTTACCAATTTATCAAATTTTAGGAAGCCATTTATAACGTTTGAAAGTTTGGTGCTTGCTGCAGGTGATGAATTGCGGATGAAGGAAGTACTAGAGTACGATGGACCTACATAATAAGATATAGTTAGTGGTGCACCAAGGGTTATTTAGTGCGTCACTCCAATGCTTAAATGAGTTTATGGGCTCAAGAGAGTAAGACACTATGAGATGAGATGAGATGTCAGATAAGATAAGATCAGATAGCATACTCATATCTTTGGAAGTGAATGTCTATTTATAGTTTTTTATCATATCTTTATTGAGGACTAGCGAGATCTTGTTCCGCATAAGCCTGAACCCTTAATGAAGTAGATGATCTTAGACTCAAGATGGTCTCTACTCATGGTGTAGGTGGCCAGGCTCGGAGTTGTTCCCTCGAGAAGATTGGAGTGAGATGCAAATGTATGGTCCTTACAATATAGAGCCCGACAAATGAGGAGCTAAGGTCCTTGTTAGACCAAGGCCCTTATGGAGCTTCACCATGAGGATGAGATACTCGTTTTAGTTGAGATCTTGTGGACTAGGGCCTATTAGGGAGCTTTTTAGCCCAAGCACTTGTTCAAGCACTAATGAGGCTTTTTCGTGGGCCTACTAACCCATTAGGTCAATGTTGGGCCTATCAAAACATAGTCAAATATTTTGTATCCAAATGATTCAAATTTAAGACAAAGTTTGAAGAGGTCATTTCTAATTTTCCCTTAAATTAAATTTGCATGGTTTAAGTTACCAGCTTATGGTTTACTCATTATTAAGCGTTACTCTTTTCTTCTTTAAAATCACATAAATCTAATTTCTATCATCATATGAAGAGTATTTTTATTCATGTTTCAATCAATCAAGTGTTATTATATAAGTTTTCTTTTCTTTTTTTTTTCATTTTTTCCCCTTTTACATAAGCCTTATTGTTAATATCAAATTTTTTTCATTTGACTAGGAGATCAATGAAGGTTTGATTACATAAATATATTTGTTTACACACAACTTTAATAATAATTGTGAGACATTTTACTGATGTGTAGTATATCTATTGTATAGTACATTCTACATTTAATAAACAACATACATACATAATATAATATAACTTGGAACCTTCATACTATGGTATACAGAGTAAGTCTCAACCTCATCTAATTGTAGTAGGTTGTGAACATTTAAAATGGGACTACCTTTGTGAATGTTAATCGAATAGTTATCCATATCAAATGAATGGATTGTAATTATACTAACTACTCGTCCATAGAATCTTATGGGCTCTATAGTATACTAGGTTTGACAAATATTCTTAAATTTACACCACTTTATACAATATATAATTGTATATCATAATATTGGAAGACACACACCACGTTCTTATACCTATCCAATCATATATCATCTTTGAAACTTGATATATTTTATCTCTTCATATACTTAACTTTTTTGTCGGCCGTCTCTTTGTATACTTAATTATACATCAGTATTTAATGCATTTCGTTTGTAGTTATTTATACCGTGTGAAGGATATATTAGGTATTTGTATTGTATTATACCATAACCTCCCTATTTGGTTTTTATGTATTTAAACGTACTTTCAGTTAAATTAGATTTCACGCCATAACTTATCGTGTTTTAAAGTTTAGCCAGTATAATGCAATTGCTCTTTTCATCTGGTAAAATCAATTCGATGAAAATTTTCACTCAATCTAAACGGTGTTTTTCTTCGCATTTCAACTAATCACGTGTAATATAACTATTTGATATGTATTTAATTTTTATATTGATATTGGAATAAATTCAGATAATGAAAAAAGAAAAAGGCTGTTGTGACAGAAGCGTGAAGGTTATGCGAAGACAAAGTTAAATTGTGGGTCCTCTTTCATCGCTTTGTTATTCCTATTTTCCTTAGCACAGATGCTGACATGCTGCTTCGCTTATGTTCAATTTGCATTAATCCCTTGCAATTGCTATGTATTTAATGTGTATTTTGTTTTGAGTACATTAGGCCTGCATCTATCTATAGTTTTCACTTTTTTTATTGTTTTTAAATAGAATTTATCAAAATAGATACTAATGAAGAATAAATATTTTTACTCATAAATCGATTAAACAAATTATATTGATATAAAATAGATATGATACAGATATCAATATAGATACCATTGAAAAACAAACAACCCAAATATTTATATTAAAATATATGATGAATTTATTTTTTAATAATTAAAATTATAATTTAACTTTTTACATGGAAAAGAGCCATAGAATAAAACAATACATAACTTTAAAAGGAAAAAAAATGGAGTCATTATTGCCTTGAAAAGAGTTATGAATTTATGGAGGGAATTATTATTATTAGAAAAGAAACTATAGAGGGAGCGTAACACTAAAGAGTAATTATAGATAACTGGTGGATGCTGCACCAATGAATACTAAAAAGTAAAAAACCATAATTATTTATATAAAATAAATTACTTAATTTGCTATTTATAAATGCACAATTTTATAATATTTTTTATATAATTTCTATGTATGGTCGTCAATATTAGTACTCTGTTTACACACATCAATCCACTAGTTTTTCTCTCCATACCTCAGTAAAGTCTCACTGGTCATTAACAACCATAATAACAATTTATAATAAATTATTATTACGTGAAATAATAAGGAATGATATTTTATGTTTTACTTAAATTATATTTTTTAATTTTATTATAAATATTCTTATTTTAAATAATCATACGACAAAATGAACATACTGTAATACTCTATAGATTAAGTTTTTTTTATATATATATTTTATTTATAGCGACTAAAGACATCAAATATATGTCTTTGACTTTAATAATATGCATCATGCATAAAGTAAAAACAAAAGGAAAAGAATCGTACCAAACTTCTTATCTTATAAGAAATTTTATTCCAAATCGACGAATGGAGGCTCACTCTTTCACGACAATATCAAGATCAAGATAACACTAGTAACTACAACCTATTCGTGTCCCTTCGTGTCCACTCATTTCGGTGTGTTGGAGGAGGCTTCTACACGCGACACAAATATTTTCAATTTCAACACACAAAAAACTTGGTCAAAAGAAAAAAAAAAAAAAGACACAAACAACATACGACATGTCATCCTCATGCATAGCCTAAATTCGTTTAGCATCTACAGATAAGACACTTTTTTAAAATTTTTTTGGATAAATTATCTATTAAGAAATATATATAAATAAAAAAATATGATAATTTTCATAAAAAATTAAATAAATTAAATATAAAAAAATATATATATATATATATCAGATATTTTTACATGTAAAATTTAGATACAATGAAAAACAGGAATCCAATTATATTACTTTGAGTTCAGCCTTGTCATTGTTACTGACGCCGTCAAGCCAACTGGGAGAGAGAGAACAAACGCCGTCAAAAACAATCAATCCATCCAATGGCTTCCACTTGTCATGGAAAACTTTTTTTCTTTTTTCTAAATAATTTATTCTAAAGTGGTTTCTTTTTTATGATTTACAAGACAAGCTGACCGCAATTAAGAGATCTATACTAATTTTACTTTCTTTTGTCCATTTTTAAGTTGAGCCACTTTTTGGGATTTACAAGACAAGTAAACTACCTATTAAGGTTTGGTATTAGGGTAAGTTTTTCTTTCTTTGTTTATTTTATTTTATTTTTCTTAAAATTAGTGTTTTGGGGTAGATGTTAAAATGAAATGAGTCTATGTAAAATTCTTGGCCTACGATGGATAATATTTAGCATCCTAAACTGCGACGAGTGGTTTTTCAAATTGGCTCAATCTAAAAAAGATTTAAATAGTATTAATATTTAGCATGAACTAATTATTAGTATATAAATATTAGTTACTTGATACACAAATAATTTATAAAAAAAATAAACCGTTACTATCTTAAATTAGCAAAATAATATTCCTATTTACTTACCACTCATTTGAATACATGATATATTAGCACCAATAAATATTTTCTACTTCTTATAGGGTTAAGATAATTCACGATACCAAATTGGCTAATCTCCCCAGCTTTAACTGTAATAATTGGTCTGATATATACTATATTCCTGTTAATTTACTAAAGTCTTTGAAACTTTGAACTTAAATGTGACCCAGGTTCGTGTGTAACACAGATGTTAAAATTAAATTGTATTGTATTATAAAATCGAAAAATACATTTAATAACAAAATATATAAAAAGACACTTTTCTCAACCATTTAACAGATACTATGCGATATTTCCTGTTAAATGTTTTCAAGAATTTCCTCTCTTATTTTCTTTCTTGTTATTTCTCTTGGAAAATGACGGATATCAATTAATATCTTATGTAAACAAATTAGTTCTAGATTGTCCTAGTCGATGGTACACGTCCCATGCCTTTATTTAAATACAAACACCCACCCATTATAAAGTTAATTCTAAAATTAGACATGCAATTAACACATGAAAGCAATATGTCATATGACTGGTATCTATGCCCTTATTTTATTCATATCTAATTATTTTCAGTTGCGTTAAGTAATATCATTATTGCCTGCACATAAAAAAGATGTTCAAATGTTAGTTCCTTAGAATAATAACATTCTCTATTTGGGGAATAAAGAAAAGAAAATAAAATAAAATTCTATCATGTCCCAAGTTCTAATCTAGTAGAGGCTGGATATAAAGAATATGAACTAGACTTGTGTGGATGATGACCTAATGAACATGCAAAACAGAATACAGTTTGTGGCATATTAAAGTTATACCACTCTGATGTCTAAGTCAACAAGCATATTGAATCAAAGATAATTAATGTCAGAGAAAGAGAGAGTCCAGCCAACATTACTATTTTTGTGGATGGAAGAAGGATAATTATAATCAAATAACCCTTGCAGTTAAGTGTATCATAAAATCATGGGTAAGCAAACAATTGGCAATAGTTATAATGGATGTGGAGTGAAGCTACTAGTCTACATTCACACATGCCAAACTCGACTAAGAAGAATATGTTGATAGATACTACGCGGAGTGTTAATCAAGTGTTGTAAGAGTTAATCAATACATCGATCCAAGGTGAGAGGTGTCTTAACGAATAAGGAAGCTTGGAGTTGTTATAGATATGAATTGGTCATTAGCCCATTGGGTCGACCCAAAGAGCTAATAAGCTAAGCTTAGCTTCGGAGGTCCATCGTTCATATTAAACTCTTTGTTCAGAAATAACAAATGAAAAAACAAATCTTTTCACTCCTAAACAGATCAAATAAATTAGATACAAACAAGGTACATATGCAGATTGAATACAAATTTAAATGAAAATTAGATAATCCAAACATGCCCATAATGCTTTGGATTAGCTAGCTAAGTTAATTTAAGATACATATATAAGTAGAGGATTTCGGTGAAATATGTCATACCCTTAAACCGTCTTTGGAATAGTAGAAATTAAAGGAAAATGAAGGATGATGGGAGAAATGTGGTGATATGTTTGTGTTTAGATATGTTTATCGCAGTAGAAATGTAATGATTTGAAGGGAAGTGGAAGTGGAAGGAAAAATGGGTTATGTTCATTTCCATCCAATAACGAGATAAAATAGGAGAAAAGAAAAGAAATCAATAAAAATGACCTAGATACCCTTATTTGCTGTTTTGTTAGATAAGAGTTGTAATTAGATAAAAAAAAAAAAAAAAAAAAAGGTTTATTAGTCTGTCTCTTACTTTGTTTCCTTTTTTTTCTTTCAATTTCTACGTTTTATATCCAAATAGCGACAAAATTCTTTTTCTTTAATTTCCTTTCCATATATTTCCACTTCTAAACAACTTTCCCAATCACAGTCTTAAACCTAAAAGATATCGTGCAAGTTAAATCTATAGCGCAATAAGTACCGAACTTATTTTTGAGTTACCGTTGGAATTTGCTCGCTCTATAAAACATTCCCAATAAATACAACTACATTATAGCAAATGATTTTTTCAAAAAAAAAAAAAAAGTCCGCATCACTTTAATAACTTAGCTGACCAAATAGTCTAGGGAAAAAAAAAAACCACTAATAATGATAATAAAGATTTCATATGATTTATAAAATTGGAGTTTCGATTTTATCTTTTCCCAAATCCGGATTCGTATTTTGAAGATTATTTAACTTGGGTACAACTATCGATTTGGTGTAGTCTCGAGATTTTTCTTTTAATTAAACGTTTGCAATAACTTTTTTACATTAAATGAATGGAAAGTCATGATCCGTAGATACTTTTCATTTTACAGGAATCATAGTGTACAACTTACCTGATTTTGAAGAGCTGAAACGATTGATTCTAATTCGAAAATTTTGAAAATCATTTCTCTAGATGAGCTTTATGTCTATTAATCCTGAACTCAATCAACTCTAAGTATGACAATTAATTAATGTTGACTACACTTTATATTTACATCATTAAAGCTGATGGAAATATGCATCCATCATTATTTAATTATTCAATATATATATATATATATATAAGATAAATTGCATCAAAAGGTTCCATTTAAAAATAGATTCATTTAAGGTTCTAATATTTCAAGTGGTTAAAAAGATGTCCAACGTTTGGGGGTAACTTCATTTAAGATCCTAACATTTAAAGAAATGGTCCAGTTGGGATCCTCAATAACACGTGTCAATAGGATAGAATATTCAACAAAAACTTAAAAGACTCTTTTCCTATTAACACATACTCTAGAAACCAAAATTGACCCACTTCTTTAAATGTTGGGATCTCAAATGAACTTACCCTCAAAAGTTGGGACCTCTTTTTAACCACTTCAAATATTAGGATTTTAAATAAACTTACTCCCAAATATTGGACTTTTTAGTGTAATTTATCCGTATATAATAAACTATATCATTGAGTACATAACCTTTTTAAAAATTATAACAATCAAAACAATCTCTCACATTTATATGAAATGATGGTTATGTTATATATAGTTTTCTCTCCTTAATTACCTGTTAAATCAATTTACGTTATGGTATGATGATTATATTCACGTAATTATATAAATATAATTCTTATGTGGGAATCAAAATGGAAGATTAAAGTTGCTTTTACGTTAACAACACAAATGCATCATCAGTTAACTTTATTTATAATAAATCATAAAGAAATGCTATTAAGGTAGGTGGATCCGACCATCACAAACCTGCTGAATAAACACTTGTACTATAGAACCTTGCAAGATCCTATATTGCTAGGAAACTTCTGAGGTGGGATTAGATGCCATATCAAGGTTGTAGTTCCAAATAAATTATATTTCAGCAATAGGAGTGTAACTTCTAATTAATCTTAGAATATATCTTTTTTTTTTGGGTACCTACCTCATAAAATAACTATGGCTAATATAGTTTGAGTATGACATGAAGACTGTGATTAATTATCAGACATACATAAATGGTTGCAACATACATTAAGATGTATGCAGAAACAAATTTCAAGCATTTAATGGGAAATTTACGGTGCCATCCACAAGACCATCTACTCGATTCTTTGATAATTAAAATATATATAATAATTAACATATTAAATATTTTAGTGGTGTGACATGATTAGGAACAAATATGGACTGCTAAATAAAAAATGAACCCAATACTATTAAAAAAGGATAATGAAAAAAAAACATTTAAAAAATTACACAAATATTGTTGGACAATAATAATCCCAAAAATAGTCGAGTTAATCTTGTTTGTTAAAGAGACCAGAAAGTGAGTGGCCGACCTCATCTCTTCAAAAGATAAGGTTAGTGTAGATAAACGAACGTCTATAGTAATATGTCTCTTAAAGAGACGAAATTAACTTGTCTATTTTTTTATTACTTTTGGTCCAGCAGGATTTTTGTAATTTTTTTTAAATGTTATTATTTTTTTTCCTTAATCCCAAAAAAGAAAACATATCTTATATAAAGAAGTTAGATTACAAACAATTGGATCATGGGAATAACTTTTCTTTAATACTAAAAATCCAATAGGAACCGAAGAGCCCTTTTCGACAAGTAAAAAGGGATAAATTTCGACGGACTTCATTGTTTATACTAGGCAAATGATAACACGACATTGACAAGTGTGTAATAATTATGTAATAGAGAACACTTCCTAATGCATGGTCTTTAGCTCTTACACGCCAATTTGGACAAGTTACAAGAATAACTCAATACATGAATGATTGGGAATAAATAAATCGCGTCTTTGACTTTGTTGGTTCGCCACTTTGGCAGTATTTGGTCTCCGCATAAGTTCATAAATTGAAGTCTAACCTAAAGATTGAATTCGCTGTTTTATTTGTATTTATATTTTATTTAATTAATTTATAAATAAAAATTTATGTTTTTAATTTGTATTTATTTCTTAACAAACATACACTTAAAAACAATAAAAATAAAATATCAAAATAATTAAAAAAATAAAACAAACAAACCCTTAATATATATCATGTAGGTTTTATTATTCCTCCCATGATAATAAATATTAAGAATGAACCTAAAAATTAGAGTTAAGGTATTGATTATTCAGCTAAGATGCGCGCGTGTATATTTATCTATTTATTTATTATTTTGGTGGTCTTTAAGCTCTTCATAAATTAATAGATTGTCTCGCAGGACTATATATATCAAGTAGGTTCAAACTTTTTTGTTCTAAATTATTAAGAAGGGAAAATTCTATGGAAAACTCTATATATCTTTATTAATTTTAACGGAATCGATCTCATCAACTATTTAACTGCTCACATTCATGTTTAATAATGATTCAGCTATTAGAATAGTTAATATATTAATTATTATATTTATTTCAACGATCAAATAATTAATTATACAGTCCTATTGAAATGATCATAGAAGTTTCCTAATAACAAATCTAAAAATCATAGATGAGATGCCTAAATCTTCATTACCCAAATATAGAAAATATTTTATTCACTGCAATCAAAGAAAAGGGCTAGGCACACGTACAGGATTCGTTATTTCAGTTCAACAAGCTATGGAATACTTAGTATAGAACAACAATCATTTTTGCATTGCCATGTCGCGATTGTTCCCAATCTTGGTAACTTCTATAATTAGAACAATGCTAGAGGGGCGCATCTAATATTCTAATGTTTGTTCGGAGTTCAATAATGGTATTTTGTTTTGTCGTCTAAATTTATGGATTATATCTCGATTATTATATTAAAATATGGCAACGGGTCGTTGTCGAATTCTATGTTATGTTTGTAAAGTTTTGTATTAAAATAATGGTTAAAGGAGCACGTTGATAAGTAATTCGATCTCTAACTTTATTATCTAGGAAAATTTACCTTGGTACACTATAATGATTAGAGTACTATTTATCTCAAGAAGAATCTGAAGTATTACAAAAGGATAGATCACATAAATGTTTGATGTCATTTTGTGCATGATTTAGTCAATGAGAGACATTTGGATGAGAGCTCAAGCTATATGATGACTGTTGTAATTGTGTCAAGACACCTTTTAATATATTTATCAATATTATTAATAAAAGGTAGTATATATTTTACAATAAAATTTCATAAATAATTAGAAAATGTCTAGAATAGTAATGAGATATATAATTAGTGGGAATTTTAAGACGTTGTATTATCTAAAATTTGTCCTTGTTGGATAAATATCTAAAGGCGAAATAAATATTTAGACCAACATATTGTATGGATAAAGGTCATTCTCACTAGACCAAGAGAAAGATATCCAAATTATATAAGTGGTGCTTAGAGGTTAAATGGGTATACTAGACACAACTTGCTAATAGAGAATACCACATGTTTAATATGATAAGAACCACGCCAACCTGCGACAAAACATGTTATCAAAATCTAGAAAATAATCTCTGGATCGTCTAACAAACTATATGGAAAACCGCGACCTATTGCTTATAATGAAGTAAGAACCTTGGTATAGGTAAAGACGCCACAACCGGTGATGTCAAACCGATTGATAAGTTAAAAGGGTGAACGCTTTAGGAAATTTTCGATAAGTTCAAAATGAATTCAATCCTAAATTATAAGAGAAAACTCTCAAATTATCATTATCAAAGATATCTTGTTCTGTTACAAGCAATAGGTTTATATAGGTTTTAATTAGTCTCTAAATTATAAGAGAAAACTCTTAAATTATCATTATCAAAGATATCTTGTTCTGTTACAAGCAATAGGTTTATATAAGTTTTAATTAGTCTCTAAACTAAGCAACTAAGCATTAAAAACAAGAAATACTAACATTAAAGAAATATGAAAAGCCAATCCAAAGCAACAACGGCTAGTGGCTTAAAGAAAAAATTGGGCGACCTAAAACAAAAAACGAGAAACTAAAATTATTTCTGAGAGAAAAAAGCCGACGACTTAAGCTTGTACATCTACGGTGTTGCCCTTTACATCGCGGCGTAGGAGCTAATGTGCGGTGTCCTGGATGAAAGCAGGCTATTCTCTAATCAAGGCAAGTGGCTTTCATCTCTAGTAGCTCCAAGACTTGAAATTCTTCAATCTCCTGTATCCCAAAATATTTTTACAGTTGTCCTTAGTTCACTTGACTCGTGTTTTCATCATTGCCAAAATATCTTTTATTAAGATATTACTTACTATTTGGAAAGATTTTATTTCAAATCTATTTTTCCTATAAAGAAAAGATTCTCTCTTATCCATATATAGATATATACGTTTATATAATTATGAAAGAAGAGGAAAGAGAAAGACTGCTAGAAAGCCAATTTTTTCCACTGAAAATAATATAGAAATTCCAATCCGAGCTACATAGCAGTATAGGGATTAGAATTGGTACCTATTGTCATGTATGTGGATACCACTAAAGAAACAACACTTGGTGTCCTTGTGTTGAATAGAATAGAAATTTTGCAATAAGCTCTCTGAGTTTTATATATCACATGAACTCCAACCTAAGGAGGAGAAGATATATCTTTTGCAAGAAAATGTATAATTCCTATAAACTATGTCAACTAGTAATTTTCTTATATGTATTATTTCATATGTTATACATGGATCCTGCGAGATAGATTTTGTAATTAAAGAAAAATATCCCACTACGTTTTTTGAAATTATAAAGCTCGAAATAACAATACATAAGCTTAAGTTTGGCTTGAAATAACACTATATAAGCTTGAGTTCAACTCGATTAAGCTTGTTTAGGCTTGACTTATTAAAAAAATAAATTTAATAATAATTTAGATAATAGTGATATCTAGACTTGATTAAATTCGATTAATATTTATACTTAATTTAAGCTCGATAGAGTTCGATTAGGCTCATGAGCTAATCTAGTTAAATATACAAAGCTCGAGCTTGACTTGATAAACTATTTGAGTAGCTCAAAATTGAGCTCAACTCGACTATTCTTAAATCGAACTCAAGCAAACATCGAGTCAAGCTCTAGTAGTTTGTAAAGTAGCTTAGTTCATTTGCACACCTAGGTTCCAGGCTATTATAGGATTCCTATGTATCACTAATTTTCAATCATTTCTCCTTCTATCTGCTTGTCTTCATCTATTTATCTTATATTGACAGTTGTCAAATGATAGTTATATCTTAGCCTCAATGTGGATTTATGTGTAATGAGAGAGTCCATCTTTGTCTATATCATTATATGGGGAGATACTCTTGATAATTAATTGTATTAGTAGACATCTTCTAGGTTCTAAAACATAAATACATGAATATGTAACTGTGACTTATTGTATCTTTATATATGAAGCTATTATAGGTTATTTAGATGTCCAGAAACCTTGTGCTATGCCACAAGTAAGATAATAGAATAAGTGAACATACTATCTATTCATTGTAATGTAATTGATGAGTTGTTCCAACTCTAAGATATGGCTTATTTATCATTTATTATATGCATAATGTCACTATAACTCTTATTATGGAATTTAATAAACAATCATTACTGAATTCAACTTAAGCAAAGACTAAGACTTTTATGGCTTAGTGGGCATGACCAATACTTTCTCTTTAGAATAGAATTAGACCAAATATTTTCATCCTCGCCACCCCCATACCTGAAATAAAGTTTAATATGTTTATTTAAAAGAAAAAAAATCCAAGACATAAATTTAGCTTTAAGCAAGAGAGTTCTATTATATATTTGCTTTATATATGTGTGTGTAAATATATAAGTATGGACAAAATTATAGGTGATGAATTTATTTTTCAAGATAATTATAAATATGTTTCATAAAACTTTTTTGTTAAGTGCAAATAATCCTTTAAACTTTTGAAGTGTGTAATTGAGATCGAATCAAACTCATCGTTTAGAACCTATACGAAGTTACAACTACCATGCTTTTCTTCCTTAGCCAATGACATAACCATTAAGATAAGTGAATCTAGAATTTGCATCCACTACATAACTTTGAGAATAAGTTCATTGTAACAACTTACCTAACTTAATGTTCTCATCACTACTAAACCATTACAAGACACCTTCATACAATTAGATCTCTATATTATAACTGTCAATATCATCTCCTAGCAAGAGGTCATCATTGCAAGATTATCCCAACATATATGTCATATCCAATACGTATACATCTGGCAGTCATGTTGTCTAAATAGAACTCCACTTGTATCAATACCTTTCAATCCCTACGAGTCACCCCTTTTTACAAATTACTTCACATAACCCAACAAGGATGCAACAAATCTCTCTTAAAACATGTGTAGGATGCACCGCGTAGTCCAAGACTTAGTGTGAGGATTCCATCTATTTGTCAAAAGCTATAGACATCATAACTTGCTATGACTCAATTGCTACATCAATATAAACCTAACTCTCAAAATCCCATATTCGATATTAGTTATACCTCTCAGCACTCTATCATCACATAACACAGTAGGTCACAACATATGAAGTGATTAAAAAGAGGTCACAAAATTTTTATAAGTGGGTCATTTAAGGTCATCGTAGCAGCCAATTACTAACGCCATTATTAAACATCCGTTAAGTAGACATATGGATTAAAATAATAATTTAAAATGCTTTTTAAAGGAAAAAAAGAAAAAGAAAAAGGAAAGAAAATATCATTGTTCATCTTCTACTTTAGCATCCCCCTTTCTGTCTCTACTCTCTTTCTACCGCCTTGATAGCTTTACAAAAAACACTGTTGCCTCAATTGTTCATTAAGGCTTCAGCTGTGGTAGTTTGCTGGTGCATGAATGAGTATAGGTTTGATATTGGTGGTGATGGTTGTTCTTAGATGGCTTTCATAATTTTTGGGTTTAGATTTAGATTTTGTTGAAAGGTTGACATGGAGTTCGTAATTGAAAACACATTAATTTATCCTAATTTGAGTAAAAATGATGGTATGGGAAAGGAAGTCAATAGCTTTTGCAAAAGAATTGAAAGGGAATCTATAGAGTATGATGTTGTGATTGTTGGAGCTTGACCTACTGGGTTATTGGCAGTGATAAGGTTGAAACAAATGTATCATGAAAATGATATTGATTTATCAAGTTGTGTTGTTGGAAAAGGACCTAAAGTTTGCGGCTCTTCCCTTTTATTTTTATTTTATATTTATTTATTTATTTATTGTGTATTAACCTTTGGAGTATCTACAAATATATGTTTTTATTCTTTCATGAATATCCGAATGTAAGTTTAATGAATCAATTAATCTCTAGTTTCTAGTTTTGAGCAATGGGTGGTTGACATAGGTTGTTTGGCATTCGGGTTTATGTTAGTATCGATGGGTTCAAGTTTGAGGTATTTTGTTCAATAATGAAGTTTGTCATGTGAATTTTGTGTGTTTGTTTGGTTTTGATTCTTGGTAGACATCATGTTTGTGTTGTTGGTGTTGGTGGGTAGTTGTGTTTAGAGTTTGGGTTTCAGGTTTTGGTTACATCAAGTTACGGTTGTCATCAAGGATGGTCTTAAGTTTTTTATTTTTGGTTTTACTGGTTACAATGATTGTCGTTGTATACTCGTTGGTTGGAGTTTATCAAAGGTGGGTTTTGGTTGATGTTTTCCATTTAGAGTGGCTTGTGGGAGTTGTTTTGATGTCTAACTTTAGTCTTTGGAGTGTTGAGAATGGTGGTGGAGAGGGGAAGTTAGAGAGAGAAAGCTAGAGAGATAAGAGAGAAAGAGGGATGCTGAGGTAAAAGATGAACAGTGATATTTTCTTTCCCTTTTTTTTTTTCCTTCCTTGCATTTTGAAGAAACATTTTAAATTATTATTCTAATCCACATGTCTACCAGTATGGTACTTAACGGGTGTTTAATAACGGTGTTAGTAATTGGCTGTTATGGTAACCTTAAATGGCCCACTTATCAAAATGTTGTGACCTCTTTTTATTCACTCCAAACATTGTTACCCAAAATGAACTTACCCCCAAACGTTGTGACCACTGGTGTAATTTATCCCATAATCATTCTACTTGTGGTGAAAGCACATTATAGTTCGACTTTATAGACTTTTTTTTTCTAAATTGTCATTGTCACATGATATTTGCCAATGTCTAGCAATTGAACTATATACTTCGCTTCCTATAGCCATCTTACAGCCTTATTAATCCATGTTCAAGTTATTATTGACACCTTTTATCAATTTTCCTTACCACAAATCATAGTCTTGTTGTACCTATAGATTAAATGTAGTTGAGAGTGTAAGACAACCATTACTTGGTCTACAGTCTCAATCTTCATATTCGTGTTTATCAACATCAATCAAATGATAGAAGACGGTCATATATTCAGCTATTTCCTCTACAAACCTTCAACTATCCTCCTTGCTGGTACTGCATATTTAAGCAAGAGTAAGATTAAAGTATTTTCGTCTATGTCCACCTATATAACGTCTTCTTTATGCCTAATTATACCAAAATCATTACATCGGAACTTGCCAAATTCTAGACTTTCTATATTTGTTAAACTTGTCCATATCGTTTTCCTTTTTTCTTATGCAAGTCATGAACACAAAATGTTCTAAATTAAAAAGACAAGTCTAAAGTGTAAAGGATAGAAATTTTAGACTTTCTATGTTTGTGACGTAGCATGAAAGTGTAAATGATAGAAATCAAATCACAAGATAATTTCTAGAACATAAAGTTTGCAAGAATTGCAACTTTAACTTTTAGAGAAAACTTCTCTTAACTAGGGTTTCAAAAGTATGTAAAAATGTTCTGAATTAGAAAGATGAGTCTAAAGGTCTATTTATGCTATTATATAAAAATCCTAAAAAGGGAAATAATAAATACAATATAGACAAATAATAAAATCAAATAATCAAAAACAAATAAACCGTGTAACATAAGTTGACTAATAATAAAAGTTGGTGACATATAATTAATACTAACAGTTTTAAAACTCGAAATACGAAATTGTCAGTAATAAATGTGGACTAACTTCAACGCCGAAGGCGCACCTTCTAATGTTGCTAGTGTTTCTTCCAAGGCTGGCGGTACTTGGGTAGCCTAGTACTCTTTTTCTTCTCCTTCTTAGACGACTCTTTCTAGATCAACTACGTGTTTGTCATGTCGTCAGCATCAATATGTTCCATAACCGAAAAGATCTTATACTAATTTTTCTTAGTATACATCAATCTAATACTGATTCATTAGGTTTTTTTCCTTTCCTTTTCTTTCTTTTTTTTTTCCATTGATTCATTAGGATTGTATCCATATTTTTCATTTATATTGACAATTTGACATAGCACATAACATAAGAGATAAGTAAGTAATTAAAAAGAGATTTTACCGCACAAGAATTTTACCATGGAAATCCTAATTTACTGTCAAAGAAATCCATGGAGTAAATTAAAAAAAATAGTTGTGATATGATAGCAATAGTACAAAGGTAAACATGCATTATCTCATAAAGCATTATATCTACCATTAAATTCAAAGTTGTATTATTCTCCCTTACATACTTAACATATTTATGGAGTTATAAGACCTAAATCCTAATACACAAGACAAAGAAATACTTAAACACTTAAAAAGAAAAAATGGGATGCAAATAACCTGATTTTCAATTACAGATCTCCTTTAGTTGACAATGGTCAATTTAATCATCCTAATGGAACCACCCCTAACTCGACTCTGCAATGCATCTTCATTTTAGACCATGGCTTTGCTTACATACTGAAAATCTAAATCCTATAAAATTTTCTAAACACATTCTAAGACATGTGTGAAGCGTTAATCTACTAATTGGGTTTTGACATAATTTAATCTTATGAATCGATCCTTTGAGCTAATAGTAGAGCTTAAGAAGTCTAGTCCAATTATTTAGGTATAGTTAGAGAGATGACCCGGAATAATCAAAAGGCCCAAAATAAGAATTGTTGAACTTATTCTTTTTTTCCTACACAAGAAATAGGCCTTTCAATAGTTTTTTTAATTTATTTTAAAAAGGCTTTATTGGCTTACTTACAAAGTTTTTAGACTTTACCAAACCCATTTATTAAATCCCATTACAAGTTATATAGAATTAAAAGGTTCCATCTTGTTTGTTGATCACCAAAAGCAATTTAATAACTTTCATTGGCAAATCACCTCATCTATCAATCTTTGTTGCCATCTAACAATCGAGGTCAACTACCAAAGTCTATAGATTGAGGCCTCCTCAACCTCATTTGACATTCAAAGTATTGTGAAGATCTCTAGAAATATCAATTTTCTACCAAATTTATCCCAAGAAAGATCAAAAGAGCCAATAAGTAAGAACAAACAAAGAACGTTTATGAAAATTGAGTTTTCATTCCCTCCTCCTACTTCTTCCTTTAACAACACTCTTTGATGTTTCATCACCTCGAAACATTTCAAAGTTATCTAACATACAACTTGCACTGATCAGCCATTTACAGCAACCCACACTATAATATATAAATAAGAAAACCTTTCTCACTATAGAAATACAACAAGAACTACAACTAACTCTCAATTGATTTTAGAACATAGAGAAAAAAAATTCTTTGTACTCTTAATTGATTTTAGAATATACTAGAAAGTTAAATCTTGATTGTCAATTAATAAAAGGCTAAATTACACCAAAATGTCACATCATTTGGTTATAAGTTTATTTGATGTCACAATATTTTAAGTGGTTCAATTGAGGTCACAACGTTCAAGAATGTAGGTCAAATGAGATCTCCATTAACACGTTACAATGCAATGAATCTTCTGAGTTTTATTTAAATTTTTCTCTTATTGACAAGTGTCAATTGTGATCTTAATCGATTTACTTCTTTAAATGGTGTGATATCAAATAAACCACTCGAACATTGCAACATCAAATGTACATACCCCAAAATATTATGACATTCTAGTGTAATTGTCTATTAATAAAAACTAGTTATGTGTTTTCAATAACTTTACGTTCATTTTTATTTTTCTTAAAAAATAAGGGCTAATTGGTTTTAGAATACACGTGCTAACAAATAAATGCTCTCTTCGGCATTTTAAATTTATTGTTCGATTTGATCTAAAGAAATGTTATATAAGATTCAATAAAAGAAGGAAGATACATCCAAATGAGGTACCTATTCTTGGATGTTTAAACAAGGCAAGAAAGACTATATGAGTTTAAAAGAGGAATCAGGTGCTAGAAAACAACTGGTAGAATTATTTTTCATGTCAATTGCATTACTCATGTACCTAGAAGGAAAAAGGAAAAAAAATCAAAAGAAAAACTTTCCCATATCCTGTTGGTTATTTTACAATTTTGCCAATAGGAAGATTTAGTACATCATCTAACTATTAAAGATTATTTTATATTAATGTTATTGACATCTCAATAATTAGACCATAAATTAAAAAAGCAGTTCTTTTTCCCTTGAATTTCCTTTTCAAATAAATACATAACGCTTCATAAAACTTCAATTCCAGTTTCAACCTCCAAATCAATCGTCATGTAGACAGTCCAAATTGTAAATCATGTTCTCCTATTGAAATAGATCTAAAGTTTGTCATACTATGCTGACGTAAATTTTTCAATTAGATTTTTAAGCAAAATTTTCATTATATAATATATATGTATATATATTTGTTTTGGCCAGATATTATACTAAGTTTCAAAAGTTTGAAATAGAACCAAAATTGTTCAAAAAAAAGAAATAGAACCAAAAACTTGGTATGAAATCCGAAGTAATATATTAAACAACTTTGTGCTGCGATATCAAATTATCATATGACATGCATATCTGTTTGGATTGACTTTTTTCCGGCAGATACAGACGCTTTTTTAAACTTTTTGCTAACAAATTATTTATAAAAAAATAGATATAGATAAAAAAAAGTTGACAGTTCTCATCAAAAGATCAAATAGAACAAAAATAGATAAAATTTAGATGCAAATCGGATATATTTACACATATTATTTTAAAAAAGATACAAATACAGATGAAATACAGATAATCCAAACAGATGATTCAATTGGAAAGAATTACCCAAAGGAGGAATAAGTCATTTAATGCGTTGGACATATGTGTGATAGGTAAAAGAGTTTTAAAGCGCCCAATAACTTTAATATTTTTTAGTAAAAATGACATGTTTTTTGTCTAAACCTTATGGTCAATATGTTTTAGGAAAATAAAATGCTAACTCTACGGCTAAGTGCTCTTTCAGGTTCTATTGTTAAGTGGTGGTTACCCAATCACTACTATGGTGGTTATCAAACTAGGCATGTTTTCCACGATTTTTTTTTTTTTTTTTGCTAGAATTAGTGTTGGTTGTTTCAAATAATTATTTATTATATTATTTAAACTGGAGCAATAGGGCTTAGTGTCTTATTTTATTTTCCATCATTGCCCTTAAATTAATTTTTTTTTAATTACATTAAGACTTAAAAAGATAATATTTACAACCTTTTAAATTTTTTAGTAATTTCCCCTCACACCACTTTCTCTTTCTTCCTTCATTTTCTCTCCCACTCACACACTTTGTATATTCACTCTCATTTTTTTTCCTACTCAATTGCTTTTCAAAATAATAACTGCTACTATTTCAAAATAATAACCTCTCATCCCTCTTTCTTCCATTAATTTCTTATTCTAACAAAACCACTCTCACTCTTTTATTCTTCTTAAAAAATTACATTCAAATTTTAAATTGTGCAAAAAAAAGATAAAGTATTAGATTAGATAATAATTTTCTAAGGCAATAAAAATAATATAAATTAGTCATTATAATTCTTTAAAATTTGAATGTAATTATTTAAGTTAGAGCTCGTAGCTTATTGGTGTCTTCTATTTGTTTTTCATTAATTTCTCTTAAAATAAAATCAATTCTATTATTTCAATAACAAATTTCAAAGTAGAATTATAGAATTTTAAGGGCATTTTTAGTAACTTAAATTTACATTTAACAGTTGTTGTTACAACTTTCCTCTCCCACTATCATTCCCATGTTCCTACATTCTCTCCCACACACCATGTAGTAGGAATGGAAATGAGTCGAGCTACTTGCGATTAACTCGAGCTCAGCGTAAGATCAATTAGTAAACAAACCGAACTCAAGCTTAAGATGAAGTTTGCTTTTCACAATGACTCGAGCTTGAGGTTCAAATAAGGGTCGCAATCTGGCTTGTGATTAGGCTCATTTGAACTTGTAAATAGACTTGAGAGAGGCTCATGAATAGATTTGTTAACAGGCTCATTAGCAAGTTAAAAAGAATATAAAACGAGATATCTTTTTTTTTTTTTTTTCTGGCCATGGAAAACAAGCTATATAAACAAGTTCAATTTGTACTTAAATTTCAAGCTTGATAAAAGTATGGCTAAACTTGATTAAAAGCTTAACTCAACTTAAACTCGATGATTTTTAAACAAGCTAATTCAAAACCTTCAAAAATTCGAATTAGCTTGTCTCGTGTTTTTTGTAATCCCACCAAGCCCTACCAATCACAATCACCATGGCTCCCCATGCTTTTTAGTTACTTTTTCTTTATTTTGGTCCCTTGCCCGAGGTTTCTTGACAAAAGTGCCCTTTGTTTTTTTCCTTCCTTTCTTTAAGATATATGATTGAGTTAGTTAGACTAGACATAATTAAGTAATCCCAAGACAAATACGATGTGTTGCTTTTATATAAATACATTATCTTTTGAGAAACAAAAAATCACATCACATGCCAAAAATTAAAAATTAAGTAAAAAAGGATATGATCATTACAATGGAAAAATCTATGATACTAGAGTCATGGTTCTATTATAGGTATCGGCAATTACCTATAATAATAAAATCAAAAATTAAAAATATCTGCTGTATTTATAAAATTGAAAATTAAAAAATAATTTGATTGATTAATTATTTTTTTCATACCCATATAATCGATGCAACAATTGATAGTGTGAAATTACATGAAAAGAAATAATCGGTCTTCTATAAAATTGTAAAAGGAGTAATCAATAACTTTACCACTGGAAAAGGCATAGCATTTTAACATTTAAGAAACACAAATGCCTATAGAGTAATATCTTGTTAATATTTTATAATAATTTTATGTTAGTTTTCTTTTTTGATGATTTTAATTATTATTCTTGTGCATGATTAACTAAAATTGTTCCTTAAATAATATAATGCATTTGATTTTTTTTTTTTCCATCATAAAGAGACTCAATCATTGATCACTATTCTAAACCCATCAAGACAAATCTCTCTTATATGTCCCGAGTATAAAACAAACTTCTTAAACTTTGTTACATAACTTAAAAAATTCAATCCAAATCTATAGTGGACTGACCGCAACATAGTGATAATATAGCCGAATTATGCCCCTATAATATTTATGGACTAAATTTTTGGGACCCACTTTTTTTCTTTTGCTCCTAATGTGAATTCAAAAATTTGAATAATGCGATCATACAATTTTGAGGCACACTAGCCAATTGCCCATTGGTAGTTATCCCAATGGAAAATGCTTCAGAATGACAAATGATCCAAAGCAATAACATGATTTGAAGCAGCAATTTGTTTTTAACTATTTTCTGGCTTTGGATAAGCCAAAATCCAACTGATTAATTAAAGACAATTTTATTTTTATTTTACTGAACTTGGAAATGTTTTCTCAACCATAAACATTTCTATGTAAATTGCCACAACATAATGATCTTTAATGTTTTTTAATCATTAATAAACTCTAAGAAATTTTTTTACATTTTTCACAAAATCAAAGACAACGTGTGTAATTAAAATAAAAACAAAATAAATTTAGTCCATAATAATAGGAATTGTGTCTTATGTATTAGAAAAAGAAAAAGAAAAAAAAAAAAAAAAAAAAAACTAGTGCCTTAGTTTTTCTAGTAAAAATGTATATGTTAAAAAGCGAGCGGCATTGCTCCATTTTTCCATGCCAAATCTAAGGTTGGCTTAAAGAGGTTAACAAATTAATTTTGGCCTTTTTAATAATAATAATAATATTTATTTTTGACCCCACTAAGGTCTAAGTTTTGCTTATAGAAATTGACAAATCAATTTTAGCCATGTTAATTATGGGTTTTGGTCTTCTCTCTGTACTTATCATACTTTCCATATGCCAATTGAAGCATCCTCCGGTTTGGTAAAGTTTTGGGGGTTGGTATCAATATTTCTAGCCCCACCTAACCCTTACTAATAAGATGGCAATAAAATATTATAACAAACCATTTTCTATCCATGTAGCCTGTAGATGTAGGACTCAACTTGGTCCCCTTTTATGTAGATAAGAGTTAAGTCCATGTGAAAGTGCTTACAACGAATAAAGTATTCATAAATAAATATATATATTATTTGTATGAATAGCTTCGAATCTAATTACCATTTAATTTGACTTGAACTCATTAAACAGGCATGGTAATGGTAAAACATTATGAAGCTTGAACTCGAGTTCAAATTTAATGTTAATCAAAATAAACTCGAGTTATTGATTGGTTAGTGACTAAAAGGTATGTGTCATAAAAAAAAAGGTTTAAGTGGTGAAAAATAGAAATTAAAACAGGTCAGAATATTATAAATATATTCGAATGAACAGGTACAAATAATTAATGTTTTTGAAATTATATATAATAGACAATGTGATTCATGTATAGAAAAAATTTCTCATTGTGTCATGTGCCAAAAGATTATTGCAGGAACCACATATGAATTAATAATCCTTCGACTGCCTAACTATTTCCCTTTATACCCCATTTAACTAATTTATACCCCAAGTCAATTAAATATATACCCGTCCCTATAGACTAAAAGGGAGGGAGAAGATAGGAGTTGTCAATTGCCAACCAATTTTATTAACTTTTAAAACACGATTACACGGAATTTTTCGTTTCATTTGAGCTCTCCATCCATAGTCATAATAATTTTCCATATACAGTAGATATATAACATAAATTCTATTCTATTTTTTTATTCTTCAATTTTACATGGAAGTTTGTATACAATGGGAGCTAATACCGAAATGGATATAGGAAATAATAAGCTTTTCGTTTAAAGAAAATGATATAATTATATCGGAAGGAATACTTTTATGAATAAGTTCAAATTAAATATCAGCTTTTTAGTTTAATTGAAATAGAGGATCAACGTTATATATAATAGTCCAATTAAAGGATTAACATTCTAAGTAATAAAAGGATATTAACATTATGTACAGTGATGTAAATAAGGAATTATTTTTTGTATTCATTTATCACTTATATGTACCATTTTATTTTTATACAACCTTAATCTATAATTTCAACTACTTAAACTATGATTCTTTATTTCAATTTATTCCAAATTATATATATATATACACACATATATAGGTCTTACTTTACTCCAGGGGGAAAAAGAGTATCTAGCTTTATGTTGAAACGAAATATGATTACATCATACAATTAATTTTGTACCTAACTCTTTTCTATCATCAATTACGAGGTTCTAAAATTTAAAACAAGTTAAATCCTTCTGCAAGTATATAACTGTATATATACATATATATTCGTACTCTTTTCATTTACTTTCCCCAGAATTTTTCTCACTTTACTTTCTCAAAATATTAGTTACCACATGTAACCATTGATCAAAACCATAAGGAAAAAACATATAATATTAATAACATATAATATATTTTAAGAATCTAGACAATATTAATTGTTAACATGTAAATTGAGGGATTTTAAGGAGAAATAAATGGAAAGGATCTGAATTTTTTATTATTTATACTAACCAAATATTTTATAATATTTATTTTTGTATGTTGACTGAAATGTTCATTGAAAAAAAAATTTATACTTAAGAATTGTTTTTTTTTTAATGGATCAACTAATTTATGAGGCCAATAAAAAATTAACGCTTTAGTTTGGGTTCGTAAATTGTTTGAATACTCATAATAAGCTGCCAGTATGACTGCAACTCGTTATAATGGAGATGTTACATGCCAAGTGACTTCAGGTTGTCTTTATGCGCACAAGCATGTAGAACGTCAGTAATCATTGAATAAGTAAAATTATTAGTGTCAAAAAAGGTTAGCGGATTAAACGTTTGACCGCCATTATTTTATCATAATAATAATGTTGTCCAAAAGTAAGAGTATATATTGTAAAATCAATTTGGATTTAAAAGATTAGAATAACTACTGGAGGAAAGGGAGGAGAGAGGGAAAAAAACCAGAAAGAGCGAGAACCAAATACCAATGTTATGAGATTGGTATTACCATCCTTTGAGGAATTATAATTCCTTCTTATGAATAAAAGGATAACATTTCTTTTATCTTTATATATATATATATATATATTTTACAATGTGCACTAATTAGCACTGGTGTCAATGTATAGATTTTGTGAGTTATGTGAATATCATGCTACACGTCTTACGAAGAGTCACGTACTATAATACTCAAAGAGTGATTAAAAGAGAAGTTGAATAGGAAGAAGTAGACAAATTTCTATCAAGCATCAAGCCTCGCCAGTATTAATGGATAGATATTTAGTCTCTCTACATAGAAATTAGATAGCATGTTGGTATTCCATCAAATTTCATTATTCTTCAAATGAAGAGGGATTTTCAATATTTGTAGAGTTTTGACCATTAACTTCATTCATCGAATCACCTTGATAATTGATGAGTTCGTTTTTAATGCATAAACCATTTTAAGAAAGGTCATACGATAAGCAAGCCAGTCCAATGGCCCTACTCCAAACTCACAATACCAAATCTCTCGTGATTTTCCTAATTGATTAGGTCTGACTCTCTAGACTCTATCACCTTAGTCTTAAGAGTCAAATCCAAATATTTTATAACTTTTAGCCCCTTTACAGCTAGAGATTTGAAACTAATTTCTCATATCCAAACACGAGACAACTGATTATAAATGTATTTGTATTGATAGTAGCCAATATTGAATAATAAATAAATCAAACATGGCTAAACACATTAATGTACGTGTCCAAATTATGGTTTAACCCGTAAACCTATTTATGTGACCATTTAATAAATGAATCTTAGGTTATAGATTTGATATACAAACCCTAATAATATTTAAATCACTAATACTTCTTTTTTACATTTTTTTTTCCACCAATTGTTGTCTCTGGCATTATTATGAGTGGAAATGAAGAGTATATGAAGATGTGGCAACTACAAAAACTTTTACGGTGTTATATTGCCTACTCAATCATTTGACTATTACTTTAAATATTACAATTGATATATCAAGTATTTAAACAATCAATTATGATTGAATATAAATTTAGATCATTAAATAACTTCATGAAACATCCTATAAATAAAAACTATCCTAAATTCCACACATGAAGCATGCTTCTTCTTTCTTTTTTTTTTCCTTTTTTCGCCAGCATGAAACATGCTTATTAAATGGGTCAAGGTTATGACTTGGGATTTTTACATACCATTAATTAAATAAGTCGTATTATAAATTAATGCTTTTAAAACACAATTAGACCCGAATTCCATATGCAATGCATAAATTAGAATTATTAACCCTAATGTTAGCTAACCTCAATACAGCCTACCTAACTAAGCAAGGGACTAAACTACTTAAATCTAAACACTTAACTATGATTTAACCCTCATTGAATCACCTAAAGTGCAACTATTGGGCTCATGTGACCCCAAATTGTCTAACCTACATCGAACAAACAACATTGAACTACCTAAAATTAAAAAGAAAAAAAAAACATATTGACCATCTCAAGTGTCTTAGGTTGTAAACCTTTACCATGCAGACCTGATAGTACTTAAGTCAAGGCCAACAAACCTATATTGCACTTCAATTGAGCCAAAGCATATATGTTGCTTGAGTCATACAAATTTCACTCAAGCTAACCTTTGCTGACTAATTTAATTTATGATCAGTTTATGACACTACTGGTGGATTTAGCATAAGTAATTCGTTAGCAAACTAAGCTATTGTGGTTTGGTTTTGTACAATGAACCATGAGAGGTTGTAAAGTCTAAGTAAAGTGATGTTTATAACTAAGGTTTAGCAGTACTGGAAGCCAACATTTCAAAAAAGTAAAGACTATTTCTTTTATCTTTTTTATTTAAACCTAATTTGTTACTCGTGTCATATATTTACCGACATGCCCTGACGCAATATAATGTGTCAATCTAGCCAAATATATCACTTAAACGATACATGTAAGGCAATTATTATCTAAATGAGTTTTTCTAGGAAAATTAAGTAGAATTCTATTTTTTTCCATGGCTTCCAAATCTTACTAAACTTGTACATTTACCTATTGTAAGTAAAAGGTTTTCAAAAATATTTATTTATAAAACATGACTAAACAAAAGGCCTCAAATGGTGGGTAAACCTATGTGCAAATCCAATGACTAAATGGTCTAAAGATGAGAGAAGTATAAAGTAGTTTAAAGTTTAATTAATTACAATCATCAAGAATTTCAAAATAAGTATCTATAGGCAAAATTCTCAATATCCATAAAACTCAACCAACTAATCTCCCATATGCCTCGAAGCATAGTTAGCAAAAAATCATGTCAATCTTTATCCGATTGCCCACAACTCGTTAAATCATAACGTAGATATGTAAAACAGTCATCAACAAAGCCCAATTCCATAGCGATGCAAACACATACTCATGCATCACACACACCTATTCTAATATAGCATACATTAGATTAGGTTATTTAATTACAAGCTAGACATGCAATGTGTCTCAACGTCTTAAAAACCACAAACAAAGGAGTATTCATGACTTCGACACATATATAATGGGGAATGGAAGGGTTCCAACTTTGTTTTCTACTAATCAAAGATTGATAGGCCTTTAATAAAGAGAAGAAAAAAAAAAAGAAAGGTAGGTCATGCAGAGCTATCCATAGAATTTGTCCTCTCATGAGCACTATCCATTATGATATTTTATTCGAGGGCCCATGACGCTCGAATAACCCATTACAACTCTGTCTGAACTCAAGTTAGTTAAACTAACTATGAATTCCTCTTATTAATTACCAACTAAGCTTACCCATGCCTCCATAAGGTTTTAAGTGTATAAACTACCATATTATTCCAAAGTTGTCATCAGATCCATAACCCAACCTAAGCAACATGCAATTAATTAGTCAAATTTAAGTATTTGTCCAATTTTAATGCCTATCCTGACAATTAAGACACAATCATTGCAAACCATTTTTTATTATTTCCAAAAGTATAATAACATTGCAAATTCATATTATCAGTCAGTATTATTTATCCCATATTCATTTTTTTTTTTAATTTACCATTTTCAGTTTAAGATCCATCTGAGTAGAATTTATAAAGTTATGAAACACTTTTCATCGGACGCAACCAATTTTTAAGACATTAAGTCCTATTGGTTTAGGTAAACATCAAGATATATTTTTAAGTCGTCAATTTTATATAACCAATCTATAATTCATTATGCTAACTAAGATTAGTTTTGGGATTTGAGTTACCCAATCTTTAATGGCTATACTTTTGTGGGTTTCAATTATTAGCCCTCCAAGAAAAGATTATCACAATCCACTAATCACATTATTGCCCTTATTATCCTATTCCAATTATTAGACTAATAAGTGTCAAGGACCCTTATCTAGATGAGACATTTTGGCCTTTTATGTTATTATTTGATATATAATCTGATGAAATTGGTACTTAGTTTGGTTTTATTTTGGTTTAGTAGTTTTAAAGTGCAATTCAAACATAAAGGAAGGATGTAAATGAGTTTCATGACCTTTAGAGGAAGAATTTTCTAAAACCTAAAGTACTAGGCATGGGTGTAACATAGTCATGTTGAGAGTCATGTTAGGATCAATAACTTAATACAAGTAACAGGGTTGAGTTGGGATCAAAAGCTCAACACGATGAGTAACATGTTCATATTGAGGTTCATGTTAAGATAGGTAGCTAAACATAGGGTAGTAACGTAGCCATGTTAGGAGTTGTGTTAAGATAAATTTGACAAAGATATTTTGAAGGGTGGTGTGACATCACTAATCATTACATATATAAATAATTTAAACATCTTTATTACCTAAAATAAGTCCTCTACCAAGTTTACATTATAAACATGACATATTTATCCTTTTTCTTTTAATTTCGTTCCATCATTATGTACAACACAAAACCCACAATTGTAAATACATTCAAATTAAGCACTATGTAATCCATCGGTTCCTTAGCATGTCAATACCAAAACATAATTTGTTACAATTGATACATATTATTTCTAGCTAATAAATCATCAATTCAACACCTTCAATAACATAAAAACATAACAACATTCTCTAAATATATGCTTATCAAGTCCAAACCATCCACACTCATTATATTAAATTTAAAAGGTCCCAAATCAGCAATTAATTGATTTCACATGTTCATACCACCAATTACACTATTTAAGATCTTTAAGCACCTTTAGGCTCAATAGATAATTAAATCCCACTCATCATTATAATCAATAAAATACTCTCATTATTCATACATTTAAGAACAAGAACATAATTCATATTGTAATTATTACAATTCAACCCTGTTGATGAGCATATTTAGACAAAGAGCTCCTCAAGTCTGGCTTAATCCAGCTATGGCATGGGTTGCCCAATAGGTTTATTATTGACCCTTCTAGCCACACTTAGCTATCTCTTACTCTTTTGGTTGAATACATCACACTCAATTAGACAAATTATACTCTGTTGGATTTTTCATTTGGCTAAATTTCCTCCACTTAGACAATGTCGCCTCGGTCTTTTAAGTTCATAAAACATGACTTAGTGGCCTCCCAACCACCAAGCATGTAACCTCCATAATCTCCACTACCTCCACAAACAAGAAACTACCACCTAAGATCTATAAATACTCCTTCAAATATTCTCCTACAACAAATTTGGTATCGTTTTCTCAGTGCTTTGTTATTTACTTATTTCCTCGTGTACTTTGCTAACTTGATTGTCAAAGTAGCCACACCAAATAATCCTCGGCACCTATTGACCTGTCGTTATGTTGAAAGCCGACTAATCCAGTGGTCTAGACCCAAGATACTGTAGCAAGAAGTCAAGGCATCAACAAACCTCAAATCAACTCCTAACATCAATTTCACCAACAAACCACAAAGTTAAGCTCAAACATGCATCATAGAATTCACACACTCAAATTGCCATACACATGCATCTATATATATTTAGTCTAATTTCCCTAATTTAATCTAATTAAAATAAGTGTGGAACCTAACCAAATTTAAAGAATCTCTTCTTGAGTGCACATCTTATGCTCACCTAACTCCAAGAGTAAATAAGAAAAAAAAATTTATCTTGAACAGACCATACTCACATTAGTAAATCTTTTTAATAGCTTAGATAAGTGCTTAAACTTGTTTAGTACACTAATTACTCTCCTTAAACACTTGAAACCTAGAAGTTGCAACTCTAGGACTCCTTAAAACTAGCTAATTCCTCTTTATTTCCTATGGAAAAAGAAGAAGGAAAGAAGGAATTAACTGAACCCCAATTAATTAGAGCTTAAATAATGATTAAGGTTTTGGGGTCCCATTAAAGTTTAGTAGAGTGTAGTTAATAGAAAATATTTATAAATATATATAATATGATTATAATATATATATATAATAGATATAGATAAATGAATATTTATAAAAAAAAATCTATAATTATTTTCTCTAAATAGCTATTTATATGAATAGTATTTTTTACTAAATTAAAAAAATCCTTTTATAAAGTGTTATTAATTTGTTTAAATTAATTTAGATTAGAGAATGTATAAAGCTTTTAAGGAATAAAAAAGAGCATAAGTCTAAAGGAGAGCATTAATTTAATAATATAAAATAAATAGAGAAGATATAAGCATCGTATATAATAGATATCATATTAATTTTACACTCGATAATTCGAAGGAAATGCTTTAGATAAGATAATAGATTTCTATTATCTTATTTCGATTATAATCATATGAATAATGGTATGTATAAAATCTCTTCCTCATCAAATCCTTGTTTATCCTTATACTTTATATCTAGAGGTTTAAAAGTTACTGAGCATGCAATGAGAATAAGGCGAGCTAATATCCCGCATGATTAAGTAGATTTAGATCAAGGGTTGGAGGTTATCTATTTCTAGAATAAAGTGAATATCTTCATTCAACTCCAATGTTTTAAAATAAAGTATAACTTTTGTATAAAGCAAATATCTTCATTTCACTCCATTATATATTATTTTGTTATTATAAAGCGGATATTTTCATTTGACTTGAATGTTTTAAAGTAGAGTATTAAACCTTTGTATACAACAAATATCTTAATTCATTCCATTATCTATTTTTATTATAAAGTGAATATCTTCATTCAACTTCAAAATTTTAAAGTAAAGTATTGAACCTTTGTATAAAGCAAATATCTTCATTTAACTCCATTGTTTTATATTAAAGTATTAAACATATGTTTAATATAACTTTCATTACCTAATCTTTTACGCTTACTTTTAATTGCCTTCTTCTCTGTCCATATATATATATAATATATATATTTTTTTTTTCTTCTCTATATTGTTGTTTCAAACTTTTAAATATCATATTTGTAGTTTTAAGGTGTTACAAGATAATTACTTATTTCATAATTTAAGAACTTATACCTATAGTATAATATATGAAAAAAAAATTATACTCTAATTACTTACTTTATAGCTGCTCGTTTGTATTGATATTATTTATTTTAAAATGAATTAGCCTCATAGTATTAAAATAAATGTTTAATAATTTAGTTTATATTTTAAAAGATATAGTTATTCTCTACATAATACTTTTGTTTTTACTTTACCAAGAAAAAAATAATAAAAAAGGTTACAATTATTTAGTTAAATGACTGATAAATTTGCATATATTAAAACATAAAACCATATATTAGATATCTTTCTTTCAAATACGAATTATATTAAGTCTATTTGAATTTTTTTTTATCTAGATCTTATATGTATATTATTTGTATTTTATTTTACTTGTATTAATCTATTTACGAGTAGAAATATTTATTTTTCAGCTATATTTGTTTTATTAACGTAAATATGTTTGAAAACTATAAAAATAAAATATCGAAATAATCAAAAAAAAAAAAGATGAAACAAATAAAGCTAAAAGAACTCTTATTACTTTACTTACAAGTATTATAACTTCTTCATTTATTTTTATCTCAATCTAATAATATTGACGAAGATTATACAACATCAATTTTTGGAGAAACATCAAAGTAAAATAGATTTACACCATTTGCCATTTACAAACCACACGTACACACGAATTATCGAAAAAAGAAGAAGAGGGAATTCCCAATAAAAAACAAAAAGATGAGAGGAAGAAAGAGAGGGACCACCTGGCAACAAAATATTAAATGTCATGGGGGTTTATGGTTTATTAGTGGTTTATGGTTTTATGTATAAATGGATAATGGCTGAGGCAGGAAGAACTGGTCCATGAAGGTTTACGTTTAGGAATTTACCTGCTATACCCGGTAAACACAGGGTCCATTCACCGGCTGATCCGGTTTTGTGGCCATTATCCAGTGGATATATAATACATATGGTTGTGGGTTTAAGCACAGTTCCTTGGTGGTTTTATTTTTTTTTTTCATTTAAAAGAAAAACAAAAATTCAAGCGGTTTCCTTGTCATTCATAAAAAACCAAAGCACCAACATATAACATGGGAGATTTCAATCTCAGTTAGAACATACCTTGTCAAATTCATTTCTGATTTCAATTACCCAATTCATAAATTTGGATTTAGATCTCTGGTTTTTTTTCCCCTGTAAATATTGATTCTTCATGCTTTGTACAGCATAAGATTTAATTAAAGTTCGAGTCTTTTTGGATTTTTGTTGATAATTTAGCGATATAGTGGGGAATTTTGAAGAATTTAAGGTGGGTTTGATTTGGAATTTGAAGAAAAGAGCCTGATCGTCGAAGTAGGTGAGTCAATTTTGAAAATTTCAAAGCTTTCTATTGCATCTGTTGTTTTTTATTGTTTTGATTGCTTGTTTGGTTGTTTTCATGTGAATTTTTGGGAAAATTTGACTGAATTGTGACGAGTTTCTGTGAATCTGATGCTAAAGTTGCGTTGATTCTTTGGAATCTGGTTGAGATCTGATCGTATTTAATTTCTGTGTTGAAAGTTGTTTACTTGTCGGAGTTTTGAATTTTTTGAGGTGTATGTCATAATTTGATTGATCGCACAATCAAATATCCGCGATGAAGCAAAGAATTGACTTTGGAATTTACAGCATTTATTAGTTATTTTGGTGTGTTTGATCACGCAAAACCGGGTAATGCTCTAAAAAAAGGAAATGATGATTTTGGTGATCTTTTTTTTTTTTGGGAAAATAATTTGTATCAATCATGACCTGTTTCCGAATTGTATATTTTACATCTGATGCGGATTTATTCAGCTGTTTGCAATTTGATGTTGTACCTTCTTCTGCTTTTTGTATTTTGATTTCGGGTTTAGGATATTGGAATTTATCTGATGAATCTGCACTTGGGGTTTAAAGATCTATATTTGACATTACATGGTGATCCTGTGATCTGTTTGATTATAATTGTTTGTGTATTGATATGATGCTGCACAGTTTTATGAAAACTACGGCACTTATATACGCTCGTAATTGGGGAATGCTGATCCGGTTTGGATCGTGATAACATGTTAATGTGCAGAATTTATATCTGAACATTGTATCTATTCACTTTGCTCACTGAATTCTGATAGCCGGATTTTACTACGTTTGATCCTATTAAATGAGCTGTATGCAGAATTGGAAATAACTTACGGATTCCTGGATCGCATAATCTAGGATTTTGGGCAATTTTGTTTGATTTAACTCATTTGCAAGACATTTATTTGAAAAGTACGGAAATCCATCTAAAAGAATTGTCATTTGATGCAATGGTATACTGATAGATTCTTTTATGACAGTTTGGTGGATTGTTGAGGTTTGCGTCGTATTTGTGTGTTTGAGGTGTTTTATGTCAATGTGCACCTAAGCTATGGTGGTGAAGAAGAGGCTGGATACTAGAGCTCCTGGCTTTCAGATCCCAATTGTACCCCGCTCCCAGATCAGCCAGAGTAAGTAATGATGCAATTCTAGATGAATGGTGGTTTGCAATTTGTTAATTTAAGATGTAATGACACGCATTTATTCTTTCCAGAGGAGGGGTCTTCTTAGGAAGATATCTGATGCCAATGATATATGCGCTATTGAGTTGCTTGCTTCATTAGCCGGCAAGCTATTGCAGGAGAGTGAAAGCTCTACAGCATCTAACAATTCATCTGAAGAGACCAATCAGCTTTCTATCAGCAAAGATGCCATTAAACAGGAAAGGCAGGATAAAGATAAACCTGTGAAAACTGAATGCTTTGAGCAATCATCTTGCCGTCCATGCTGTGAGGAAACTCTCTTCCATTCTGAGCAGGCATCAGAAGATAGTTCATCAAGTGTTCTTCTGGCCATTTCCCAAAACTGAGGCCGATAGTACTAACCCAAAAGTTACAGGTACTGCTTTCAGTAGTGAGATCAAGTCTCCAGTTTGCAAAGAGAAGATTGAGGTTGGAATTTCCAATAACATTATGGGTACAAACTCGGGTATGGGTGTTCCTTCTGATGTTAAGTTACAAAGTCAAAAAGAGAAGCACCTTGACCACCAAGGGACTGGAGGCCTCACATGTCCAAAGGATCTGATTGAATATAATGTTAAGGTTCCTGCTAAAAATTCGACTGGTCTTATGCAGAAGCCTTTTTTGAAGGATCCTTGTCATGTTGCCACTTTTTCAAGGCATAGAAGTGACACTAAATTAGGTCGTAGAGATGGTGACGAAAACTTTCCTAGGTTCAATAAACGCAACAACAAATTGAGATCTTTTAGGCATCCACAGCGTATTGCTGACCGCAGGATAAGAAAGTTGCTTACTTCAAAATATTGGAGAGCAGCTCCAAAGCTAAAGGACAGTGAACTCTTGAAAGTTGGTAAGTTATAAATTCTTTCTTCCCTGAAATACATTTTAATATTTCAGTTCACCCATGGTCTCTTTATACTGATATTTGTAATTTCATCTAGAAGGGGGATTAAAGGCTTTCAACCAGAAGAGGAAAGTTCGTTATAATGGTGAAAGATACCACAGTGATCTTTTTTATAAAAGAAGGAAGTTGCTTGACAGAAGTTCAATTGCAACTTCTGATGGAGTTCTTAGTAGTGAAAGCGTTTCGAAATTCACCACTGAAGAACCTGATTGGCGATAAGAATGATACATATACATCAGTTCATGGAGGTTTGTTTCATATAAATAGAAATCTATGTGCTCTTTTTAGTTTTCTGGTTTTTCAAATCTTGATAATTGTGCTGATGATGGGAACTTGTTTTTCCAGAGAGTGGGGTATCTTCTTCAATTTTTTGTGGTCAATCATCTTTCCATGCAAAAGAAACTCATGGTATTTGAATCTCATGTGATACTGTTGTTTTTATTGCGCTCGAATTGTGTTTTCAATCAGAGGGTTCTGATGTTGCTTTATGTTTCTACCATCCAGTGAAATTTAGCATCAAATCTTTCAGAATTCCAGAGCTTTATGTCGATGTCCCTGAAACAGCTACCGTGGGATTGCTCAAGGTGCGTCCATGAGGTTTTTAAAATCCTTGCATTTGCTGCTGTTCTAGAGAAGTTCATGATATATATGCTGTAGGACTTAAATTGTTTAGCTCTAGGATGTCAAAAATACATGGTTGTTAGCTTATAATCTTGTGTTCTACCGTACATATTTGCATTATGAATTTGTTTGAGGTATAGTTAGTGCCTATTTTTGAAAAACAGCACAATCTATTTTTGCAGAGGACTGTTATGGAGGCAGTGAATGCCATACTTGGAAGTGGATTGCGAGTGGGAGTTGTGCTTCGTGGAAAGAAGGTACGAGATGACAATAGAACATTATTGCAGACTGGCATTTCCTGTAAAGAAAACCTAGATGAATTAGGTTTTACACTTGAGCCTAGCCAGCCACGAACTCCCCCTGTCATTGCTGCAGAAGATCCTCCTCCCCTAATTTGTGACAGCCCACCATTAATCAGGTAGGAAAAGACAGCTCTCTGTTGTTTATAAATTTGGCTCTGGAAACATTGGCTTTAGCATTTACAAAGATTGTTTTGATCTGTATAAGTCATTTTGTTTTTTCATTTCAGGTCCCTAGATAATCCCATTTCAGATCCCGATACTGTGGAGGCCACATCTAACCCACTACCGCTAACAAGCATTGCTACTACTGTAGATAATAACCAGCAAACAATCTCCTCACAATCTGATGTTCTTTCTGACAAAACTGAGTCAGGGTCGAAGGCTCTTGTTCCTGTTCCTGTTCCTGATCCTGCTCTAGAAATGCACTCAGGACCATTGGCTATAGTTCCAGTGAACCCGAAAAACAAGCGGTCTGAGCTTTCACAGCGTCGTATTAGGAGACCTTTCTCTGTGGCAGAGGTTGAAGCACTGGTTCACGCTGTTGAGGAACTTGGAACTGGAAGGTAATGCATTAGCCTACCTTTACCATTTCTTTCACATAGGAGACGATTTATCTCAGTATCTGATAGGAAATTTTACTTTTAAATCGATCTTATGGTAATTGTGTTTTACCATGTAGATGGCGTGATGTTAAATTGCGTGCCTTTGAAAATGCAGACCACCGGACTTATGTTGACTTGAAGGTATTGTACTGACCACTTGAGAGTTCATTGATTATTTAGCATATGTGAAAAAAGTTATTCACGATATGATAGGCATGTTCTTCATGAATCAAAATGAAGTTTTCTCATGTCTATGCATATCTATGCTCGGATAATTGAAGAAATTCACACGCAGCATTATCCATTTTCCGCTTTCTGGTTTTGATGAGACAGTCTATCTATTACTAGCTTAAGTTGCCCATTTTCTGTTTCACTTGACTGCATATTGCCACAAATTTCCGATGCTTTGTCAAGTTGATGAATGATCCGACAATTTATCTTAATTTAGTTGTATCAGAAGTAAATATAATTGGCAAATTTAGATGCTGCCATCAAAGTCCATATTTCACTCAGATGTTGTAAAAGTGTCCTTTTGTTAGATGAGTTAATACTTGGAGCGGTGTTAAACTATGAAGCTTCAACTCACTGGTGGGTTTACTGGGCATTTTGGCAGGATAAATGGAAGACATTGGTTCACACTGCTAGCATATCCCCACAGCAACGAAGGGAGAGCCCGTGCCACAGGAGCTGTTGGACAGGTCTTAGCCGCCCACGCATACTGGTCCCAGCATCAGGCAAAGCAACATGGGAAGAGTCACGCCACTGCTCCAAAGATTGCAGATGCGCAAGCTGAGAGGAGCCAAGTTGAGGCGGCCGTCTGACATGTACAATGTATAAAACAAGGTGGAAGAAGAAATCATTTGACAGGACAGGAACACGTATGATGACAATGTACAGTTTATATTCAATGTCAAGCGTCATTCTCACTTACACAATTCTTTGCCGGATTTTTCCAGCCCCTGGAAACGCCCGGCAGCTGTAAATTTTTCAAGGAATAAACAGTTTTTGCACAATTTGCTGTGTTTTCTTTCCATTCAGTTTCTGGCCATTCTGTAAAATACATTCTAATTTGGTAAAGAACTAATGTAGCTTACCCTTTCAATTGTAAAAGAATTTCTAGTTTTCATTATTTTATTTTTCTCTATTTGAATTTTATCGTTTATCCATTTTTGTAGATGTTTGTTTACCATGAGGCCAAACATATTTACTTTCCCTTTTATTTCCATGGTTGGTCCCTGTAATTTATGATCCCGTTTCAGGTTGAGTTGATTGACTTTTGTGTTTTATTATTGTAGGGTTATGTTCATTAAAAAGATGGAAAAGGTAGTTATTAAAAAAAGAAAAAGAGAAAAGGAAAGAAGAAGTAAATAAGTGGGTCTGCTTGGCTAGATTTTTTAAGCAGATATAGATATTTTTTTGAAATTTTTTTTAACGAATTGTTTATGTAGAAACAGATACTAATAAAAAAAAATTAGTAGTTCTAATGAAAAATCAAATAGTTGAAATATAGATGCAAATCGGATTATATATACATATTATTTTAATACAGATAGATATGAAAAACAGACCATCAAGATAAGAGTATTTTTACTGTCGTGTTATAGAACCATTCGATGGTATATTAACTGTTTTAATAGTGTAATCAATAACAGAATTTTTTAAATAGATATTAATGAGTATGTTTTCAATCAAGATAAATCTAATTCTAAGCATCCTATAATATATTTAAGTTATGTAATTTTTATATTAAATAGTTGCAAAGGCTTTTCTTGTGGTGTTAAGAAATCCATTATAAAAAAATTGATTTTTAGAGATCAAAATTTTACAATGAAAATTAAGAGCATAACTTTTATTTCTACAAATAGAATTAAAAATGATAATTTTTGTGATAAAAATTTACATTTAAAAATAAAAATTCTGTTTTCTTGTAGTGATTGAATAAAATATTTTATTATTTTATACACTAGCTATTGTTATAACTTGTGAAATGGATCATAAAAAATGTTAAATATATATATTATTTTGGGATGGTTGATTATATATTATATTTTAAGAGAATCGGGATCCGTTCAATTCGTAAGGATCCTTTTGATATATTTATATATAGGTTATTAATTGCATGATCATAAAAATTTATTATAATATATACAAAGTCAATTGATCCATTGATTCTTAACTACATGGGCAATTGGGCATTATTAATTTATTTTCATGAACTCCTTTTTTCCCCCACTTAAGAAATGTGAATTTTAACGACCTCTTAGCTAGTGCCTAGTAAATATCCATTGATGGAACCCCCTTTTTTTTTTTAACTTTATCACCCCACAAAATCTTGAATCTTCCTAATTATTTATAATATAAGGGGGAAAAAAAGCAAAAAGGAAAAAAGAAAGGAAATATAGTATTATAAGGTGAAAAGAGAGGTGAGGTTGCTTGCTAGTTGCTTGGGGTGATTGTAAACCGTGGGGATGCTGTCTAAAGAAACAACGTAGTAAAGAAGCAACCTTGTAACCATTAGAGTTGAATCACACGCAACTACAACAGACCAAACATTGAAACTTCGTTTCCTCGTTATCTCAACTCAACAAGATGCGGGGAAGCTGAAAATTAGGTGCTTCCCTACACGTTACGTCACATGGTTGTAGTTGTGTGAGAGAAGTTTTCACTTCACGTTGTTTTCAATAGTCAATTGGCTGGCTGCCTCTCCCTCTCTCCCTTCACCCAACGTTTCTACTTTTACGGTTTCGTGGTTTTAGTGGTCTCCTAACCTATTTGTAGATATCCTTTCTTAATTTATCAACTTAGATATTTTATTGCCTAAAGAAGAATTGTATGGATCTTTTAAGATAAAGTTTTGATCACTTGTAGATTGGATATGGATGATCTAGTAGCAATTTGATGGAGAAAAATTCTTGATTACCGATCGGAAAAAATATTAAAGAAAATGAACAAATACTAATTAGAAAAAATTAACTATGCAATTACTTTCTCAATGTCACATTTTAAAGATGTCATATTTAAGTTTATAAGAGAATGCGACACTATTATAAATTGTAATTCATGTATCGCATGTTCAAAATATGATACCCTTTTATATATCACAATTTGCACATGCTATGCCCTTACAAGATTATTTTGTGTATGTTGTTATATCACATTTAGAAGATGGGATACTCACATGAAATATGGTATCACATTTTCAAGATGCAATGTAACATTGATATTTTAGTAATTTGTTTTAACATAATTTATGCTTCTGTAATTTTTTTTTTTTAAAGTGATAGACATGTGATTCACTTCAATTTAGCATATTAAACGTCTAACTTCCACCTAATAGAGTTGTAATCCAATGGTATCTTTCTTAGTTTTTCAAATAAGAGATAGCAGTTTTGATTCCCCCCTTCCTTCGTTGTAATGGCTAAAAAAAAAAATTCTAACTTCCAAACATAATGCAGAAATATATAAATTTAAGTTGGCTTATAAGTTTTTTAGGCTTGGTTTAGTATTTTTACAAATTTAATTTGAATATGATATTATTGGAGATATGCTCAATGAGCTAATGAACATTAAGTTTAATTGTTCATCAAGTTTTAACATTTGAATTTAATTCAGATTTTGCAATAAATTTTAATAGGAAGAAGCCTAACTATTCTAGTAAATTTACAAAAATAACCCTCTGCTTTTTTCTATTTTTCAATTCAATTTTTGGATAATTTTTAACACATTTAACCAAATCCTCCACCTATTACAACTTATTATTTGAATCGTTTGCTTCTTTTTTTTCTTCCTTCAATTTTTCTATATGAATCCTCTATATTTTCAAACAGTAAGAAAAAAAAATCTATCTATGACGTCAATAAATGATCTCACTAATTTTTTTTGTTATTGTTGTCATAATAAAATAACAAACACTATGGGGTTGATTTTGGCCCCTATTGTCATATATGCACCTACTCTTCAAAAAATTAAATGCATAGATGCATGAAACTAACACCAGTATATACATGTCTGAAAAAGGAACCCTAAATAAAAACGGAAATAGATTGCTATTTTCACGAGAAATATGGATAAACCATTATAGAATGTTTTTTGTTTGTTTATTTTGATTGTTTTGATTTTATTTTTTTATTTTTAAATAGAGTATTTTTTTAAAAAAAGAGATACAAATAAAAAATAAATATTTTTATTTATAAACAAACTAAACAGATCAAATAAAAATAAAATATAAATAAAATGTAGATACATATAAAATAAAGACATATGAAAAAGACAATTCATATAGACTCATAATATGTTAGATGCCATTTAAAAAGGTAAAACTATATTTATAAGAAAATTTAATAGAATCACTCATAATCATGGTGTGTGAAAATATTCCGCTCCCTTGGAAAATGTAACAGAAGATAAAGAACTCAGATAAAATAAAAGGGAGAGAGCTCTAGGACTAAAACACAATAGCTAAAAATAAAAGGATTTAAATAGAAAAATAATAAAAATTGAAGGAAAACTTTTGTGTTTTCAAATGGGATAAAGCATTTTTGGTACCTGATCTTTGGATAGACAAACAATTAGATATCTGAATTTTTAATAAGACTGATGTCATATCTAGTCAAATTTTTCATACTCCTTTTTACTATCTCATCTAATTATTACCTAACACGTATCTATTGTTTTCAAATTTACAATAAAACAGCAAGGTGATAAAAAGATCTTGAAAAGTTTATCTGAATATAAAATTAATTTTTTAAAAAATTTAAATACTTAATTATCAATTTTGTTAAAGTTTGGGTGCCAAATCAGTTTTTTTTTTTTTTTTTTTCCTTTTCAAAATTATTGAGTTTAGATGGAATTATTCAAGTTTGGCTGGCTGTTAAAGCATATAGAGTGAAAAATAAACAAATAAACAATGATGATGTGGTACTTTTGCCGGATCAAAGCTGCTTTTTAATATTTATTCATTAAACATAGAAAAGCAGTTTCTTGAATTGTCAGTATGCAATGATTTGATCATTAAAGAGACTTATGCAGGTTCAACAATCACGAGATGAACAGATGCAAATAAGCCTAATGTCAGGTTGCAACACGACTAAACACGGCTGGCTAAACCTAAACGAGAAGAAATAAAAACAAAGATAACCAAGATGGGAATCTTTCCTCCTTTATTATTATTATTATTATTATTTGCATTGCATATAAACAAATTCGATATGAAGATTTGAAATTATCTTTTTACACTTCAATTCATGGATACCGCATTAGGCAGGATAATCAATAACTTTTTATTTTCCGAAATCTAGATAAATTTTTATTAATAAACTAGAGGAATATAGTTTTGTGATTCATGTATCTTTAAAAAAACAAAATTATACAACATAGTATTATAAAAAAACTCATGTGTTTACTTGCAAATAATATTCACGGGATGTCTCATGTGTTTGTTATGCCAAAGTGCAATTATGAAAATGAATAAATAGATAAATAGACTCTTATTCCATCCACAAATTTCCTCACACGTCTTTTCCTTTAAATGCTTAATACTATATTATATCAAATCGAATAGTAAACTTTAATTTAATGATTCAGATACCGGGAAACGAAAATTTTGTGAATTAAGAAGCCCATTTTTGAAGTTACTTTTATAATTTTTCCTCTATAGTCAAGTGCTCCTTTACATTCCATCTCAAATGACAAGAACAATGGAAAAACAAAATCCAAACTTCAAAATCTCATACCAAAATGCCATATTAGTCGCTTCCATGGGTTTGGACAATATGTTTGAGTTTTCTTTTCCCTATTATTTGGATTTTAATTGATGGTAATAAATTATGGGTTAATCACAAAAATCTCACTTGTACTTTAGATAAAACTCAAGTTATTTTATTATAAAGAAATTAAAACAAGCTATATATTTGCAAATAAGTCAAAACACTAAAACATTATTAATTAGACCTTTGACAAAATGATATTGCACAATTCCAGATTACACCCCAATCCGCGTAGATGCCCTGCTAGAGAGGCCCATGTGAATGTTCACATGATGTCTCGTTAGGAATTTGCAATCACACTCTAGGTCCAGTCTGGCTAAAATCCTTTAATTTTCTTTACTTTATTTAGGGCATGACCGTCCAAGATTGGTGACGACTGTATACATTACCAACGTAACGGTTTAAAATGTAGATACATGGGTAAATATAACATATTTGAGTGGGCATCGTTGTCGCGGATTGAGTCGTATGAAAAATAAAGGAACAAAGCATGTTACCCATGTCAAGATAGGAATAAAGCTGCATTTCCGTTGAGTGAATGTCTACCTACATGTGGTGTAACACCCCGAACCCATCGCTGAATGAATAGGCTGTAATGGAATTCCTATTACGGAGAAATAGAATAGAGCTGTAATAGATTTTTCTTTATTAAATTTTTATTTAAATGGTGGTATTTAAAAAAAAAAAAAAGACAGTTCCAGTATTGAATTGGTATTCATAAGTTTGAATAAAGAATGGCTATTCATTATTTTGTGTAATAGGGATTCATTATGGAATCGCTATTCGGTGAACTAAACAGCGTAATAGCTATTCATAAAGAATAAAGCTGTAATGAAATTGCAATTACAGCGAATTGAACGAGTAGAGAAAAAGTTTTTCAAAAGGGTTGGGCAATACCAACTAATAACAAATGTCATATAATCAAATACAAATTAATTGTATTATGTTAATTGATAGAAAATAATATACAATTGGAATATGCCCCCAAACCCCCCATTTAAAAAATAATAACCCTAAGCACGTTTTCGAACAAAAGCTTTTACAAAAAGAAGATCTATCTACTTAGCACTCAAACATAGAATTAGGTTTTTATCTAATTAGGTGCTCTACCTTAGAATATAAGATTGGACATTCCACCCTAAGAGATAGAATTGAGCTTTTACTAGGTCAGGTGCTCCACCTCAAAGCGCAAAATAGGGCACAAGCACCAATGGTGCAAAATCCAAAATTTTAATAGGATGAATTGTGGGAGAAGAGAAGACTTCTATTTATATATTGTTATAAAGGGGACTATATCTAGTTTCCCAATTTTCTTGGTCCTAGATTGAATAACCCTTTTTTTTTTCCACTTCCTCTTATATTTTTCCTTATAAGTTACTTCTTATATTTATGTGATATATATATTTATATATCACATTCTACATCTTATTTACTTCGTATAAATTACTTGTCTTATATATAATGTACACATTTATTTATAATTATATTTTTAAATCTATTTGTTGCTATTTCTTTATTTATTTCTATATATCTCTAAATAAGTCTAACTGACATATCTTTTTTTATTATAAGTTGTGTATTTATTTTTTAATAAAGCACGAATTAACTATTCTTATAATCTATTTCTTTTAACGACTTTCCCTGATAATAGATCTCCTCATTTGCACTTTCTTCATGAAATCTTTCATATTATTGTTATAATAACTCAATACTTAGTCACAACTTTATTTCATATCACTATCATCATATATATGTACATACTCTTTTAACATCTCTTTTAATAATCCATATACCTATATATCTGTAAATACATTCCTTTACTAAGTATTGTTTATTTTTCATAACAGTCCCAACTATGGATACTAAATTTTTTATTTGCACATATATCATTCTCTTTTCTTATAATTAATAGAATATATATATATATGACTAAATGTTGTAAATGGAACTTGAATGTTGGAAAAATATGCATTTACACCTAAACTATAAAATTGATCAATTTAGTATGTGAACTTTGAAATTGATAAACTCAATATTTTGAAGAACTTTTTGTGTATGCTAAAACTAATATTGCGAATGTATTGTTGGCATACATAAAAAGTTCTTTCAAGTACTAAACTGATCAATTTTAAAATTCAAGTATTAAATTGATCGATTTCAAACTTCAGATACTTATTTAAATATTTTTCTAAAATTCAGGTGTCATTCATAATATTAACCCTATTATATGTTCTTTCATTACTTATTATTTATTTATCAAGTAGAATTAGGAGTATTTCTTATAAGTAGAGATGTCATCCATTTATTGGAAATTTAAACATCCTAACAAGTTATTTTAACTGATAAAGTTTTTTTTTTTTTTCATTTTTAAGGTTTTCACCTGCAATGAAATTAACGTTGCTTATTAAATATGTAATCTGTCAATTTAGTCACTTGACATTATGATTCCAAGTAAGTTTAAATTGAAAAAATTTGAAATAGTTTATAACTGAGCAACCCCACTCATATGTTTATGTAAGTTAAGGCTTAAGATTATTTACAAATGTAATTATATTACGATGGGTATTGAATATCTTGAATACTACAAGTAGAGAGAGCAAAGAGAAGAGATAGAAGACCACACTTTTATAAGATTATACTAATTAATTGAGGAACTATTTATGTAGTTTTTCCTGCATATCAATATTGTGAGAGTCACATGTATTAGTCATACAATAGTTGGAGTTAAACATACAAGCAATATAAGCCATATCGTAGTTATAACTATGCAAAATGTGTGCATTTCAATTCAAAGTGACAATTATAAAACAATGGGTGAAAACAACATATAAAAAAGGAAAAAATGGAAAGAAACTATTAGGGCATTAATCTTTTACTTTAAGATCACATTCTAAGCTTAAAGACTAGAAATTTATCTTTGTAAATGGGCTTAAAATATAAATATTATTGTTTATTTATTTGGACTTGATTCGGAGCTTAGGTGAGAGGCTCAACGAGTTTGATTTAGTTATTGTGTTGAGAAGGCAACAACAATCCATAGAGGATTTCATTCACAAAGATCGCAGTACTACAAAAAAATTAGGTTTTAGCCATACTTAATAAATGTCATGGTATAGAAAATATTGCTAAATATATTATACTAACATGAAAGAATATATTTAGCAGTATTTATTCCATATGCGATCATGTTTATTAAATGTGGCTAATGCCTAATTTTCTTATAGTAGCAACTCAAGTGTTACCATTACAATTGCTTAATAACTATAAGGTTGACGCACGATGTCTACTTAAGCTCTTTACCTGTCATTTGTGTATTTGAGACACTAAGACTGTTCTCTCTTTCTTCCATCATTCTCTCCAAGCCATTCCAATAGTGAACTAGGCTCATTGGGCGCTATCACCTAACCTACAAGTCAAGTAAAAAAAAATAAACAATAATATTTATATTTTAAACCCATTTATTAAGGGTGGGTATGGACCGATTAACCAGTCCATGACCTCATATTTTGAACTGTATATATAATTGGTTTTTTTAAAATCCCAAACCTAAACCGACTCATTATTAACAGCTAACCACTTTAACGGTTAACTATTTTTTTCAATTAATAATTTCAGTTTTCGGTTTTTAATCATTTAATATGATGGTTAATTTAAAGTGGCAATTAGCCATATTTCTAGCAGGTCCATAACAAGTTAAACACTTTTGTTTCATAATTACATTCAAAAAATAAAAATCAACAAGTTAAAGATGCAATCAAAACAATCATAAACCTAGTAACAAATTTTATTAAAGACAGCTTTAAAACAAAAAATGGCTAGGATGCATTTGGTCAACAAACATTAACACCATATCATTACCCAATATTCGCAATTTACAAGAAAAATTCAAGCATTTATAAACAGCTAGATACATCATGCTTTAACACTTAAGATAATAACATAAAACAAAATAAAGATCTAATAAAAGTGTACTATAAGCTATATTATTATTTGTACAATGTTCAGTTTTCCATGACATTTTACCAAGTTTAGCATGATTTATGCTCTTTATATTCTTAAAAAATTAATTATATATTTATAGATATCGATTAATCGTTAACCAGTATTTTCGAGGTTATAAGCCGAAACCAAAACTGAAAACCGAAAAAAATTAAAACCATGAACCTAGATTGAAACCTATAGACTGGTTAATCATATTTTTCATATTGGTTTTACAATTTCGATTTAGTTTTTTGGTCAATCGGTTTTTTTGCCCATCCCTACCATTTACAATCTTCTTCATAGTACAAAAGGTAAAAAAAAAAAAAAAAAGGGGAAATCGTAAAATTAGTGATCGAATTGAAAAACAATAGATCAAATAAACATTATTACAATAATCCGATCTCGTGAGACTATCGTAGTTTTATCTTGAAAACTAACAAAGTTTAAACATTTTTAGAGTTAAATAAAACCCTATTTTTCATTCATTATAAAGATAAACAAGAAAGAGAGTAAATGCTAGAAAGTGACCAACTGACTCTAATTCAAAATATCTTTTTGGGTTCCTAGCCATATATGGCAACGTCTAAAAATTAAGACAACAAATATATTGAGTAAATTATGTCTCATCTGTGTATGCTTAACATTGGTGTTTTCAGTGTTTTAATGAGTAACAACAATGGAGTACAACTCTCAAAGTGTTGCAAGATTGCAGGAAGAGGTAAATTTGCATGCAAGTCAATTTGATGAAATAGATGCATGCAATAATCTTGTGGAATCCATGATATCTTAATTAAATGATAATATAAAATTTGTCACATCGTAGGTTAAATAACTAGTGGAGATAAATAGGAATTTCATGAGGTGACTTTAGAAGGTGAAAATCCATTATTTATAACCCACCAAAACTTATATTTATTAGCAAAAATTGAAAAATACACTTAAATTTTTATTGATTGAGATTGGCTAATTTTGCTCCAAAATTATTTAGTGCCACCAACTAACTATTTTTCTTACAGAATTAAGAAGTTCATGAGATGAACCTAAAAGGCAAACACCCGTAATCTTTAACTTATCACAATTGGTGATTTTGATTAAATCAAAATTATCCATATTTAAGAATTATTAGGTTCCAATTTAGCTCTAATAATATGATGATACCATTGTAGCTCCTACCCATCAAATTAGGATGGTATCATCTAGGCTAGCTAGTTTACTCAAGATTCATCTCTTGACATGTGAGGAGCTATTCCCTTTTGAAAAATACGAACCTCACGAGTGACTCCAAAAATGTAGAATTATGTGTTAATCTTGAAAATGCACTAGAAAATACTCCTGGGGGTGGGGGGTAAGGGGTAAATTGAGTATTTATCCTAAAATGTTCAAACAATAAATTTATAGACAATAAATCAAATTAAACTTTAATAGCAGTGGATATGGCAATAGTAGAGTACTAAAAAGAATATTAAAGAGATAGGGAAAGAAGGTATAAGCCTAGATTTAATGTGGACTTTGGACCGATTCCTACTCTCCTCAATCATCCAAATCGCCTCCAATCAGAAGACTTCACTCCAATCAGAAGACTTCACACACTTTATTAATCCCCATCACACATGCTTAAATAGAGCAATACACCAGTTTCCAATACTTAGGAAATAAAAATATTTCATTCTCTCTTAAGATGCTCTCTTATAGATAACAAATACAAGAATAGAGCATAAATGATTTTCTCTCTCTTTGTAGATTTTGCAAATTAATGAACAAGAGTACAAAGATGATAAGAGAATTTTTTAATTTTTTTGTTTGCAAATAAAAGTTCTTAACCACATCTTCTCAGGTTAGCACCACTCTAAATCTCCTAAGGAAAGGGAATTTATACATTTCAAAAGCTTACATGTCCGTTAGAGATAATGTCTTAAAATCGCTAAGCATTAAATGCACATAATGGCTCTTTCATGCCACATATGTCATATTTTAAACTATCGTGCCTCGGATTTGTTGCGCCTTAAACTCGTTGTGCTTTAAATTTGACTCTTGATCAAGTCTGTGCTTATTTAGACTCATCGAGCCTGAGATTCAAACTTGTTGCACCCTAAGCTAGTTACTTCTTAAACTTATCGCACCTTGGATTTAACCCTTGACCAAGGTTGTGCTTCTTTAAGCTCTTCGAGCCTGAAATTTGAGCTTATCACATCCTAATGAATAAACTTGTCAAGCCCTAAATAAGACCCGCAACCAAGGCTATGCTCAAAGAATTTGTACCTATTAATTCCTGCACAATCTTCAGAGAATAACACATACGAAAAACACACACACACGCACGCACACACATATATTCTTGCATGTTGTTCATTCAAGTTATTGGACTAATTACGTGTAGTTTAACACAATTAAATAGTTAATTGTATAATTAATTATCTCATCAAAATTCACTCTAAACATATCAGTTCAATAAATCTTAATTTAAAAGTAATACTCATGCACAATTAAATTAAATAAGTAAAAATTAGGAAAAGAAAATTATGCAAAATAGGTTAGTTGTGTGAGATATGTACCAAAAATTCAAAAAATGTTTCAATTGAGAAAAAGAATAATATTTTTCACTGAAAAGACTAATATTTGATTTTTTTTTTTTTTGTAGAGAACTAATAGGTGTTTGATTAGTGTTAAAATTTATCCATTTTGGTTCAAATCCAAGCACAAGCCTAAGCCTAAGTCCATCATAACTTCAATATTCTAGAATATGAATTATATGGAATTTCTAGAATATGTTAGGTGGAGTTCTAGAATATGTTAGTAGGATATTTCAATGTAATGTTCTAGAGATTAGTTGCAATACTCTAGATGGTGTTGAACAATTATAGATAATGTGTTACAACCGTTGGATCAATTTAACCTCTACCGTCCATTGAAGAGGAGAAGGCTTATATATAGGTAACCTTCCCTCATTTGTGACCAAGTCAGAAAAAACTAAGAAAAATATAAAATACTTCTCCCTTTCTAAACACATTCTAAATATGTTCTATCAATTTCTACAAATCACTTTCTACTTCAATACTTTTTATATCCAATATCATCCTTACATTTTCTTTACCTTAATCAAACACTATCATGGTATTAGAGCCTTCTCCGGTCATCTACTGGGCGTATCTTTTGAAGCGTGCTCTATGGCAACCATTAAATCTAATAACCAAATTCCTCTCCCAATATTTTATGGAGAAAATTATTATTATTAATCCATCAAAATGAGGACAAACTTTCTATCTTAAGTAGAAAATGGTGTTACCATGCCTAAAAATACTTCTAGTCTATTAGAGACATAATTGACTAAATTCAAAGCCATAAAAAAAAAAAGATTAAAAGGTGTTATATGATATTCATTGGCATTGGTGGATCCATTTTCTTCAAGAATTTGTGGAGTACAAGTGCAAAGCAGGCATGGGATACATTGAAGGAGGAGTTTCAAGGAAGTGAAAAGGTATGTCTTGTAAAACTTCAATCTCTTAGAAGGGACTTTGAAAATATTAAAATGAGAGATTCTAAGACCATAAAGGATTATTGCACTAGAATTAATGAAGTGGTGACTCAAATGAGTGCTTATGGAGAAACTATAATTGACAAAAGGATAGTTGAAAATATATTAATCACACTTTTATAAATATATGAATTAATTGTGACTACCAATGGGGAGACAAAAGATATTGCTATCCTATCAGTTACTAAATTGATTGGCTCTTTAGAAGCATATGAAAAGAGATTAAATAGGCATGACAACTCTGCATTGGAGAATGCCTTTCCATCCAAAATAAATTTTAGGTCTCATGACTCTTGAAGTAGTGAAAGGAAAAATGAAGATAAAAGATTTGGAAATAATGGAAATGGAGGAGAAAGAGGAAAGAACCCACCATGTCGAATTTGTAACAAAACCAATCATCAATAGAAAGATTGTAGTTATAAAGAGGCCACAACATCAAAATTGTAAGAAAATTGACCACCTCACAAGAGATTGTCACTTTAAGGAGAAGAATCAAGCCATCTACACCAAAGAGAAGAATAATTATCCATTTTATGCTTGCCATGCTGCTACCAAGACAAAACGTGATACACGGCATTTAGATAGTGGCTATGAAATTAGATCAAGAAGGGTCGTTACTTTGGCATAAGAGACTTAGGCATCTCAACTTCCAAGGGTTGAAAATTATACAATAGAAGAACATGATGTCAAGTCTACCAATCATAAAAGAAGAAGCAACATAGAAAATCATTTCCTTCTGGTCAAGCATGGAGAGCCAAAGTACTACTGGAGCTCATACACACAGATGTTTGTGGACCCATGAGAACACCATCAATTGGAAACTATAAGTATTTTATTCTCTTCACTAATGATTACATTAGGATGACTAGCCATTTTACGTGTGAAAGATATGAAGTTTTTGAGATTTTCAAGAGATTATTTGAAAAACAAAGTGGATACCATATTAAAACAATAGGAAGTGATAGAGGTAAAGAATATATATCAAAGGAGTTCAACAACTTCTGCGAAGATGAAGGAATTAAATGTTAGGTTACAATTTGATATGCACCAAAACAAAATGGTGTATTAGAAAGAAAGAATCACATGGTGATGGAGATGGCTAGATTCATGTTAGAAGAGAAGAAGATGCTACAGATTTTCTAGGATAAAGCATTATACACAGCAATTTATCTACTCAACAAATGTTCAACCAAAGCTGTGCAAGATAAAACACTAAGTTTAGAGTAGACAAAAGTCATCAGCATAACATCTCCATATATTGGGGAGTATTTACTATGTATACATCCCGACTGTGAAGAGACATAAGTTGGAAGAAAAGACTGAAATATGCATCTTCTTTGGCAATAGTACATAGTCTAAAGGATATAAAATTTACAATTTGAAGACCAAAAAACTCATCATTAGTAAAGATGTTGAGTTTGATGAAAATGCTGCTTGGAATTAGGATGACGACAAGATAGAGAAGCAAAGCATATTGGTTCTAAGAGTAGAATCCTCTTGAGAATCAAATGACCAAGAAGAAAGGGCTCTTAGCACACCTACAACATCAACTTCATCAGAAGGAGGAGAAAAATCTTCAAAATCACCACTTAGAAGAACAAAGCTTCTTACAGACATATATGAAAGATGTCATTTTGTAACTATAGAGCCAAAGGACATTAAGACCATAATGGATAAGGGAATCAACAAAAAACATTACAAGACGGAAGATCAAGTAGTAAATAATTCACTAAGGCACTCTCATAAGCAAAGTTTAAGATGTTTCGATACATGCTTGGAGTTATACCAAAGTGTATCAAGGAAGAGTGTTAAAATTGTGCTACTTTTGTTTAAGCCTAAGTTGATCATAACTTCATCATTCTAGAATATGAATTATGAGGAATTTCTGGGATATGTTGGCTAGAGTTCTAGAATATGCTAGGTTAGGTATTTCTTTGTAATGTTCTAGATGGTGTTGAACAATTCTAGATAATGTGTTACAACTGTCAAATCAATTTAATCTCTACCGTCCATTAAGGAGGAGAAGGCCTATAAATAGTTAGTCCTCCCCCATCTGTAATCAAGTTAGAAAAACTAAGAAATATATAAATACTTCTCCATTTCCAAACATATTATGTTCTATCAATTTCTATAAATCACTTTCTACTTCAATACTTTCTATATCTAATATCATCCTTACATTTTCTTTTCTACTTTAATCATATACTATCAATTAGAGGTTTTACTTAACATCTAGATGCCCTTTTAAGAAGCTAGAGGATACACTAGTTGCTATCATCTAGATGCTAGTTAGAAAAATTCATGTCGAGATAGATCTCTCTCCTAGTATTCGGATGCTACGCTTACCACTATCCGAAACCATAGGATCACATATATAAGTGTAAAGACTCTATTTAGAGAACACAAGCTATGGATTCATCCATTTATCTATATTTTTAGCTTAGATAGAAGTTGTTTTGGTGTGGATAACATATTCAAACCTGTGAATTGATTGGAAAACATCATTCAAACACGAATTAGAGTTAGGAACCTCAATTTCAAGGTCATTTCATTCATATTCCTAATTCTATTATTTTGGATGTTCTTTTTCTCATTATTTATTATGTTTCTTACTAAGATTATAACATTATGATTGGAGTATAGACAAGTGGGTTGTATATTTGTCTTGAATAGTGTTGTATGTGAGCAATTGATTTACTTTCTTTCAACAAGTACTTTTATTGTTTATGAATACTTGTTGATTAGAGAATGTTTTTTGAAATATTTATTCTAATATATTGCATGATTAGCCAACTCAAATTAGGAATTGGCACCATATAATTCAACTAGGTTTAACATTTACTACCGGTTAACAGTTTAGTACATGCATCATGAATCAAGTTAATAGCTGAATCACATTGCCATTTAATAATTTAATTGTTCAATTCTTAATCACATTATTTTAGGCATTACATATTCAAGTAAGTTAGTCTAGTTCATTTTAGCTATTGAGAATTAAAAAAAAAATACATCATTTATCGATTCGTTGAGCCATGAGTAACGCTGATGTGACGGGAGCTACTATACAACTCAGGGAATACAACCTTGGCTCATCAATTGTAATGTTTGCATGACCCGATGCACTTATTGGTTTTTGGTTGCTTCAATACTGGTGAATTTAGGGATATAAATTGGTTAGTTTAGCTTTAGAATCATTTAATAATACCTCACTAGTTGATCCCCTTCAATAAATAGGATTTTGATAGTGCAATAGTAGAATTCTAAAATCTATTATCTATAACCTACAAATATTGGCGGTTTTTAGCAAAAATTTAAAATATTATTCTTGAATTTTTTAGGACCAAAATGGCTGATTTTGCTCCAAAACTATCTAATGTCCCTTGCCAATATTTGGCCTTCAATAAAAAGGAAGTCCTAAATCCATGGTCTATTAATTATCAAAGATTGGTGATTTTTTAAAAATTGTCAAATTAATATTTATGAATTTCTAGAAACCAAATTGATTAGTTTTAATTATGAATCATCTGATGACAACTCGCATACTATTCCCTTTTGATAAATAGAAATTTTGGGTCTGTTTGTTTTGGCTTTTTTCGGCAAATACAGATACTTTTTCAAACTTTTTTCTAATAAATTATTTATCAAGAAATAGATATATATATAAAAAAAAGTTGACAGTTCTCATTAAAAGATCAAATAGAACAAATATAGATAAAATTTAGATACAAATCAGATATATTTTACGCATATCATTTTAAAAAAGATACAAATACAGATAAAAAACAGACAATCCAAACAGACCCTTTATAACGTGAAAAGGGTAGCTCCAAATCCATAATCTATAACCTGACAAAATTTGGCAAAAATTTATTAAAAAAAAAAACTAAAAAAGGCTGCTCATAAATTCTTGGGAACCTAAATGGGACGATTTCCTCCAAAATCTGATCAGGACGTTTCATTAAATTATTCCCTTCATAAATATAAATTTGACAAGATGGTTCGAAAGTCCAGATGTAATTATCTATAGCTAGCCTATCAAAATCGGTGATTCTTTGTAGAAACTAATAAAATCACTATTGTTGAATTTTTTAATTCTTAGATTTTGTAATATACAAGTAAATATTTGAGGGGTATTAATGTAATATATAATAGATTAAAAGGGTATTTTTATCTTAAGACAGATGAATTTAGACTCGTGGAAGATGTACGAGAATGATTGGACAATTTTGAAGTAGGTCGGCATATAGGCCGCCAGCCTATAATCCTAAACTGTCGGCCTAAATACAAAGGACGACGTTCTAAACACCAGCTTGAAGCTTCGGAGGAAAAATTATGCGAAATGAAAAAATTGACCCTACGCCGGCTTTTAGGCCTCTGGTGTAATATGGTAGGCCGTCGGCGTACTCAAGAAGGCCATCAGCCTAAGTGGCGGCCTTGGATGATCTTGTGCGACTTGAGAGTTTTAAGCCTCCAGCTTTGTTTTCTATGTGTACCAACCTATATTCCTTCAAGAATTAACTCTATAAATTCGTCCTAGGCTCAACCCTAACCCTCATAACCTCTCTTAAACATAAACAAACCCTAGCCGGCACTCTCCAAGATGGATTTCATCAAGGAATCGGGTAAGTAACCTCTCTTAATCCTTTAGTTTGTTCTGGGATGTGTTCTTTCTAAGATTTTGTTGTTGATTGGTGAAGAGAATTGATCGTTGGTGGAAATTGGAGGAAAACCCTAAGTGAAGGAATTGGGGGATTTCAGATCAAAAATCAATTGAAGAAGGTAAGACTCAACTCGGAACTATAATTCATAGATCTTAAGTTGTTAGGAGAATTTGAATCATAATTGTTGTTGAGAATGATTGTAAATGTATGAACAATGATGAATAAGAGATCTTGAGAATTAGCGTTTCATTATTTCGTGGTGTTGATTAGAGATCTGGTGAATCTACGGGTTTCACAGGAGAAAGGTGTGTTGGAGATCCTAGATTGATGAATTAAGATTTAGGGTTTATATTTCTTATGTTGTTATCATTGTGTAATTGATTAGTGGAACGGGTGATTCTTTGTTCAAGAGTTTAATTGAGAATAGAATTTCGATATCTTAAGTGGATACAGGTACGTCCTTACTATGCTTGTTTGTTTGTGCTTGTAATATTAGTTTGTAAATTTGACCTAATTTATATCTAACTATAATTGAATGAGTGTTGGTTGTGAGTGGCTACGGTTAGTAAGACCATGCACAATATGATACTACCTCTGGCAACCTGATGATCTATATGTGAGGTTGTCCCGAGTGGACTCTTGCATAGAGATGATTCCGGTAGTTTAAGAGTAGTGCGAGTATAGCACCCGGGTATGTGAGGGTTCCCAACACCATATATGTATTATATTACTTATTTTGCTATACTGCTTGTTTTTAAGGGGTCTGAGTTACTCCAAGTTTGAGATTAGTCGCGGATGATCTTGAACTGTGCTGTATGCTGTAATGAAAAGATAATAATTGGTGCTTGCTGCATTAGATACTAAGTTGTGTGTGAATTGTTTGATGTATGATCATACGCCTGTGTCTTCGATTTGGATGTACTAAGCCTTTGTGCTCATTCCTTTTTATTTTTCAAGAACAAGTGAAGACCAGATAGTGTATGATTTATCTGGCTTTGATGTATTCGTAGAGCTTGGGGAGGATGATAGTAGACCCGATTACCCAGCTGATATGTAGATGGCTAGAGTAGAGTTTTATTGATCATAAGGAGTTATTCGATTTCTTTAGATTTCCAGTTGAAAAGATTTTATGAGTTATTAGTTTTATGTTTCTTATGAGGATTTTTATCAGTTGGCTTGGATTATGCCAACATAGATGTTATTGAAGTTATATTATCTGGATTTTCATATTGAGTATCCTTCATGTGAGTTATGGAGTTATGCGATAATATATATATTTTGTGGTTTAGATATTTATAGCCTTTACGTATGCCTTTGAAGAGAGGACACGTGGCGGGTTGTAATGCCTCAGTTTAGGGCGTTACAGATTTACTGCTTATTCTTTAGAATCATATGATGACACCTTACTAGCTGTTCCACTTCAATAAATAGGATTTTGATGGAGAGACCTAAAAGCCAAACGCCACAATCTATTGTCTTTAATTTTTTTTTTTTTTTGAAAAAATTAAGATGTCATTACTCTCGTAAGATTTTTGAAACCCATATGACTAAGTGCCCTTAAAAAGCTCAAAATTCATCATCACTCATCAAAATTGATGAACTTTTATGATAATTGAATAATAAATTATTAAGTAAATTATTAAGGACCTGATTGGTTGGATTCATTCTAGAACTATTAAATGACAAGTCAACTAATATTTCCACTCAAAATATAGCCACTTAATAGGTTAACCCGGATGTAACTGGATGGGCTGGTATAGGGATCCCGACCCACCTGTTTCGTTAATAGATATCTAACAACTTGATACTATGCTTAAATAAAATAAGACATGTTGGAGCTATCATCTATTCTATCTCCTAGAGATTTTTTTTGTTTTATATTTACTAAACTAGTTAAGGATTTTAGAACTTTTCATTTAAATTTGCTCAAGTCATGTTTGTTTTCATATTGTTCGATGTCTGTTATATTTTAACCCTAACAAGAGATTTACTTTAACCATGATCTTAAAATTTTATTTCATCGCCTATATCTCATAAGTAATATATTTATGTGTTTAAATATTGAATCATGAAAATAGTCTGCCACATATTCTCTATTCTATATACATCTTTTCATTTTTGGATGTATAGAAAACGTTTGTCATTAGCACCTGCTTCTCTCAAATTTATTATTGAAATGTAAAATAGGTTGAAAAAAAAAATAAAATTATAGGATCAGGTTTTGATATCTAAATCAAATCATATAGGACGGGTTTAAATACAGTATGAAAATCCTATAGAATTATAGGGTCGGGTTCAGTAGACCCTATAAGATAGCGGGTCGGGTTTCGGATTCATATGATCTGTCCAAAACCCAACCCAATTATATCTCTATTAACCTCTAAGACCCAAATCCAATATTTTTGCGTATAAAAATCAGCAACTTTTAAGGAAAGCTAAAAATTCACTACTTGTGAAATTTTGGGAACTCGAATTTGGAAATTTGTTTCATAATCATTTAATAGTACCTCATCCGTTTTCACATATGAAGAATAGGAATTTGACAAGTTATCCTAGAAAACTTGAAACTCATGCTTTGTAAGCAATCAAAATTGGCGATTTTTGGGAAATATCCCAAATATCATGATTATCGACATATAAAAAGTTGATGATTATTCAAATTGAAAAAAAAAAAACACTAATTGTAAGTTTCTAGAGACCAAGATTAACTAATTTCAGTAAAATCATCTTATGAAGCATCACAAGCTAATCCCCTTTGATAAATAGGAATTTGGCAGAAAAACCCAGCATCTTAAACTCCATAATGTATATAGTCTATTAGAAATGGCAAATTTTCACTGAAAATTGAACAATTCATATTCCTAAATTTTTATAAACCTAGATTGGTTGGCTTTCCTCTAGAATTATATGACTGTGTCACACGACTCCTCCCTTCTAAAACAAGATCTGTTCCGTAGTGACTCTGAAAGCCCAAAATGTATAATATTGGATAAATTAAGTTAGAAGATATTAACGTTTAAGAATCAGTTTATTTAAGATATAATTGTTTCAAATGATTGAAAAAAAGGAATTAATATTTTGCAAAGTGAGTCTAATGAAATATTAAAGTTTTATAAAGTTCATTTAAGGTATTAACGTTTAAATCAAGTTTCCCTAGTTTTTGTTAATGGTTAAGTATCAATATCTTAGTCCTTATTTGACTTATTTTACAAAAAATTGATATCTTTTTTAACCACTTGAAACATTGATACTTTAAATGAATTTATTTTCAAATGTTTATTTCTCTTTTTAACCACTTAGAATGCTAATACTTTGAATGAACTTACTCTCAAACATTAAGATTTTTCTTTGTAATTTACTCACATAATATATGACCTGTCAAATTTCGATTTGGCAAAAGTAAAATAAAAATCCTTGCTCATGAACATTTATATAATGCCTAACTCCGTATCACCCTTGAAAAATATGAATTTGACAAAATAACCTAGAAAGGCATAAATCCACAACCAATTGATCAAAAGAAGGTGATTTTTGGAGACGAATGAAAGATTCATACTCGTGAAATTCTAAGAATTTGTATAGGTCAATTTTGATTTAAGAACACTTATTAAAACCTCACAAGTTATTCTCATTTAAAAAATGGGAATTTCATTGGGTGACCTGAAAACGCAAAAACCAGTGATTAATGGCCTATTAAAACTATTTATTTTCAATAAAAGTCTCATAGTTGTAAATTTTTAGAAACCTAGATTAACTTATCTTTCTTTAGAATTATTAAATGATCGATTTTTCTTTGAAAATAAAAAATTCACGGAATGACTACAAAATTCTAAAACATATTATTTAGAGGTTATTAAAAGCAGTGATTCTTGCAAAAATTGAAAATCTGTACTCATGGATTCTTAGAACCCTAAATCTATGATTTTTATCTAAAATTATCTTATAAATACTAGCCCCATCCCCTTTTGAAAGTACGCATTTCACAAAGTAACCTTGAAAGCCCAAAAACTATAATTTATAACCTATTACAACTAACAGTAAATTGCAAAAATCAATAAAATATATAGTCATGAATCTTTAGGATCCTGATTTGGCGATTTTGTTCTAAAATCATCTAGTGAAAATTGATATGCTATTCCCTCTAAAGTAGGCATTTCACAAGCTGATCTTAGAAGTCTAAAATCATTTATTTATAATTTATTTATCATTGGAAATTTTTTGCAAAAGTCAAAAAATATGTGCTTTTAAATTTCTAGTCACTAAGATTAGCGATTTTGGCTCTATAATCATCCAATGACATATGACTAACTATGCCCCTTCGAAAAAAAAAGAACTTCATAGCAACTTGAAAGCCCAAAATATACTATAAGCATTTGATCAAACTCGCAACTTATAGATCTTTTATATGTCTATTTTATGGGTTGAAAATGATTGTATTCCTGTAACTTTAAGGGGTGTTTTACTTGACTTTGATACTTATCTAGAATATATTTCTGTTTTAGAGAGTTTTTAGAAGATTGAAGACTTTTATTCAAGTTTTGTGGACATAGCTACAGTTTTGAAAGAAATTTAGAGCTTTAAAGAAGTACATGCATGAGCATATACTTGTCTATATTAGAGCTTTTAGAACTCGGAGAATTAAAAGTTAGAGAGGTACTCAGCCAACTCTAGTATATTTTGCCTGTAAATTCCATAGAAAACCTTACTTGTCGATGCACATAAGAAATACGCTTAAGAAACTCTGTTGTACATTTTACCCTTGTTCTCTTTAGTTTGTGAATATAAAACATTGTTGAACACAACTCATTAATCATTCACTTGATACTTAGAACATTAGAAAACAATTTTGAAAGAGTTTCCTAGGGTTTTTGAAGCAACTATAGAGTCAATTGCAGTAATTCAATGATAATGAATTTTTAATCCTTTGGCTTTCTTTCCTATCCAATGAGGGGGTAGTTTTCTTTTGTATCTGGAGTTGCATAACCCTAAAATTACCATGTAACAATTATTCCAATTCAATTCAATGAAATTTTTATATTCTTGTGATTTATTATGTTAAATTGATGATTTTTAGAGTATCAGTTTGATGTTTAACATTATGTATATAGATTAAGAGCTCATATGTGCAGTTAGATATGCATAATTAAACAAAGATGCATGCAATCCTTGAGATGACATAAATTTATCAAATTAGGGTCAAACCTAATGAAGATTTCATAGAGCAATGATTTATTAAAAGTAACACAAGATTAGGGGTTTCAATTAGTAGGAGATTCCAATTAATCAATTTAAGGTTAAGGATTTTTTATCTCAAAAAAAAACATTTATCTAATTAGGAATTCTAGTAGTCCAAGAATATAGAGGTAGAATTAACCATTTAATTGAGTTGCATAGTAAATTTTAGGGAAAGCAATGTCCAGCTACATTGATCTTGAAAACTTGTTATTAATTATTACTGTTTCTCAAATTCTTAGTGATAAGTGGCCAAGAATTTTATTAGTTGAATAATATGGTTAAAGTAAGTCATTCCAACGGAACAACACTTTAATTTTGTTGTACCCCTATATACAATAGGTACACTTATTTTAACTTTCATAGAAGTTCGAAAAATATCTAGCTACATTGTTCTTGCAAACTTGTTATTAATCATTACTATTCTTAAATTTTTAGTTATTAGATAAATGGTAAAGAATTTCATTAGTTGAATAATATGGTTAAAGAAAGTATAGGGACTTGGTTATCCCCACAGAACAACACTTAATTAATTCTTATACTATTATATGCAGTAGGTACACTAAACTTACATAAAAAGTTTGAAAAATCATATTTGTGAGGTTTCAAGGATTTAGGTTCACTGACTTAGTTTCATAACTAGGATATGTTTAGACTGTCTTTTTTTTTTTTTTTCTGTACTTCAATTGCGTTCAATATGCATTTATATTTTATTTGTATATGATTTATTTGATCTGTTTATAAGTAAAACTATCTTTCATCATCAGTACATGTTTTTTATAAGAAAATGACAAAAACAATATATCAAAACAATTTAAAAACATTGAATTAAATAGATCCTTATCCGGTGACAACTGATTAGTTACCCCTTTTCGAGAAATAGAAATTCCACAAGGAAGTTCACACTCAGATATGAGACTTTAGACTCTCGTCTGGAGCGATGTCATCAAATGATTGGAGTAGCACCAAACAATTTAGATCCTAAAATTTCTTAGATATGGACTTTTCAATTTCTAGATCCTAAAATGATTTGCTGTTGAGACCTTCTAAACTAAGTCTTAACAACTTAGTGTGCAAACTGAGACAACCACGGCCAAGAAGAAGTAACGCATAAAGTTCCATCCATAACATTGTAAACATCATAAGATCATTTTAAACTATATTATGACAGGTATGATCTAAACCAAAATTACCATCAATAGTCTCCATCCTTCTTCTCTGACATTATAGCTTTCACAAGAATTTAACCTCACTAATATTAGCGTTACAATTTTTCAATAACGATTAACATGAAACGAAGACAAGAAAAACGAAAAAACATAATAAGGTAAATAAAGAAAATATAATTATTTAACCTTTTTAAACATGAATAATGTCATGAATGGTTCCCAAACTTTAAAATCAATCAATATAATACTTAAAAAAATTTAAAATTGATCAATTCAATACGTAAATGAACTTGATAGAATTATTACCGATATACATGAAAATTTCTTTCTATTACTAAATTGATCAATTTCAAAATTCAAATATTAAATTAATCAATTTCAAAATCCAAATATCTAATTGTATATCTTATCAAAGTTCAAATACCTAATTATATATTTTATCAAAATTTATATACTATTCTTGACATCAACCTTTTTAAATACATGTTAATATCATGAATAGTATATCTAGACGTCAGCACGGTTCGGGTCGGTTCCGGACCCGAACCGAAACCGCCGGTTCACGGTTCCACATTTCGTGGAACCGGAACTGGAACCGCCAGAGCTGGGGCAGTTCGCGGTTCCACAAAACCGTCGGTTCTGACGGTTCCGGTTCCGGAACCGTGAACCAAGTTTTTTTTTTTTTTTAAATAAAAAAGACCTGCCCTCTACCCCTCCCCCTCCTCCTTCCCTCCAACCCTCCCAAACAAAACACCAAAATCATTCTATATGTGTGTGTTTCGATTTTTTTTTTTTTTTTTTAAAGACGGTTCGAAACCAGTGGAACCGCCGGTTCCGCGTGACGAAACGCTAAGACCCGCCGGTTCCGCGTGACGAAACGCTAAGACCCGCCGGTTCCGGCGGGTCCTTCAGCGGTTCATAACCGTCACCGACAGGGCGGTTCCCAGGTACGGAACCGCCGAGGACAGTTCGGGGAGGTTCATGGTTCGGAACCGTCCCGTGATAATGTCTAAGTATATCAACTTTAACAAAATATACAATGATATACCTAAACTTTACCAAAAAGAATTTTCATGTACACCAACAATACATTCATCAAGTTCTTTTTATTACTAAATTGATCAATTTCAAAGTTTTTCCAATACTAAATCAATTAGTATGAAACTTTAAGTATTAAATTGATCAATTTCACAGTTCAAGTACCTAATTGCATATTTTACAAAAAAAAATCAAGTACCATTTGTGACATTATCCTCTTAAATAATAATGAGAATATGAACCATGATAGTGCACAAGCAAAATATGATCCACATAGTCCATCCGATTTAATGGAGATCAAATTTAAATGTTGTTATCAATCATCATCGATTATTTATTTTCAACTTGGCTTTATGAGATATACTGCATTTAATTTAATTTACGGTATTCAAATCTACTTTGAATATGGTCTGAAAATGAATCCAAAAAGGTCAAAACATCTAGCACTAAAATAAATTTTACTCCTTTATGACTTGATGAACGTGGCCTTCATGAATCGTTCAAATCTCATAATCCTATGCAGAAAAATAGATTATATCCCGAGTTTGCTGTTTACTTTACCCTACTTTCTTCACTAGATAGCTACCTCAGCCAATTGAATAAACTATGAACATAAGCTGTTCGAAGAAAAATATACAAGTGAAACGAATTAAATTAGAGAAACATCAATTACAATGTGTACCTCGGCTGATAACGTCGGAGCCAATCTTCACCCTTCTCGTAATAATCCATCTTACTGAATGTTTGAGATGGAAATTGTAATGAGGAAGCATAACAACGCACCACCCCCACGCATCCAGATGGGTCCGACGCTCTAAACACACTGATAGGAGATCCACATGGTCGAATCATCCGTATTCCAGTTTCCAATCGTTCAGTTATACCAGGGAAAAGACTACTTCCACCAGTGAGAAGGATTGACTTGGTTAGTCTATCTTCTAAATCTTGGCTATTGCACGACAACCTTCGGATAGAAACCCCAGTCATCTCGTCTAACCCAACCTGATCCACCCCAACAAAGTTTGGGCTAAATAAGATCTCAGGACATCTGAATCTTTCTACACCAAGAATAACCTGAAAATCTTCCTTAGTTAAAGGTCGAAACTTCGGAACCTCCACAGCTGGTTGAGAAGATGCTAAGTCCACCTTGGTACAAATGCTGGGTCTATTTCCTGCCAGCTTAGATATCAGTCAACAGGGAAGATCCATCGGAAGAAAAGATGCCAAAAGAAGAATGATCCTAAAGTAAATACCAACTCAGCAATTAAAGAATGATTGCAGATGGTATGGAAATTCAGCAGGAATGAAGGGCTATGTAAGAAGAAGAATCTGACCTGAAGCCTTGATGCCACACGGGCAAGCTCTGCTTCATCTGGATCTGGTCCTTCGTCTTCATCGTCATTATCTCGGCTCATCAATTTATATAGCTGCCAGTCTTCATCTCTGCGCCAAAAGTGTCCTCCCCTTTTCCTCGATCAAAAGCAGCTGTTGTGAGAAGCCGCATCCTTTCTCTTTGAGCTGCATTCAATCTCTCGCCACGGCCAACACCACCAGATAAATTGTTCCCATTTCCATGACCATTTGTCTTGAGACGTTTCCGTTGCTCAACTCTCTCTGAGAGCTCCTTATATTTTAGGTGCAACTGCTCTAAGTAAAGCTCTGGATTTTCTCTGAACAAGAAAACAAGGAGAAAATTAATAATAATGTGTAGTTAGAACCAAGACATGTTAACTAAACTTTCTATGCTACCTACCAGAGTGGAAACATCAGGAAATAACTACTACATCTACTAATCAATATCTTACCTCAACTAGCATCACATCCCAAAGAAAAAATAAATAGTATATATTATAATTGTTTGCATCCTTATCTGAAGTTCAGATTTGATACATAAATTTTTATAAATCAGCACATACAAGCGTCTTTCTTCATCTTCTTGATTTTTTCTCTCTCGTTCTAGTTCCTCTTCAATGCGTTTTTGTTTTGCACGCTGCCGCCCCTCTGTTGTAGTTTTAAGAAAAATCTGTCGCTTCTTTTCCTTAAGCTGAGATAGACAAAACAAGAACCTTATTATCCTTATTTGCTCGTGCTTAGTTCAGTAAATCCACTAGCATTCAGCATTTGATTTAGAACACACTAATCTACATGCAAAACATGTCAATAAGAAGATATGACATGGAAGAAAGAAGGATCTTTCCAGATGAAACATATCTGTTCCATGTATGAAGCATACTGAGAGAACCAGCTCCTGCTCTAAAAAAATTTAAAAATAAAAAAGGCATAACTAGCAAACATCACAAACTTGAAAAGGCATACCTGATCTGCAGAAAGCATATTGTCTGGAATATCAATAAGGGAATATTTTCCATTTGACGAACTATCAGATTTATCTTCAGTTTCAGGCTGTTCGCTCTTATGGTCACCTTTTGCCTTTCGCAGAGATTGCATAATCCTTGCATGGGCAGATTCTACGTCCTGCTTGGAGACATAGCCTGTCACTGACAGGAAAGATGGAATTTCCTCGTCAGATACCTTTTCCAGCTGATTTAAAAGAAACTCCAAGCCTTGCAATTCATTTTCCAGTTCGTTAATCCTTGAAGATCTCTTTGCCTCAGCCATTTCTCTCAAACGTTGACCTTGTCTTTCCTTGATAGCTGCTCTTCTAGCAAGTTCTTCCTCTGAAGGGCCTTCTTCAACAGCTGGTGGGACCCAAGGCAGTTGCCAACATCTCATCTTATCCTCAGCTTCCTGGTTTCCTTTCTATCACCATAGCTGCTAGGGTTAGATTCAGAAACCAGCCAGGATCAGCGCCATAAGAAAGAGTTGTTACCTGAAAAATTTTAGCTTCAGAAGAATAATCTGGTGCAATATAACAGTGCTCCATCTTCAGGTCTTCAATTTTCTCCCAAGAAAACCTAGACCTGATTGATATGAAATTACCAATGGTAAGCTCTTTGAAATAGGCCATCAACATTTGTAATTTCAGTTCACAATGGCATTACATGTGATGAGGATACTTGAGTGAAAGGAGTTGCTTCAAGTTATCAGTGATGTGGAATCCACCTACATTTGTTCTGCAAGAACCTTTGTAGACTGGCTCTCCCTCCACAAACTGAAAGGAAAGACGAATATGATGATTTTATGCAGTAGTTCCTGGTGATCCATTCAATAAAATTTTTAAAGATGCAACTAAAATAAGTGTTGAGATGACAGAGTTTCAATCTATTTGGAAAATAGTCTGTTTCCCATCTAACTTAAAAGTTCAGTTTCATGTCTTTAAGTTTCTTTTTTTTTTTTTTTTCCTTTTTTGGAAGCAAGGTACAAATTTGTGAGGCTACGGGAAGTTTGATCATGCTTTAAATGCCTGTCAATGTGTCTACAGTTATAACTTAATATGAATAAGCTCCTGAACAAGACTAATACTCACTGGAATAACATGACTTGTTGTAAATCCAGGGCAAATAGCAAGCCCGTCCTTTTCGCAATTACCAAGCTGTTGATTATATTTATAGCTGAATGCAGCATCCACCCCAAATGCTGGGACAAAGAAAGAATACATTAATATAGGAATGTATAAAATAACAATCCAAATATTTCCTGAAGTTTTAAAAGTAAAACCAATATGAGCTGAATAATTAAACACTTTCTTGTGGGAGTGAGAGAAAGGGAGGGGGCCTAATATTCAGTAATAAATAATCATAGTGACTCATATATACTCCATCTGAAAATTTATCATGCTCTATCTACAGAAAAGACTACATATAATTACTAGTGGACAATTAAAACTAAGAATTACATGGAGAGATATATGGGCGGTGGCTTTACCTATTGATGGAACTCCATAAGTCTCAAAGAGAAGTTCCGCCATCTTACTACGAGAATAAACTGGGTTGCACACACACTCTGTGATTAAGACAGGATGATTTATCTGTTTATGTCACAAAATCAAATTAGTTCCCCCACTTATACACATGGTAATGACAGTAACGATTATTCTGAATAAACTGAAGAAAGGAAAAAGACAATGGTATCACTACTTCCACAATGACTTTTCTAGTCAGTAGAGTTTTACAGCCAAGAAGAAAGTTCTAGTTGACACATTTAGCTGTGACCTCAAGCTACCTATTCTTCTAGAGTACCCTGCAGAGGGAAAAATGATGTACTGGCAGACCAACTCAAAGACAAAAATGAAATAATACTTACCTCTGAACCATTTGCCCCCAAGCGATCAAAGCCAAAATCAAGTATCTACAAAGAAGAAAAAGCACTAAAATTCAAGATTGTGTTCCATTACTGGCAAACACGTGTAGATAATGCAAACGTTGCTGGACGTCCAACATGCAAAGAACCAATGCAGAATTAAAGAGGTATGCTTTTAGTTTAGAAATTATTGGAAAAGCAACCGCCAGTTTTCGTCTTCTATGTGCTTTACTAATAAAAAGACTTATAAGGGGATTTTTCCATCTATTTGAAAATACAAAGAAAGATGCTCTATCTCTAGGAATGTCTTTTGAAAGGGTTGTAGAGAATAGCAATCTATTTCCTGATAATAGGATATAATCCATCCCAAGATTAATTAATACAAGGAAGAGAAAAAATGATGATGATGATAATCAGGAAAGAAAAATTCAAAGTCCTCTACTTGTTCAATCTTGTAACACAAATCAATACAGAAGTTCTAACTAATTATTCACATAATTATTGAGAGAAATAGCAGGAAAAAGAATTGCTTTGATAGTTGTCAATCAACATGCACTGGCAGAAAACAGTTGCAGGCTATAAATGCTATTCAGAACAACACTTTGATAACCACTGAACTACTTTACTAGGCTTTGAAGGAAGACATATTCAGCCACTAATAAAAATATGTGAAAATTCAATGTGACTTTCAAAAGTAGACTAGGTGATGCATTAACTGAGTTCAGTTTGCATTGCAGATGCACCCCTGTGCATTCTTTGACTATAAAGCATAAAAGAGAAAGAAGGCTCAAAATCATAGTACCTTAATGCAAGAGTAAAATTTGTAATTACAATGCAACAAAAAAAAACGACGCATGAGTCGCCAAATAGTGTTGAAAATTCTCATTGCCCACTACTGAAATGAGAAGCAATTCATTCTCAATATCATTAGATTGCAAAGCATGAAACAGTATTATGTGTCCATGTTATTGTTTGCAACACATCTACGTGCATGCAATAGCATACTAAAGCCTCCAAAATCTGCATCTATTCCGTGCATGTGAAGTAGGTTAATCAATGAGAGGATATGACATCCAAAATTACCAGGGAAAAGAAAAAGGAAAAAAAAATTGCTTACATATTCCATTATCTCAAACTGGTAAACAACATTGCTGTCAAAAGCTGAGCGTGGCCCAGAACGAGTGCAATCAAAGTACCTCAACAAAGCAGGATCATGGTCTCCAACAACCGTAATAGTTTCGCCTGATTCAATCATATATTTCACCAACATTAAAATAGCATCAATAAACCAAATATCTCTTGGCACATTATGCGGATTTATAAATGAAAGGGAAGAAATTTTTAAGAAAAAAAAGAAATGAACAGAAATCCTCATGGTAAAAGTTTAACAGCATATGTTTGTAAAACTGTAGGCCCTTGACTCTCAAGCAGGAGTATATAGAAAACTCACATAAAACTAACTGTTTAAAAAAAAAAAAAAAAACTGGTAGCTGAGAGTTTCCAGCCTGATTTAAACAACTCTCTCTTTCACTAGAAGATGCGGCAAAGTGCAATCCACTCTAAAGCTTTCACTAATACTTCAAACCTCCAAATCAGTGATTTCTTGTTAATTCATACACAACTCCTTTCGTTCATTTATTCTTTTACTTGCTTCAGTGTAGCTGCATGACCACAATTAGATTGACTGCAGTTAGAGACATGAATCTTCATACAAGACTCACTCAGCAGTCGACTCCAATATGCATTGTATGAGAAGCCCAGGAAGTAGCCTCGAGGGGATTGACCAACTTTGTAAGTATATTTTTCAATCTTTATCATAAGCTTTAACAACTATTCTAGCCCTATCATCTTCATAAGCAATCGCATAACTCCAAATATCAACACCCAAACAACCAAACTTGAGCTGCTCATGCAGCACAGGGAATTTCACTTCAAAAATCAAAATTTTCCTATAAATCACTCTCAAATACCTGTGTTACACATGACCAATTCAAAAGACATTCCAACAAAACTTACATTAAAGTCTATAGTGGCAACCAACTCAACCAACAAAATTTCCTTAAACATTCAAAATGTTTTCCAGCAACTCTCTTATATAGCACAGATTGTTACATTGAACAACCAATAAATAAATCCAAAACACAACAAAATCTCAACAGTTTTGTCATTGATATTTAGTTCAATACTTCCACTAAACCACGAAAACCCAGAATTTAAAAGATGCAGATTGTTGTTCTCAGTGCTATATATTTGCCTTCGTTAGGTCATCTTTATCCCGGGACTCCTAAAAAAAGGATCTAAGCTAGAAACCTCTACAAGAAAATTCTTTAGTGAATAAAGTGAGTTCCTTAAATAAGCACTGCCTCCTTAGCTAAGAACTCGTGCTTAGCTTTGGCAAACATCACCCACTCCTCAAATTATTTTACAATCGTCAAATTTAATAATTGAAAAACACAGCACTACAAAATTTGAACACTTTCACCAACACCCAGATTTAAAAAGATACATTTTTTCCTTCTCAACGCAATATATTTGTCCAAGTAGACTTGTTACGACGCTTAAGGAAAACAAAAACATTCTACTTTCATGTGGTTGATTTTCCATAAAATCCATGATCAACTTCCGAAACGTAAAAAGTTTCTATCTTGACCTTTCAACATGTTTCTGGAGCACCCATTAACTGGAAACATATCAGAAAAGCAGCAATGCCTCACGAACCTGTAGATTTATGGCGCGGTCTTTGCACAATATTGCGGAATATAACCCGCGGATCATGCTCACCAGCCCACCTAATTAATCAACAACAGATTACCCAAAAAATAAAAATAACACTCGATGCGAAACTTTCCAGTGATTTCGTGAAGGAAATGAAATTAGGGTTTTACCCAATACGAAAATATGAAGCGCCGTTGTCGATGACTATGGGGGTTGAAGACGGGAAGAGAGAGAAATCGGATTGCCTCTGTGTTTGCGCTATGAACGGCATTGTCAATTTTTGGGATTTCTGAAGAAAGTTTTGCTGTTACGAAGGAAGAGGAGGACTGGGAAGTAGGAGTTAGGGCTTTTGGTACGACATTTTGGGTTTATGATGAGTGGAAAGCGCCAATTCTCTTTGTTAGCAGAAGACAACCCACTCCGTCTCCATTGCGAAGTGAGGAAGCTGCGCGAACCGGGTTTTCTTTTCGAACCGGACTGAAAATTTGTGCTTTTCGAGTTTCGAGGAATAATGCAGGAGTTTGCTGTGTAATTTTCAAAGTGATTTGTTCCGGTTTGTGTATCGGAACCAAGCCGATCTTTTAAAGGTTTGGACTCAGCTCGTTTAAAATTTAATGGATTCAACCCGAGATATATAACAAGCCTGAAATTGAGGCTCAAGCTCGACTCGTTAATAAAACTAGTTTGAGCCGAGCCAAACTTTTATTGAATTTGAAATTTAAGTTCAATATCAAATCATTTAATAATTTGTTTTCCATTTTCTTTTAAACCTATAATATAATACATATACATAATTATTAAATAAAAATTATTTTTTATTATTTTTATTATTGTTTAGTTATAGATAAAATACTATACATAAAAAATTTAACAAATTTACTAACGAACTTATTAACAAGCCTAAACAAGCTTGTTCATAAGTTAGCTCATAAGTCTTAATCAAAGCTTAAGCTCAACTCATTTAGGTAAATAAACTTTAGTTTGGGCTCGAATTCAGCTTGTTTACTAATCGAGCTTAAACCAAGCTAAGCCTGAAGTGAGATGAGCTCAAGTAACTCGCAAATAGCTTAGCTCGTTTGCAGCCTCATATTGTGTATCAATGTTTTAGGGTCAAACTAATACTCACAAGAGGCCTCAAAGAGATAGTTATTCATTTTTTCCCATTCCATATAAAGTTGTTGTTATGAGGTTTCGTTGAGATGTATATAAACTTATAGTGAATTGTTATTATTTAAAATAATGAATAGCAATTCATTTCTCATACATATGAATTATTATTCATGAGTTTATTTTCAATTTTTGCCATAAATACCTCATCTTGAAAATATCAAATATACAAGTACCATCTATCTATAATAAAAACAAAGTGTATTATAGATATTTTACTTTTAATCTAATAATTACTATTTTATTTTTTTTATATCAAATGAACATTGTAATAGATATGCAATAGTAATTATAATTCTACTACGCGTCTTTATTGAATTTAAATTCAATTTCTTCTTACTCCATGTGGCTAGGAGAACAAGCAGAGTGCATAAAGTGGATATGGCTGCTTTTGTAGGGGGTTTTTTTTTCCTGCCCAATAAAAATTGATACATATATCTTAATCGTTATCAAAATAATCACATGGTAAACAAGTTTCACAAGAGATATCACATATAAAATAACTCTAAGAGAATGGATGGTGTTGACAACCACTAGTCATACATCCAATTCTTAAAAGTGGAAGCTATCCATTTTGCAACACGATTTGTAATCATATTAACAAACCTAAAACACACTTTAACATCGACTGAGAACTTTAACACTTATTATGTTTGATTAAAAAACGATGCAAAGGCCTATTGAAGACAAATTGGAATTCCATAAAAAGCATGCATCATTTGGATACAATTAAATTCGAAGAAGAATATCTACCGACCAAATTGACACACCAAATTTAGACTTAAAGTACATGTTAGATTTTCATAGGCATCTATTGATGGGACAAAAGCTAATTTTAAAGCACTTTACACAAGATATGCTTAACATTTCCAACAACAGCAGCACGATAACATAAGATTTCGAACCAATCCAAGATCTATCGATGCCAATTCTAAAAGTTTTGTTCAACATTGATGAAGAAGGAACCTCATTACTTATTACGACATGATATGTCAATATAGCACCATTGAGAACTTAACATGCAATCTCCTGTATATTCTATCTTGGCACACCGACCCATACATTCCATCTCCTTCAATGTTACTACTTCCTACTCTATCACTCTGCTATCTTTTGTCTTTTCTTTCTCAAAAGATGCAAAAGATTGTAGCTTTGATGTACAATTTATCAAGTTTCATCTTTTCTTGAACCTAAGCTTTTGCTTTTATTACAGTAGCCTTAGGGTTAGGTTTTTGTGATTACAAAGACATTCGAATTATTCATTCCATGTCATCCAAGTAATCTCTACCAAAATTGACTCCCGTAACTTCCATTCCTCTTTAGAAAAGCCCTTCCACTCAACCATGAGAAACTACCACTCCAAGAAAGTTTTCACCTTCTACTAATCAATTTTAACTTTGTCAACACCAAACGAAACACAGGATGTCCAATCATAACATAAAAACACCATGTTTTAAGGATTCCACTTCACTAAAAAAAGGACATATAGGTAACATCATCGCTTCCTTTTGAAGAGGTTTTGTAGGAAAAGAATAGAGTTGGAAGCTATTCTCTACAAAAACCATCATTTTTTATAAGGTCTGAATAGCTCATGTATTCTTCGGCTCTACTATAGTAATAGTAAAAAAAGTCAATGGCTTGCCCTGTGTAAGAAAAAGTTGGTAGAAATATATTAAAATGCTGCTATTTTAGTATATAAGTTAAAGGGTTTGAAGAAACTATTAAAGGATAAAAGGTTCATAGTTGTTAGTGAGAGTGTTTGGGTAAAAGATTTTAGCTTAGTAAACACAATCTTTTAATGTCATTAAGGATGTTGGTAAACTTAGGATTAGACACTAGTTGTTTCAGTAGAGTATTAAAAAAGAAAGAATTGAAGGGTTTTTTAGATAATATTAAAGGGGGAGGTTTAAAAAAAAAACCACGAGATGAGGTGTTCTAATCCAAAAAATTGCCATCATAACATCTAACATTCTCCTTCTCCTCCTCTTTGATACCGCCATTAGTTTCCACGTGTTGTACTTTTACAATTCAATATATTAATTATATATCATAAATTGTCTAATTGAATTAAGGAAATAAGCCTTATAAATAAAAGTGATTATTTGGTTATTGACTTTATGGGCTTTTAGCTACAATTCTTAATGTATAGAAAATCATATATTTTATTTCACTCATTATGATTAGTCATAGTTAAAAAATATATTAAAAGATATAAGCATTTTTCCCATTCTACCTTTCTCTACATCCCTTCAGTGAGAAAAATCAAGAAAATAGACAATATTATAGCTTAGAAAACTAAAATACCCTTAAAGGAATCAATCTTCTTTGTGGATCCAAGTATGCTTCAACGTTTGTTTAATTTTATGTCCTATGCTTTAATATAATGCATGAGAACTTGAATTTATTTGCACATGAAAATCTATTGATATTCTAGCACCACTTTCCTACCATCACTAAAATCAATATTTCAAAAAACAATTGTACAACCTAAAGCATAACTTAGAAAAGCAGCATCCCTTAATAACATGACCTAAATACTCACACATAAGCAAAACTCCAAACACCTCTCTTACTTAAATTGAACCAATATTTACTACCATTATTTCTATTAACCCATGCTCTCAGTTCTAAAGTCTGTTTAGTATCAAACTTCATTTTCATCCTCACATAACTCCTCCACAAACCCATGGTGACCTAACGAGCTATGTTTCTAGTACCATACCAGCTGTAGGAGCCAACTTCATTCATGATTAAGACATAAGTATGATACAAATGAACATAAATTTGGATCCAAGAGATCATTGAATCCAAATCAATATCCTTCAATCTCATATTTGTTCTCCATTAAAAGTAAATTGCCTATTACAGCGCAAGGTCCTTCCTACACAATCTCATTAGCAACTTTATTGCTTTTAAAAGCCGATAATAAACTGATTCCCATCACAAAAATTCACACAACCCCATTAGATCTCCAAACTTTCTTTGGAATATTAATAACACCATAAAAGGGGGATCATGCCTTGGCAGAGTTACCGGTACAAGCCTTCCTTGTAAGCTAATTCCCAGACCCAGCATTACTCAAATAGGGGGTGAAATTTTATCTTCGCCAGCATTTTCCACCCCTGTGAGCTTGTCTTCATTCTTTTAGGAGGCCTCGCGTCAAGGGGGATACAATTGACTGTCTCGAACTAATAGGATATGAATTGAAGTCCCGACTCTACATGCTGCACAACTTATACCTTTATTCAATTATTTACAAATATTACTTTCCTAGTCATCAAATATTTATTCTCACTAATAAAATAATTGGTTTAGATTGGTTGGTTTTTTTGCCTAACTCTATTTAAAGGTCTGCTTGGCAAAAAACAAACCAGACACAGATCATATATAGATGACTAACATATGACAAAAATATAATTTTATTTATAAAAAGATCAAATAGGCCAAATGCAAATCAGATGAAAAAAATACAGATGAAAAACAGATGATCGAAATATACCCAAACAAATTTGGTATCTAAATTTTACATAAAAATTCAATTTGAAACTTGAACTTTGGAATAGTTAATTTCATACCCAATCAAAATTATTGTGACTATTTTTATTATTTCAATAATATTGTTCACTTTGTTTTTAATGTGAAAAAAAATAGCCTACACTAGATAGCATTATGAGCATTAGTATAAATTCAATCATATGCCATCTCTTTTGCGTCTGCAAATAAAGCAAACACTGTTAAGGAGGTACCAAGGTAATAAAAATAGCTACAAAAAGTTAGATTGATTTGTAAATTGATCACTTTAAAGTTTAAGTATTGAACTGAATTTTTATGTTGAGTACCAAATTTAACATTTAGCCTCATATTGCATTAAAATTTATCGCAACTAAAAAGTAAGGATTTCATATGCCATCCCTATGCATAAAATCCATTCCTTTTTGTATATGCAATCAGATTTATAAGTAATTCAGTATCATTGACAAAGTTTTTTTTTTATTTCTCATGTAATTATTATATAGAAATGTGCATTCAAAACTATTAAAGGATGTCAAGTTATATACAAACTTAACAGTTAATCTTACTTGTTGTTTAACTATTTATGAGGTGACTTCTTTAATAAAATAGACACAATATGTTTCGAATTTTTTTGTACACTTATGATGCACTATTGTAGTTGTATGTTTTCTATTTCTTCAAGTATTTTAATACCTAATACACATTTTTTCTCATTATTGGTTGTGTGCATAATTTCATTTGATAACTATTTAAAATTTAAATTTTATTGTATTTTTATATTTAATTTTTGCAAACACATTACAAGTAATGATTTTATATATATATATGTATGTATGTAATAGAAATACAAAAGCATCCACTTTGGTCCCATAGTTTTGTCTTATGTAATGTGAGGGTCAAATTCAATTATTAAGCTTTAGGCCCACTATTAGTTTAGGTTTCACTTTCTTGACTAAAGTGGTAAGGCTCAAAGAGTTAAGTTTTCGTTTATTTTCAAGATAGCCAAGAAATAACTGACATAGCAAGTTCGGAGTAGGGCCTGTAATTTACCTGTCTAATTCCAACATTTCTTAACAAGTCTCGTGCATTATAATATAACCTTTATTGGGTCTGGGTTCATGAGAGAACCCACGTTGATATCCATTATAAAAGTGACTCGTCTTAGTCGTTAATGGTTCTCATGATTCATGCACAAAATCAATGGCTAAGCTCTATTATTACTCATAGTTCCACTTCATTTTGATAACAAAATTTTGGAAATATGCTATTGTGTTGTTTGATTTCGTACCTAAATATACTTTTCTAATTATAGTGAGGTTCAATACTTTATAGCTCCTTCACTTGCATACGTGCTTTTGAGCCAATTAAGATTATCTACTTCTCTTCTCTACACAGTTCTCTCATAATCATCCATGTTAGTATCATTTCTCTTAGGTCATGTAGTACAATAGTCATGCAACACACATGTAACTATTACAACCAAACTCATATGTTAGATGCACGGTTAACATGTATATGTGTTATGTGTATGCTTTACTTGTCTATAAATGTAACTATTTTTCCTTCTAGTTAAACATCAAATTTTGAACTTACTCGCCAAATTTTACTTAAACTCAAATGCTTAACGGGGGCAGTGTTTTGTTAATGGGGAGTTAATTGTATAATAGTTTCCTCATGAAAAAATGAAGAAATGGTGGATGGACAGTTGACATGCATGTATGCTATGTGTGTGTTATACTTGTCTATTAAGTGTAAATTATATTCCATCTAATTAAGCATCAAATTTTGAACTTATCTACTAGATTTTACCAAATGTTGTCAAACACCAAGGTTCGACTCAGACATGCTTGGAGGTCAGGGTCAGACTGAGTTCAGCCATGGGTTAAACTAGGGTCGAAGAAAAATGTAATTTTAAGTTAAATCCTAATTATTAAAAAGCAAATAAATGAAATTTACCCAATCAAATCCATAAAATAAATTGACTCCATCGGTTTACCGATTTTAATAGCATAGTGAATATTGAAAAAAAAATACTAGAAACTAAGATATTAATTCAAGTGTTAATTAATGTCTCTATAATCTTCATTTGATTCAATGATACGTGTAAGGTCAACTTGTTCTCAAATTGCATCTATACCCACATCTTTCTCGATCTCTCTATCATCTGGCATAAAAGGGGAAAAAAAAGACTAGTAAATGTTAGGGAAAAAATATATTCAACACACATATACAAAATTAATAATTTAGAAATAGATTATTAACCTTGAGTTAAACCATCAGTTGTGATGGGGGTGGCATCATCTCCATATATATCTTGTTCAGTGTTATCATCAAAGTTAAGTTCATGAGGTAAATCTTCTTCTTCTTCAGTTATCCAAAAATCCGTCTTATCAATGCAATCATAATCAATTGAATCTTAATTTTTCTTCTTATATAGATTCCTACAAAAAAGTAATTAGCAATGGAAAAAATTTCAAAAAATACATAAGTTAAGCAATTCTTATAAAGAGTAGTTTGCGTACCTATTTATCAAATGCAAATTATAATTTACAAAGACAAGATCATCTAGCCTTTGATGTTCTAATTTCTTTCTCTTCTTTGTCTAAATGGGCTCAAAGAAACTCCAATTGCATTCACATTAGAAGTAGAAGTTGTTTAACTTAAGATTCGAATGGCAATCTTTTGCAATATAGGAGACTATGATAAAAAACCTCAACTAATAATCTATAATTCAATAAAGCAAGTTAAATAATTACGAAAAATAAACATTAACATTAATTTTAATTCTAGTATTCACAGTCACTTACCCGGTTGTGTTGATTTGTAGATTTGATAGCTATTTCTCGACCAAAACTCTCTTTCCTTTCTTAATACAATTTGATATTTTTAATTAATGTTGTGTTATCACTACAAATGCTTTTCTTCTCTAGCACATCATATAAGCCTTGCATAACTCTTGCCGTTACTTCAAATGTTTCATCATATACAAAGGCTGGATTTAAGCAATAAGCTATAGCATGTAGACCACGACAAAAACGCTTATCCTACATTTGATCAACAATTTTGATATAAGATTATACAATTTTTGCCTATTTTTAAAAACTAATATAATCTCCTTACGGATCCTAAAAACTCTTCATAAATAGCACAAAGAGAAGGCTTCTCCCATGCATCTAAAATACACAAGAGATTCATAATGAGAGTATAACTTTTGCCATGAGCAAACAATCTTCCCAAAATTGGCTGTCTAACATGGTGACAATAAAGAGCTTTTCCAGTTGCACATTTTAAAAGCCTATGACTTATGAAATGTGTACTTGTTGCCAAAGCTTGTAAGTCATGCTTATGTTCATAGAGGCTTTTCAAAGTAATGAAAACGGTAGCAAAATACCTTTAAACCATCTCTTTTCTCAACTAAGACAATAGGTGAATATGGTTATAGACAAAGACAGTTATCATAGAAGCACGCTTTGCAAGCTCATCTATGTATCCATCTTGCTAATGTCCTTTAACATCAAATTCAAGTAACGTATTGCACAAGGAGACCGGTATATATGATCATGCCTCTCTTGCAACAACTCCTAACTGCAACATAGTTGCTTGCATTGTCGATCACTATATGCACCACATTAGAAGGCTCAACCCATTAAATTATTTCTAAAAACAAATTGCATAAATTTTGGGTATCATTACGATATCAAATGCATCAATTACTTTGCAAACATCACTCAAGTAGGACAATACACTAGAAAATTAATGAGGGTTCTTTGTCTTTAATTAGTCCAACCATCAGCCATAATTGTACATCTTGATTAGCCCAATCGCTTCTGTAAGAATCAATAAGCAATTGACACTCATTTTTATAATTTCCTAGCAACTAAATGTGCATGGCATGATAAGATGATTCCTTATATCCAACCAATTGCAATAATAGCATCCAATGCAGATTGAAAATAAGGTCACTTCAAAGATTAAAAGATACACATACATCAAAAAACATCTAGCAAATGCCATGTGTGCTCTTTGAACTACTTGTTTACCAGATGATGCATTTTTTATACCTGGTTAGGACAATGAAGTGGTTTTTTAGCGACATATTTATCAATTCCAACCTTTCTTTTTCGTTTTGTGGCATCAACGGAGTTCCCAATTCTTCCACTTTAACATTACTTCACCATCTTCAATTTTAGTATATTAAACTTCATCGAAGTCTTGATCCCTTTATTTTGTAGATTTATGATATGCTAATATTTTTTCTTGAATCTCACCTGGACCTTTTTACATAGTGCAATGTTGCCAAAATCCCTACTAAATGATACTTCATCCAGTCAATCCCTTTAACTTGATACTTAGATGCATAGTATAGGCATGTGAACACCATGTTGCCTTTCTTATTAATAGCTGATCTAAAATGCTCCCAATCATTCTTTGTAAAACTGAAGATCACAATCTACTTTGTCATGTCTCTTATTTAACAACCTACATATGACTCAAACACAAACTTGGTCTCGATATCATGTTCATGCTATCTAAAGAAAAATGAGAGTAAATTGAAAAGAACAAGATGAATCATATTCTAAAGACAAGCTCCATAAATAAATAATGAATAATGATGTATTCATACAAAAAACCAATTGAATTCATAGCATAACTACGATTGTTCATGACCTGACTTACAATATATAATTTCAATGAATTTCAATTTTTTCCTCTACTTTGTTCTGTTTTAGAAATTACTTGTTTTTAATTAGAAACGGCAAAGTTCTCTTTAGAAAAATTAAAATTGTATTAAACTGCTCTTGCCAATCTTAATTGATGTTATATAATATAGAGGTTTCCATATAACATTTCTTATAATAAATAGGCATTTAAGTACTTCTTAGAATGATGAGCCTTATGTTTATATAGTAATATTACTGTAGTTTATGTTCGGCCACGTGCATAATCAATTGATGGGATTACAAGTTGAAAATAATAAGTTATGGTTGCGATATTATTGACTTTGAGAAGTGGTATTGGACAATTTTAGTAAAAAAGTAAAAGATTTTGAAGAAAGAATAAGGCAATAGTCATATAATATGGCTAAAAACAGAGGATAGTAATATATTATATGTTCCACTTGCAAAACCGTCCCCATGTGTCCATGTTTTTAATGTTTTACTATGATATGTTATGCTCGAGCTTGTAGTAATTTTGGAGCTAATATAATTTCTTTGTTCTATCTCTCTTTTCTACTTATTTTTACTTTCTTACACATAGTTGCTTCTAAAGAAATTTGCAAGAAAATATTGACTAGAATTTTTGGGGAACACCAAATGGTTACTCTAAAACAGTGTCTATTCCTTCAAATTTGCATTTTAGCATTTGATTCTAGGAGTAGAACAAGTTTTTCCTCCGAAATAATTAATGTCCCGAAGAATCAATGAATAAAAAAATCAAAAGAGCATACCTGAATAGATTTATGTGAAGTTAATTTAAACATCACTTCCTGAATAGACACTGTGAAATTAATTCAAATGCCACTTCATGTTAGCAACTTCACAACAAAGAATCATCAAACCAAACACATAAAACAAACTTACTTAAAAAAAAAAACAGAGAATTTAAATACCATCTACCCACATTTATATGGAACAAATACACTTGTAAAGAGATTACCTTATAGAAAAAGGGGGCACCTTTAAGAATTAAAGTGAATTGGAAGCATGCCTTCTAGATGCCGATGCCAAAATCAACAATGAAAAGACATGAGAGTTAGCATTTATCAATTAAGTTTGACCCGCTTAAGTGAAAAGTAAAGTGAAATTGAAACTGAAAAGAAGCAAGTTTAGTCTAACAATAATTATGTTTTTATTTTCCCTTTTTTTAAGAAGATGCTCATTTAGACCAGGATGACCCTTTTCGTGTCAAATTGGTTCGAATGGAAAACAGTTCTATTATACAGATCAGCCTGCTTTTAACATCGATTCTGGTTGAACCGATCGTACTAGTCTGGAATTGACTACATTGATTTTACCTAAACTCGTATTCTTAATCGTAGAGGAGTGTTTTATCGAGGGGGATTTAATTATGCAGTGGTTGTTCTTATAAAAAAATGAGAGATTGTTGAACTAAAGGGTTTAAGTTGAATTTTGACAAGGAAATACATTACACAATTACTCAATTATTAAAGTTAAGTTATATTTGATTAACAAAATATGTTTATGATATGTTGAGTTTGTGTCTGTGCAACTTATGTGCTATATTTATGTTTGTTAATTAAGTTGCAGGATCTACTTACACTATAGCTAGCATCCACACGCTGACATGTCTCAGCGTATGGCGTCTAGAGCCAGCATGATCGGAGAACTGATCATGTGAACTGCAACTAGTGTTCTAGTATTTGGACACCAGGATGCTTGGGTTTGGCATCGAGACTCTAAGCATTTTTCACATCATCAGTAAGTTTCTGATCACAATACAATATATTGGAGGGTTTGTAACCTTCTAGTTTTGTGGATGGTGTTCAATTGGTATCTTGCAGCATCTGGATGCTAGTTGATAAAAAAATAACCATCATAGCATTTTATGCAAAGCAACCTTAGCAGAAAATGTCCTACAGCCAAATGTTTTGGAGAAGTTATGAATAAAGGATGTTTTTCAAATAGAAAAGAAGTTACTCAAGCCATAAAGATTGTAATTAATGTTTGTTCTTCTCTTATGCTAAAATCCTCCTTTGTTTTTTATTTGCTTTATCTTTAAGATAGATAATTGAGCAGTGCCAATATTTATATCATTTGCAAATCTTTGAAAGACATTATTATAAGATATCTTATGAATTGTAAATGATTGCGTGTGCCTAGTGTGATAAGAAACTTCTTCTAAAGGCATAACTCTTGTAAGATTTTTGTGTGAGACTGATTTGTGATTTGTTGTGTAGCTCCTTTAAGGCAATTTGTCGATATCAATAATGTGATTTTAGAGTCCTTGTTGGGAGGCAATTATGGACCTGTAGAGACAAGGGGTATAACAAATTCTACATTAAATTGGGATTGATCTCTATCATACTTTTTGTATGTTGCAATTTACTTATTGTTGTTGTTTACTTATTGAATTGCATTATTTAGTTTTTAGAATTGAAAAAGAGATAAAATGGTTTTAAAACTAATTTCCCCACACCCCCCCCCCCTCTCTCGAGATCTAGCCTATGTTTTTTATTGGTTTCACATCATACACCTATATTTTGGCAATTTAACTATGGATAAGAAATTAGCACTTCATGATGGTAATTTTGTCATCACACACAAAATCATCAATATAGGTCACACGTCTAGATGAATTGTTAACTACATCATGTAAAACAGTTTAATGTGTACGAATAACAATTAAATATTAAAAGTGGAAAAGCAAAATTATCAAGAGTGAGAAGATAAGAGAAGGTCTATAATACCTCATGATGTGAGTACAATTAACTTCCTTAATAAGCAACAGGATTACTTTGCCATTTCATTCTTTCACCATTGCTTGTTTCATCTTCAGGGAGCAACATATAAAATTTATCTTCACCAGTGATTGCCTTAAGTAAGTTATCTTTGTTCACAATATTTAATATATGGAAAAACCATCGAATAGTTATTCTCATATGTTAACCACCTAATGAAGGGAGCCATGGGGACTCGACGATGGAAAGCATAACTACTTTGTCTCTGAGTGAGTTTTCTTGTATACTTTAGGATGTAATGCTTTACAACAAGTGTCAAAATCTCAATCAATTTGCATTTAGTGGGAAACACCTTAATCAAAGCCAAACTAATAGACATCTTGATAAAGGGAGTATAGCGTAATCTCTTTTTTTTTTCTTCTTAAAAATTCTTTGCCTCTCCTTTCAAGTCACAAAGTGCCAGGAGACCTCTAGATGTGCACTAAAAAATAAACTCCACTTCAACGTTATTAAGATTTTTGTGTGACTAGTAAATTGACCAACTTCTTTGATTCTAGATGACAAAACATTAAGAACCATACATACTCAACTATCTTACTTCTCTAAGGAACTATCTTACTTCTCTAAGGGCGAAAGTAGATCTTGTGTTCAATGTTTATAAGCTTTGGTAACGATGAAGCATTTTTTTCTCTTAGTCTATGCTTAAGCTTTAGTTCTAGATGCTTTGAAAAATGAGCAAGAAATTGCCATACTTCTTGCAATGCTCACAAAAGAATATCCATGGAAACACTATATTTACATGCGATACCACTATGTAATATCACCTTAAACATATTGAAGCCTCATGGTGCATGTTCAAGCACTAATAAAAAGAACCTACATTAAAGAGTCTAAGAGCGAAGCATTTACCATGGACAATATGGATGACTAAATGAAAAAAAAACATTGGGCTAACTCCCTCATCAAGACCACTAAAAAATGTATATAGTGACAACCAACCAATAATGAAAGTTGCTAGCTCATACCTACAATGCAGATGTGCAATTCAAGTTAAAATTGTAGAAATGTCACACACAAAAGAAAGGAAAACAAGAATGATAAAGTGAATCATGATTACTTTCTTGCATCCACAATCACATCCTGCAATCTCCCTAATTTTACATAACCTTATTATAATAATCACTAAAAATGTGATATTGAATCATAAAGAATCTTGAGAAAAAATAGCAAAAATCACTCATAATTTTTCGTGATTTAAAAATTATTAAAGTATAAATAAATTTGATTTTAGAATTCTTACCAGTAGAAATTTTGGAATACAAGATGTAACTTCCATAACCTTAGAATATTAATGATCGATAGTAAATCTATCGTTACTATAAACTTCATGAATCCTTTTACCTGAAGTTTAATAATTAGAAAATAAATTCTACACTTGTAAAATAATGATGCAATGGTTTAAAAAATATTTTTAATATTTAAAACCTTAAAGTAGCATTAGAAAATTCATGATCATCAACTATCAAAATAAATAATTATCATGATAGGATTCTACAACGCAAGTCGATAACTCAACAAGTAATCATAGATTTCAATTATAATGAAAGACAATTAATTTTAGAACCTACCGGTTATAAAAAGATAACTTAAAGATAAATAACTAGGATTAAAAATACATGATAAAATAAAAAAGAAATCAATATGTATAAATATTGACCTTCCATAAAAATTTAAATTATATAAACATACCAATTAAAAAAATTCTAAATCTATAGAAACTAAAATCCTAGTTTAACCTTGTATTCTCGAGAATTTTCATGCTGATACAATAGTTAGAATAATGAATGCTAATAGATGGTGAAGTAATGAACCAAAAAAAAAAAAAAACCACTTTCGATAATAACAATCATGTTTATAACTTAAAATTTTAAATAAAAAATTTTAAAATAGTGAAAGATACCAAAGACAAGATTTTATTGCTGATATATAAAACTCAATATGTGAATATAATCAACTCTAAATTTCAAGGGTAATATAAAGTGATTAATCAATAAAGCCTATTGGTTAAAAATGATAACTCAAGGACAAACTGCAATGGTTATAAATACGCAGCGAAAAATAAAAACAAATCCTTGACTAATAATCTAGATTTCAATAAAGACTTAGATTGCATCATTTTTCTAGTTAGAAAATTTTGAATTCATAAAGATTAAAGTCTTAATTTAACCTATCGGGTCTAGAAAACCTTAATTGCGTAAGATAAACTTTAAAATATTTAAATGTGTAAACTTTAAACTCAAGATTTGAACTCATAAATAATCTAGAGATTTTTTAGAGGCTTTGGATAAACTTTTAGAGATAAAACTCCTATATAACTTATATATAAATATGTGTATAACCTAATAAACTACTTGAAAATTTAGAAATTGCATAAAACAACTAATATTCTAACTTATACAATACATATACGATGGAAAATTGCGGCTTGAAAACCGACTACTTTCCTTAGAATTTTCCATGTCACATGCTCTACAAATTAAGCAATTTGAACCTCAAAAGTCAAATGAAAATGATATATTAGCCAATGAGGAGTATGTTCACACCAATATGAAGAAAAATTAGCTCTAGTTCCTACCAACTCCATCATAACTTACAGCTGCAATTTTTGTCCCCGTTTTCCGTGAATAACAAGTGGGGAACGTAGACATTATATTATCCCTAGAATCTTAAGGAATTGACCAAGCCAAAACCAACTTGTTTAATTGGCTCAAATTTGCTCCCTGAGTTCCATAATTTGCAGCAGCTACAAAGGAGGCAAAATTCTTCAAGTTGCTGCACTTGTTACACCATCTATGACCTTAGGAATTTAGATACAACTTAAGCTAACAAACTTTGACAAAATGACCCCAAAGTTCCAATGGAAACTCATTAAAATGACACATAAATAACATTTGTTGACTTCGATAAATTGTCGTCTCAAAAAGCTTAAACCATCTGCTTCTCTTGAAGGACATTCACGTTAATTGCTTCCCAAGTTAAGTCAAATTGTCTGCAAAACCTTTTACTTGAAAGTGACTCAACCTCTAATAGCAAGGCACCAATTAAACAGCTAATCGAGAGTCATAGCAAGTTGCAAAACAAACTCCTATATCCTCTCCACTTTTCATGACCTACTGCTACTCAATAGGATACAACACAAGCGAAGAATTCTTATTACCTTCACCGTACTTAGTCTTAGGAATTATATAGCCAACAACTTTGACAATTGATCTTTTTAAGCTCTAATAAGAACCTTTTAGATAGACACATAGATGGGTCAATTATTAACTCAAGAAATCTATAATTTGAACCAACCTAAACCAACCTTAAGAGCCTTCATATTTTAGACTTGAAACAGCCTCCATAGCCCACAATTTTTCCATCGAACAAGCACCAAACTTGGACCTCATTTACAGCCGTTGTTTGGTATATATAAATAGGAGTAATTAACTAGCAAACAAGCCTATTTAATTCCCCATAAACCTTATATGAACATCAAATCAACTACTGAAACAAACAGCCCTGTCTTCTTCAACAAAACCCTGCCATGACAGACTTCAGAGGAAAAACAAAACAGAGCAGAACGGCCTTTATTTTCCAAAAATCCACCTTGAAAGCTTAAGTTCCATCAACACAAAACACTGCAAACAAACTAAAACTCTCCACTTAAACCACAAAGGTCCATTACAACACCAAGGCTCCTCTCTCATCCTTCTGACCATGACATCTTCCAAGGAATAGAGACTCCTTTAGTTAAGGCAAAATGAATTTCCAAAATCCAATACCAAAGATAAGAGAGTTTCAATTAAGATAATTGAATCTGAGATCATTTGAAACTCACATCATGCTTTCTACTGCTAGGATTAGTTCTTGTCAAGGAGGAGTGCTTAGTATCCTCTTCCACATCTAATTAAGGTGACTCCTATCCTAACTTTGATTTCCTGTTACATTCATGTATAGAAACTAGGATGGATTGAAATGATCTAGGTTCAAAGTCTATTTAATTTCCATGAGTTTATCTATTTATCTTAATTGTTGAATTGCATGAGCATGGTGATTGCGATAGTTGTGTTGCTAATAGTCTAAATGTATTATTTTGTATATGTAGTGAAATTAATATTTTGTTTAATATGTATTAATGTGTGTATAGTATAGTTATTAATTATGTCTTTTATACATTAAGGTGTTAGTTAAGTTAGATTTAAAAATCAACCTTGGTTTTCACAAGATTAGTGATAGTTTTATTTCCTTAGTTAAGTTAGCATTTATGCCCCAAATGAAGCCCAAATGAGACTCAAATTCACCCAAATTGCAAATTAAAGTTGCATATGCCTTAGAGGGTAAATTTGGATATATATTTAATGCATAATTATGCTTAATTGAGCTCCCTTTTTGCAGCCACTATTTTTCTATACGAATTTTGCTTTTCTTTCTTTCTTTTCTTCTTCTTTTTTCAATCTAAATTCCAAGTCCAAACCAAGGGCAATAGCAAGCTTTGAAAATCAAGTTCTCTCCAAGGCAAAGCATTTACATGTGAGTTGATTTAAGTGTGACTTATGCTTTGTTTCATTTCTTGTTGTAGCTTTGTAAAATCTTGGATGAAATGAGATTAGTGTTATCTAAATTGCTTATTCATGTATTGAGATGAACTAGAATGTGTCTTGTTAGTGTGTAAGTTTGTTTATGCATTGTAGAAGTGATATGAAGAATTGGAAGGATATGAAGATGGTTTGTATAGGAAAGTTGAGAATGGATGGAAGTGGAATTGGAAGTGTTTAAATGTGTTGATTTCATGTTTTGAGTTGCTAAGTTTGAGTAGTGTAGATAGGGTGTGTATATGAAGTTGAAAATGTAGTTGAGGAAGGTTTGAAAGTGTAATAGGAAAGAATTTTCGAAATGGAAAAACAGGGGATTTGTGTTCTGTTGTTTAGGCCTGTTTTTAAACGTACGCCGACATCTGTGGGATTCTACG